>VZSC01002186.1:448777-526925 GCA_013398225.1 Steatornis caripensis | reverse complement strand
CCTTGTGTCCATTTGATGTATTCTGGACAAGATAACTGCCTTCAGTTGCCTTTCTTTAACAAAGGGAAGAACTTAGCAGTTTCATTAACACAGCAGTATTAATGAAAAAAACATGAGACACCTTCATTCCATTAGGCATTCTAGCAAAAACAGGCCAAGGGCAAGAGAGAGAGGACAAGGAAAGAAACCGGACTAGCAGAGGGTGCATTGGACATAGGTAAGACCACGAAACATGAAAAACCAACAAATTTTAACATGCAAAAGGATATCGGTACATTGCAATGCCAATTACGGTTAAAGAGACTGTACAGCTCCTCTATCTTTGTCCTTGAGGCTTCGTTAAAGCAAGACTCTCAACTGCAAGTTCATAAATAAAATGGAAATGACAGTAGTGCCATAAAAACATAGGTAGAAAAATAGTGCAAAGCCAAGGGGTGGACACTGTAATCTGTCACAAGTAACCCCCAAGCACTACCATAATTGCTCTTAAAGAAAACATACACAGAAAACATTCTCTATTTATTATAAATGGCAGTTGCCTGCATTGCACTCTGTATTTAGACCATACTGACTCCCTTTCTGCTTCCCTTCGATGCTGTGGATGGAGAATAAATACAGCCTTTCACACTGGTGAGCACTGCCTGCCCTCCAGTCATGGATGGTAGCAAAGCCAGACAGTATTTATAAAAGAAATCAATTAAAAAGTAAAACAGACAATATCATTTAAGGCCTTTGTCTCTGCTAGTCTGCTCAACAGACTACGCTTTCTTAAAATACGAACACCTACCACTTCTGTTACNACTGCCTGCCCTCCAGTCATGGATGGTAGCAAAGCCAGACAGTATTTATAAAAGAAATCAATTAAAAAGTAAAACAGACAATATCATTTAAGGCCTTTGTCTCTGCTAGTCTGCTCAACAGACTACGCTTTCTTAAAATATGAACACCTACCACTTCTGTTACAGTAACCCGAGAGCGAAGTTAAAACAAACAAAAAAGGTCACATTTATGGCTGCCAAGAAGGCAAAGTTCCTGAGGCTCGGCCAAACACAACAGCAAAGATGCTCTTCGCAGCACTCTTCGGGTGCCTCACACTGTGTGCACGGAGGAGGGAGGGCAGACCGGCAGAGGGTGAGCCTGACACGACGCTCGGGCTGAGCATCTCATTTGAACCTCGCAGCCGTTTTCAAGAGGGGTTTGGAATTACAAAGGATTATACAATGCGAAGTCGTATCAGTTCCCACAGATACAAAATGCACAGACGGGAGCCCAGAACCAAAGCTGCCACCAGCCAGGGCTGTGAGGAGCACCAGCCATTAAGGAAATAAATTCCAGGGAGCAGAGTCCAATCTCAGCTACTCCTGAGTGAGCCTGCAGTAACTCCAGCTCTTCAGGGAGGTTTCAGTGAACTTAAGACAGGTGTAACTGATACCAGGGTCTGAATCAGTTTGGTGGTGAGGCACCAAATTAAAATAAAGCATTCATTAAATGACAGCCTTTCGGATTTAGAGTAACTAAAAATTATCAGTAACAGAGTTTGTTAACCTTGCGTGGGACAGAAGAAATACCCACCAATGGATGGAGCTTATATTTACACAGCATTTCTCAGGTATGCGCTTCAGCAGGTCCATAATGTTTAAAGGAGGGTTTGGCTTAGCCTGGTCCGAGTCAATTTTTAACAAGGTTCTTGCTGCCGCCCCATGTAAACTGTTTAAAAAAATATACTGACTGCCTAGAAAATAAGCTGTGCATTATGTACTCGGTACATCCACACACGTGCTGCCACTCTATGTGCACAACCAAGATCCCAAAACCACACACAAAATACTAGCTGTATCATGGCCTTTCTTAAAATATTAGCTTCATGGTGTGTTTACTACACCCATGTTACTGACAAAAGGCATCACCAATGGCACGGAAATATGCATACTCCTAATATTTCAAGCTAGATATGTCATGTTTGATCTGAAAAAATAACAGCTTTCTCAAGGTAATCCAGTCTCTCAAAAGAGAGCTCTACTTCAGTTAGAAATGGTTTTGGTGGTTTTTACTTCTGTAATTGAGATCAATAGTACAAATCAAATTGATCTCACTGCTGAAAGAAATGCCATGGCAGCCAGTTGACAGGAAGCTGTCAAGTATATTTTCTTAAAGGTTTGTTACCTTTAAGGGGACACAAGCTAGCAGGCAGAAGAACTTCATCAGGCTTTTCCCTCTCCCCCTTTTATAAAATACCCAAAACTTTCTGAGAAATCTGAGTGTCACCAAGAGCCAACAGAAAGCATGACAGTGACAACCGGGTCTGCAAAGGCAGAGTAATACTGCAGGATCAAGTCATGTGCAGCTGACGGAGGATGGTAAAGTTCTAGCAGTCTCAGAGAGTGGCTCATATCTAAGGGTATGAACTACTGAATGGTGTCCCATTTTCCTTTTATAAAACAAAAACTCATACCATATGTACTGCACAATTATCTAGATTTTTCCCACGCTGGGATTTGTTAGTGATAGAGTAGCCTGTAAAGAATAGGCACTTATCCCAAGAACTGGCAAAAAAGGGAGTATTATTTGGTAGGTATGGCACCAGAATACAACCATTGTGCTTTCTCACATACATATGCTGTACAGATGGAGGCTCAAACAGACACAGAATTCTAGGTTGTTGGCGGGCTGTGTTTTCTCTTTTTGCTTCGGCAAGATTTGCAAATGCAGCAGATGATGCATGGAGATGCCACGAGCAGCAAAGGAGAGGTCACCAATGCTATGATACCTAGTCCAACGAGGATCCCCACAACCTGAAAGACATGGTGGAGAAAAATATGTATTTAGCTAATGTGGAAAATAAAATACACGTGTGCAGGCATAAGCACAGCGCAGGTCACAAAAAAATAGAGGAAAACATGAAAATAATCATCTCGGTCCTTCACTGAAGGATAAAACCTCTTTGCTTCGTGCATGCATGACAGCTCTGCTCAGCTGACTACGAACACACCTGCGTTCTGTTCCACATCACCGAAGCCCGCGAGTGGCCCAGCTTGTTTCTGCAAGGGCCTCGGTCGTAATGTCTTAAGAAGATATCGTTCTGAAAAACAAAAGGAGAAGCTGTAACAGCAGGTTACAGTACTGCTGGGAGAGGTTCGAGACTGGACTGGAAATACAACTTTCCTGACACTGCTTTAAAATTACCAGCTGCCAGCCGACAAGTTCACCTGTCTTCCAAATAATTATCTAGAGAAACTTCTTGGAGTTTCAAAAAGTGCGGTGTGTTTGTGACCTGAGCTATTGTATAGCGTCTTTCCTCCCCCACTTTTAAAAAGCATAAGCATACGTGTTGTAACTATTGCACAAGTCTGTAATTTGATGATGATAAAGGGGCCTGTAAACAACAGGTATTTCCAAAAGCCAGCAATCTGAGGGATCATCTTCCTGAGGTACTTCTGCCTTCTGTTCTGCTGCTGTCCCTGCACTTTCTTCCTAGGCTTAACAGAAAAACTTAAAAAGTAGGAAATCCCCGTTTCTTTTCTCTTTTCCCAGGAATACGTATTAAATTATCCATTTTATCTTCAGGTGACTAATGCCCTGCATTACTCTCCCCTCACCAGCTGCGCTGTAACCTGACGCTGCTTCCTCTTTCGTTTTTCACTCTTACTCTTTGGCCTTGCAGGTATTACCTTCATCGACACCTAGAGCTCCCGTAACCCTGCACATTTAGAAAAACTGCATTTGAATCACACAACTACAGTTTATTTTAAATTTCTCCTTTGAACTGACGAAATCTTGGTAAGGGCACATCTGCAGAGTCTGCAAGAATCTCCGAGTCTTCCAGTTCAGCGCAGTGTTAAGCAATCATTGTGTACTGTATGTACTCTGAGGCAAGCTGTAAGACTCATGTTGAAAAAGCATGCTCACACACACAGAAAAGGGACGTAGCACTAAGCGAAACCTGTTTAGCACGCTGAGAAAGGGAAGGACAAAGAATGAAGTTTCATTGTTTGCTGGTTGTGGAGTACAAAAAAGAAGAAAATAAAAGTCATGCAGCATCTAACATTTTATTTCAAGTGCTGGTGAGGTTCTTTTCACACTCCCAGAGTTGTTACTGATGACTGTGCCAAAAAGGGAAGCTGCCATGTACATGAGCACATTACTTCCTGTACTCTTAACCCTGCTAGGAAACTTGAAGTCCACACAAGTTGAGACTACTTGGTATCACTTGAGAAATAACTAGCAACCTGCACTTCATAATCCAGGTTCATAATACAACATTTTTATTCTCAAGCCTACTACGCAATCATTCCCTTCAGCAAACGTGGCACTAGAGCTGACTAGTAAAGACATGTAGCCCGTATGAGCCCTTAACACACCGGCCCGTGAAGCAACCCCCTTCACCCAGTACCATACCATTTTTCGGACAGGCTGTGATCCTTAGAGTCAGAGCAGGTGGAAGACACTTACTTCCTGGCTCTCAACCAAGCTGGTTTTAGCTATTGCACTGGAAGAGGGAATCAGAGAAAGGTAGTGCTGGAATGGACCTCCAGCAAAGTAACCAGTCCGACCTATTTTCCTCAAAGAACTACCATGAGACTCACAGACATGGCTATAATCCTTTACGGAAAAAAAGATGCTGACATAAATAAAAGCGCCAGATGCACAAGAGGAGAGATACTAAGTTAGAAGCTGAATTGAGCCAAGACATTCACTAGAATATCAACAAGTTGATGAAGAGCTTGTACAGGGCCTCAGACTAACCCCAACCCTGTTACCCTTTATCTAGGTGGTTTTTTTCTGCAGCACTTACATCCAAGTTCTGTAGACAGTACCAGCAAAATGTGTGCTTGCAGTTCTTGCACATCATCTGAGCACAGCCTTCGTTTCGCTCAATATAGATCCGGCAAACTGGGCACTGCTTAATTGGTGCTTCTGTCTCCGTTCCAATAAGTGATCTAGAAGAGCAAGAAAACATTAAAGTGCAATGTGAATGTAATTACTGTTGATATTCAGCCCCACTACCTAATGTGTACTGTGCTTATTTTCCACAGCATCTAATGTTGTTGTCTTAATGCACTTAATGTGTGAAGCTTGTTATATACAACACAACACACTGAAGTATCTCACTACTAGGTGTAAGATTATTAATATCATGTAAAAGTGAAACTCCATTCCCTTGGGTTTTTAAGCCACGTAAAATCAACACTCACCATACCCACAAACGCATCACCTTTAGCATTAAAATTTAGCACTTTGTGAGACAGCTTGCACCATTAGTTTAACAGGACTAGATTACACAAGTCGTACGTCGCTGCCTTATGCAACTGTCCCTGCCTGAACAAAATAGCCTTAAACGCCACCAAAGACAAAGATGAAACCTGGAGAAGAAAAATTATGGTGAGAGCTCTTTGGCAACGACTACTCAATGAAGTCTCCAGCAAGCAGAATGCTTAGATTTTAAGTAAGTCTTTTCATTTCTTCAAAAAACGATAGAAAACTTTGAGCACACGTGACTGAATGTAATCTGATTCTGAAAACAAAGATGGATGGCCAAAACCAATATAATTCAAACACAAAAGTGTTTTCTTTCTGTAGATTAATAACTTACGTAACCTTATCTGTAGGTTGTTTACACCTATGCAAAATGAGCATAAACCAGATTTCTCACACCAAATGGGACATTTTACACCCATTCTGCATAAGAGTTAAGATTCCTCTATGCAGAGATTCTATAAATATTAAGCAGGAGTGATTACTTTAATTACAGTATAAGTAAAGTTTGGATCCCGGAGTATCAGTGTATTGGATTTTTTGTATGGGCACAAGTCACAATTCTAGCATGTGAACAAAGCCTTTAGGCAGATTCAAAGCCCTGGAGGGCTTCACCTTTTAGAGTGTCAGTGGCATCTCAAGTTTGACAAGTACTCAGATATTAGTATTCGTGAGACACAGAGGTAGCACTTTGTGTCAAAAAGAACCAAAAGACTGCGTGGCCTCTGTGCGTTCCTCTCTTACCCTTGCTCGGTTGGTACCGGAATAGTTTGGTTTTCCTGGCATAAGTGCTGCGGGTGCCAAGCATCCTTGCAAGAGGAGCAGAACATCAGGTGGCATGCTGGGCACTCCACCAGCACTGGCGCTCCCGACTCGCTTGATGCAATATGGCACACTGTTTGGCAGTCGGCTGCAGGGCACCATGTTCTTTGGGGGTCCAAGTGGACTTCTGAAATGTAACAGAGAGAGAAAAATAAAACTGTTTAGACGGTTCCCTTCTTATGCCAGTGACGTGTCTAGGTACGCAAGACTCAGTTCTGCATATGGGTGGGGAAGTCGGAGACCTCTGCACCCATGCCCATGGGTATTCGAGCCTACTCTTCTTCTTTAGGCAGGTCTGCAATTGTGCTCTGCAAAGGCAGCTGCACTGGAAGCATCGCAAGAACAGCAATATACGGTATGCAATGTCCTATTTGCCTTTATAGGGACGTACAAAAGACAAATATAACTGCTGCTTGCTGAGAAGCGCATGTCTTTTGACAGTAGCCCATTCCATGTCTTTCACGTGTGCAAGCCATGCAGTACCTTTCATGTAAATAGCAGAGAGACTGTCACTAAATTAATATCACATCACTTTGCATACCTTATTTCCTCCCTTCTATCTACAAACTCCAATTAATATTAACTTTATTATATGATCATTATTTGTCTGGTATCAGATTACAACAATAATCAATCAACAATAATAATCAACAATAATGGAACAGGCTGCCCAGAGAGGCTGTGGAGTCTCCTTCTCTGGAGATATTCTAAACCCACCTGGATGCATTCCTGTGCACCCTGCTCTGGGGGCACCTGCTTTAGCAGGGGGGTTGGACTGGATGGTCTCCAGAGGGCCCTTCCAACCCCTGCCATTCTGGGATTCTGTAATAGTCAAGGCAAGATTCAGGGTGGAGACATTGAGTTACAGACATCCCCGCATGGCAGTGAATGATAAATTCAGATTCTTCCTCTCGCTCCCCAGCCTTTATTCAAGAAATTTGGGCTTGCAACAGAAACACAGCTAAAACACGTTCACTGTTAGGGGTGCCCATTGTGTGGGCACTTTATACTGGCTCAAGTCCATGAAGTGCAGTCAAACACTCCCAACCTGCAGAACACCTAGAAAAGGGCTGCCATGCTTGCAGGAGTTACCTACATCTCCTTCCCTGGGAGCTCTCTGGTACCACCACTGAAAATAAATAGATGGAGGGGATGTCTCAGGAACAGGTGGAAATCCCTGACCGTGAGATGTCAAAAGCCATTAGAATGTTCTTCCGTACCTCCAGCAGATAAAATATTGTCCCACTTGAAACAAATGGTTGCACAAGGGCCCCTGACATATGTTCTCTGGCAAATTTTGCTGGAACAGTTGAGGGCACTTCCTCCTATGCACATACCCCTGCCTACACTGCTCCTCTGCAAGAGGTTGCTGGTAGCCCGCAGTGAAGAGGGCTGGTGGATGGATATCTAGCAGATGCTCCAGTCAGCATGAAAAACAGTGATATCAGTTGCGTGTCCAGATACCCAGAAACTAGAAACTGTACAACTAGAAATGTGTTCAAAGAAGTAAAACTTTCCCCCAAGCTCTCGAGTATTTAGATACACATGCACGAACACCTGGGGACAAGGACACCCCACAAATTTCATAACCTAACGTGCACTAGAAACTCAGTTCTTTCCAGTATGCCAAACCTCTCTGTGCACCTTGAAAAATTCCCGTTTCTTTAAAGCCATCCCTGCCTCCCGTTTGACCAGGGCACTTACAGTGAGGAGCCACGTAAGGATGATCATCCTCTCTGCTGGCTATAGGACACACAGGTACACAATGCTCTGACTACAGGCAATTTTTAAGTCTGTGTCAGAGTGGTCTGACAGATGTGAAGAATTTCTACATCCATGGCAAAGGCTGTCATCTATAATTTAGGCAGTGCTAGCAAAACACCTCTACCATCTACCTCCATCCACTTCATGAATCTAGTTGCCTTCTTTCCTCTTACTCTCTTATACATGCTTCCTTTGCCCCCCAAAACAAACAAACATTCTGCTTTTTACTGAATGAAAGCCAAAACAAAATATGCAGCTTCATTTGTAGGGAGAAGAGGCAGATGTGGATGGGCAGTACAAGGCATTTTACATTTTTATGTACTTTTTAAAGGTAGTGTCCTGACTGAGAAATCATTATTTCTGTAACTTCCCTCGGTGCCTCTTAAAAGAAACTCTGAACTGGGTAAGACCATGGCCTACTATTGGCTATTGCATTTAAGTCTTCACACAGTAGGTTCTGTATGCTTTCTGTTGACAAACAGCAGTCAAAATGAGATAAAGAAGTGCAGTTCCTGCAGATAGTTGCTTAAGATACTCAACTTTGGAAATCTAAGTTCTCCTATCCTGTTTTTGGATGAAAGGCAGGATGTCTGGTTTTGACATCATTGGGAGGAGGGGAGCTGGGCTGTAAATCTTACTGATTTTTACCAGTCTGTTGCAGTAAGATGTAATGCATGTAATGATGAAACTCCCTCCTCTCCCACTTCCTCCATTTTACAAAGAACCTACAGATGGTGTTTTGCAATCCATGCTGTCTCATGCTGTTTGGTTTACCATGGAGTACAAGCGAAACCAGAAAAAACTAAAAAGAAGCAGCCAAAAAAAGGAAAGAGGCTATCATATTGCTCTGACAAGCTGCTCCATCTTTTGGTAAGGGCCATTTCTCTCCCAAGCCTTTCGCCTGCTTCCCCACAGCCAGTTCAGCCACACTCACTCCACTCTCAGGAGGAAAGCCTTCCCAAACAGTGCCAGTACCAGGCAGGGATCTGGCCAGTTTTCACAAAACGGGCAAGCAAGCAACATGTGAGAGACAGATGGGAGAAATGCAGCACCCTGAAGAAGAGAGAATTTCTGGCTCAGGAGAGGTACTCACCGAAAGGATGAGCCTATGCCTTTTGTAGAATATTAGGAACACCTCCTTTTAAAATGGGCTGCTTTTCGGTCAGGCATAAAATGGAGGTTCTCATCATCTACCACTCAGCTTACTGGGTAGTTGTCACAGAAATAGAAACACAATGCATATGTCCTAACCACATCCTATTCCTCTATTTCATTATTTCTGATGACCACATCAACCCCATCCTAAACAGACATAGAGCAATTCCCATTTCTTCTATTAAAATACGCTGCACGGAAGCTCTGTGGCCAGGTTCTGACTGGATGCAGAGAAGTTACAGATATGTAAGAAAGCTTGGCTTTAAGCCTGAAAACATTTGCATTCTAAGAACACAAAAAACACAAGAGGATATAATATTTTCAGTGCATTCCTTATTAAACTAAGCAAGTGTCTATAGATACACAATTGTATGCCAATTACTTCTCACCACATTTTCACCCAATATAATTTGTCCATTTTTTTAAAAACGAAGGAAATGGAGAGGAAATCTGTTTTACTAAAATAGCTAGCACAGATGGGGGATGGGGAAAACAGCTTTTGGATGTCTAAGTCCTTCTTCAGGTCTTCAAAATTTTCCTTAAAATTCATCGTATGACGGAAAATGTCTGGAAGGGTGAAAAGCATTGGCTTTACCAATCACTTGAAGACTGGTAAGCAAAGACTACAGAGCAAAAGCAAGTCTTTTAACTTACCCAAGAAGCTGGTTATTTATTTCTAGTGAAGCAAAGGGAGTGCTGAAGCAAAGAGCCCATATCTCAACAGAATAAAGTCGAGAGAAGAAGGGTCTAAATATAGGAAGATGAAGGGTTTGAATAAAGGGCTTTTTTGATCAGAGCAGAAGTCATGACGGACACCTTAGTACCTGCCTATTTTAGAATCAGAATTCGGCCTACTGCATTTGCAAGCATGGAAAAGAAGATGGTACAGCAAGGCCTGGAAAACTCGTTGCTCTCTATCTATTCTCCTTACCACGCTGACTCCTTCTCCCCAGCAACAAAAAACCCTAGCGAGCCCAAGTTAGCTCTTCCCCAGTCCCTGGTCTGAAGAAAAACCTGAAAACTAAGTAGAAAAGGGAGCTCAGAATATTTCACGTATAAAGGTTTTCTTCATTTTTAGATCAAAAGAATTCATGGCCCTCAGAAGGTGTACTTGGCTCGGCTTCTGGCTGGTATCAGCCCTGCCCACCTTGCCGCATCCTGACCGGAGCTCACATGTTTTTAGGGAAAGGCCCATGGTTCAGCACAAAGATCGATGAACTGCTTTTGCTGCTAGGTCAAGGAGCCACGGCTGAGTTTGGCTTAGGGCTGGTGTGAGAACGGACTGTGAGGCAGACGGTGTCTGCGGCTGGCGAGAGCCGTGGAAGAGGGCAGAGTCAGGCAGCAGCAGCCTGGGCTTTGCATAGCGCTAGGTTTGAAAAGGGCTAGGTTGCGCCATGGCCGACACAGACACACTGCACGTGTCAAACCACAGCTGCCGGGAGACCATGGGCAGATTCCGGGTCAGAATTTGGCCCCAGCAGGTGCTACGAGGAAGGTTTATTGCTAGTATCAGAAAAAGACCGTCAGGCCAGTGTCGGTGCCGGATGGGGAAGGCAGGCAGGCATTGCCAGGCTAGGATCAGGTCTGAGAACAGAGCTTCAGGCCGGCAGATGCTAATAAGCGAGGTCCAGCTGATGAGGTCCAAAAAGGCCAGCCTGAGGGGCAGTGCTAAGCCCAGGATAGGCAAAAGATCTTGGTCAGGGTTGGGATCAGTGCTGGTGCCCAGGTCAGAGCTTGGGTTAGCAGGAAGCATTTTTCCCAGGCATCAGTAAGGTGGATTTATTGCTGAGGTCAACAGGCAAGGCAAAGAGGCTAGGGTTTAAAGCCTGGCACTTGGATGCCAGTTTTACTCATCATAAAGGAGAAAGAACAGATCTTAGAAACATCATGAAGAGAGGTAGTGGAGGTGGAGGGAGATTTGTCAGACTTAGGCAAGAAAGAAAAGGGAAGGAGGATTTAAAAAATAGACAATTTTCAGGCTTCTGTGCGTGGGAGGCAGCAAAAAAAATAGAGATGTAACAGGGAGTTGGACAAAAGATCATGAGTTCAGCTTTGGTTAGTTATAGAGGGGGAGATAGGAGGAAATCATTAGTTTCACAGGCTTTAGTTAAAAAAAGGTTTTACATAAAACAGATTAAAGTATTGCAGGAACGTCTCTCTTCCTTAACCCTTTAATATGGTGACTTAACAAGCTCTGATTTCCACTGTCTAGGGCTGTAGATGAGCCACTGCTTGGCTTATGAACTGGAGGGACTTCCTAAGGAATTAAGGGTAAACAAGAAGAAGGTAAAATAGGAGAGAGAAATTAAAAATGAAAGCAGGGTTGGGATTTTTTTCTTTTTTTGGCCTGAGCGCTTGCAAATCATAGCTACAATCCGCATCTGCCCATGAACTCTGGGGCATACTTGGGTATACTCATTTGGCAGTTTTTGTACTTCGTGGTCATTCACTATGACTCGTGCCAGATGAGATTCTGTAAAAACCCATATATTACTCTACCTGACCATCTTTTCAAGTGCATTACTGTGCCTAACTTTTCTCTGTATTTTCATGCACGTTTCCAATCCATCTGCATCTATGCACGCATGCAAAGCAAGAACACGAATACGGTCTTTCAAGGAAAGTTTGAAAACAGGCAGACTCAGGGCGCATCAGTCCCCGATAAGCTACCTTGCAAGCTACTACAGAGTGAGTTATTTGAACAACGCTGCAACTTCCAGCTGAGACTTTCAAGTTGGTGTCAGTCTTTAAAACCAGCGTGGGACCTCACCTGACTAGGAAATTTCTTCTTCAGCCTTGGCAAGGAACCAACTCCTAAAGCAGAAGGCTGACCTCTGGCATAGGAAAGCTTGGCCCCAGTAAGACATTCAAACCTCTTCACTAATAGGCCTTACTCAATAATCAGGGGTCCAATTATCCCTCAGGAAAAAATGAAGTATCCTAGGTGAACATATGTGAGGCTTCGACATAAGAAAAGCTCTCTTGCAGGGATATTTGCAAAAATCCCCATCAGACTGCAGAGTCTGTCTCCGTGTATGAAAGGACCATGTAAGCCCTGCACCAGCCTCTAGCACCTTGTCTAATTCTACCAGTACAACCACCACTACAAGGACCAAGGATGAGCACACTGTGGGAAGGACGACAGAGCCTCAGGCACACAATCTGAGAGTGTTGCCCACAAGCTTGAGTAACAGTGTGGTATTTCAGTAAGGTGCCACTCTTGTTGATTCTGCTCCACTGAAATAATTTCAAATTTGTCTGTGGAGCACAGTCAGACCTAGTGATTGCTCTTAAACTATTTTAAAACAAAGACATTTCTGCCTCTTCCTTAATTCACCCAACAGGCTTTGTCTTTGCAGCAAGTAATACTGCTGCCTCCACTGACACTTTAAAAATGAAGGTAACAGAAACCAAAAGGTTCGCACCTCGTTCAAACTTCAGCCTCTTGTATAACTGAAACTGGTCAACAGGCACCAAACAGGCAATCTGAAATGAGAAACAAACACACAGAGAAAGCATTAGAAACACAGAGAGTTGGAAAAAATTAATAAACACTGTTCCACACATCTGCTCTACTGAGCTGGCACTCAAATCCACCTTCTTTTCCTGCTTGCTTTTCACCACCACATTCCTCCGTATCTTGACTTCCTTCTCCAAAATGTACAGTAGTTGTTGACCTCTCCTATTTCAGCCACACAGCCCAGTAGTTCAGCCCACATCTTTCTTACCATGCATAGGAAAGCCTTCTTTGTGGATTCTGTATTTACTTCAGGCTTCTCAGTTTTATTTCATGTTAGTCTAATGTAGCAAAGGGTGACAGCCTGCCAGCCTTGGAGACTGCAGCCTGTCGTCATGCACAAGAATACAGCTCGAATGAATGCTTCCTCATGCACGTCTCCCGCTCTTAATCGCAGGGGTCAGTTAGCTCTCAGGAACTTAAAAGCTAGTCTGGTTTCCTTTTTTTTTTCACTTCATGAGGTTTGGGCTGAGCGTTAATGCCATTGCTGTTGGAATTTGCCTTAGACACGTACCAGCCTGCTGGGAACTGAACTGAAGTTAACAAATTTAGGTGGCATAGACAAACAGGCTTTGCTGATACATTTTACACATTACTATAATTAAACTAGCAGCCTAAAAGGCTAAATACTCTAATCTCCAGTTAACAGTCTATGTAAGAAAACCAAGTACCCTATTTCAAACTAATAAGCAAACCTGCATACAGGGTAAGGAGGGGTTCAAAAGAAACTTCAGACACTTCAGGAGCCTCATGTTTGTTGGACTCAAAATCTGAAATCATTCTCTTTATTCGATCCAGTCGTAATATTGTACCAGCACTGAAACTGTCTTTCTCTTTTCTGAAAATAAACCTAGACTACTACTAATACTAGACCAGATCATTTGAAGCACTGTGAGACAATGTAGAACTGACAGCTTCAAAGTGAAAGGTTCTTGATCCCCACATTCAGTATCCCACTACAGCGCTTCAGATTACTGTAAAAGGCAAAATTTTGCCCTCAGTGAAGTGGACACCGGCCCTTGCTATCCTTCTGGGTTGTGTGACATGGCACATATACATATATATATATGTATATATATATACACACATATATAAAGATAAAGAAAATCAACATATATTCAATATCATGCTGTGAATACATTTGCTTTTGTAGATGGAAAAAGGAAAAGCAAACAATATATCCATTTGTGTATTATAAGATACAAAATTGCTTTATTAAGATCTCAAATCAATTGGAATTAAAATTGCATTTTGAAGTAGATGTTTGGATAATTGCTTTGGCCTAATCCAATGTCACACAAAAAATAATCCAACAGATGTCAAGATTGAGGTATTCAAAGATGCTTGAAAGACTTACAGTTGAAGAAATCAAAGGGTCTAGCATCAAAATGGTCAACACCAACAAATCTTTACAAAACATATTCTTAGTCTAGTAAATCAGTCCTGGTGTCGAAATACTGTCCACATTCAGTGTCTGAATTCAGGGCATAAACTATGTTTAATATGAAAGTATTGAAAGTGTGTAGCTAAACAATATTACATTAATATGACTGTAAGACCCAGACAGCTTCCTTAGAATCTCTTCACCTGGTTCACCAGAAGTCAGCTGAAACACTCTTGGAAAACAAATAATGACTTAATCAAACAAGCAGCTTCAGCAAAGAATGAAGCCAACCAACAAAGTTATGTAAAACCCACAAGACACATCATTCCAATATTGCCCACTCCTCCCCAGGGCAGCTTCAAATCTAAATAGAGTTTGGAAAACAAAAAGAGTCATTTGCTTTTCTCTAGCCAGGTGAGCATTGGCAACTACCTTAAATTTTCCTTCATTCAACTAAATCAAAACAGTGAATCTCAATGCTGTTGAGATCCACTTGAGTGTATTGTTCAGTTATCTGGAGTCTTTCTGTGCTTGCTCTTGCTTTTAACAAATAGTTTTTCAAGAGCAGTTCTACTGAGCCCAGAACTCCCCACGTATTAAAAACTGGCCTTTTTTACTACAGTGGGAGCGGTGTTATGAGTTTTATTGCAGATTTCAATACAAAGCAGAGTCAGTGCTGAAAGCTTCACTTTCTCCTATTGGAAACTTGATCTCACCATGCCAGCCTTCCCCACCGGTTTCACCCAGCCCCACTCTTCTTCCTACACAGCCTCTTCACAGCTCAGCTCCCGGGTCCCTGCACACAGCTCTGGGCACCGACACATGCAGCCCATCACCTCTGCCACTGACTCCCCCAGGCTTTGAAAGATCAGCTCCTGGTATCACCCACACGGAGGTCGACCTGGGAGGTGCTAAGCCAAAGCATCTCACAGATTTAGTATCTTTAGGCACGAGGAAAGGAATGCACAATCTGCTGCTGCCTGAACTCAGTGCCACATCAAAGCTGTACGTGCAAATTCAACTGAAAAAAAAAAAAGAAACATGAGTATCAGGTCTCCCCCAAAAAACAGCAAATCCTTTCCTCAGTGAACTTTTAATCTCATTTATGCTTAATCAAGAAGGACAGCTGTAAGCACAGTAAGGGGATTAGGTGTTTATCTCCTCCTACTTGGCATCAGAGTCTAAATGCTCATCTTCAGACCACTTCTCCAGCCCCACCCAGGAGTCCATCGCAAACAGCTCCTCTCCTGCACTACTGCACACACCCCGGGCTGGACAGAGGATGGAGATCTGGGGACGAAGCAAACCAGCCACACGGCAGATGGCAAACGGCCAAAAGAGAAAGACCATAAGCACATCAGAAAGCAGACATTTCTTATTCCAGGCTATGAAATTATTCAGAGCAGCAAGAAATGCTGCTACGGGACAAGTTTCAGGGCTTGGTTTGCTGTTTAAGTTTTTTTTTTTATACTGGCTTAAGGTTACAATAAAAACCTATGAAGAAAAGGAGAGGCAAGGACTCTCCTCGCCTGAAAAGATGTTGATTTGAGACTTATCAGACTGTTGGGAATTGAAATGAGTTTTCTGGTTTTCTATAAGCTACGTCTGCAGTTAAAGTACTCTTGTTATAGAGCACAGGAACACGTAAGAGCTCTCCCTAAGAATAGCAACTTTCACCTGAAGCAAAAATATCCATGGGAAGAAAGCAAAATTCTGAAGGCTCACTACCACAATAGGCTCCAGCTGGACCCCTGCCAAGTGTCCCAAAAAATTGCCCAACGTGATAGAATAACCAGGGGGGCTATTACTACACGAGACAAAAGAGCAGACGAGGGAAAATGAAAGGGTACGATATAATTGGGTTCAGTTTACACACGGGCAGACTATTCCTTGTAACCTGGGCTGTGCAGTAACAAGGAGCCAAGGAAGAACAACTCCCCTGTTTTTAAATACTGGCTACCACAGTGGAAAGGAAAAATCACTACTCCACCTCTTCTCAGGCTTTCAAGGGAGATGTGGGGAGGCAATCAAGAAAACTGAATAGATCTTACTTCCTTTCACACCCGTATGAATCAAACCTGGATAATGCCAAGGGAGGGAAGTTCACCAGGACCAGTGCTTCTCCCTTTCTCACTTTAGCAGATACGCAGTAAGGGCAGGTCCCGCACTGGCAGCAGCAACGGCTGCTTGCAAAGGGTTGCACTGCCCACTTCTGCGAAAGTCCCGCTCACAGAGTCACATCTAGTTTTGCAAGGAGTCCAAAATAGTTTTAACTTGGGCTGTGGTTTGCTTTTGAACGGACTATAGGAGTCCGACCTCTTTATTGTTAGACAGTATGCCCAATCCTTTCTTCATGAGCTACCATGCTCACTAGTGTCATCGCAAAACATTAGTTTATTCATTTTCTCCATTAAGGAGCTTATCTCTTATTTAGTGACAAACAGATACAAAATTAAGAATCTCTCATTTGCTCCCCTTGGGTTTATTTAAAAACAAGTAAATAAGAAGAACAAAAATTTCAATTTTGACCCTGAAAAAGATAGGTCAGCCTGCAACACTTTCTCACCTTCCTCCTCGTTTTACCATGTTAATTGCCCCTAGCAAAATGTAAACCAATTTTAAAATTAAAAATAAAACTGGTATTTTAAACTGACTCCCAATGGGATTTTTGTTCAGCTATGTATGGAAAATAACGCAATTAAGAATTCTAAGATCTGGGTCACTGTCCCATTTTAGCATCGTTTTGCAAAGCGCTCTCTGTCAGGTTACCACTGGTGTAGATCGTGAATTTACACAGACAGAGGGACAATAAGCAGAATCTGCACAGGCTGCAAAGGGGAAATTCTTCTTGTCGATCTTAAGAGGCAAAAGGAGAGCCCAAATCAGTATCTCCTTTAATGCCTGCTGCACAGTTTTAATCCAAATCAGATTATGTATAAAAGATTCAATGGCATCAACAGTACAAGCTTCAAAACAATACAGGAATCAGAAACAGCAAAGCACAATAATCCCCTAGACATTATCCAAGCGAGTACTGCATTAGAAAACCCCGTGTGCAGTTGAGACGTACCCTGATTCACAGCTTACACTCATGATTGGATTTGCACCAAGTAAAACCATTTCAAACCATGATAAATTACCCCTTATTTAGATTAGGGATATTAACTGGTCCAATTAAATCAATGGAGCAAATTCCCAAGAGAGACAGGAATATTCTAGACAGAAGAAGTCTGCACGGTTAAAGAGAACTGCAGTGACATAAGACATTCCTCCTACCTTCTGCTTCCAGGAAGGAATCCAAATCATCTTTGTTTATTGTACTATTAGAGCTTGAAAGGACAAACATCTTGTTTAACGAGACTGCTTTTAAACTTTCTTTTTTTTTGTATAATCAGCTATTTGAAACAGAGTCTGTAGCCAAAACCATTGCCTTCCCACCACAAACACCCATTTATTTCTACTGAAAACCAGCTACACTACAAGCAGCTGCGGTCTTGATGTAACAGGTCAAGATATGACCTAGGATTGCACTTGATTACAAGCACTCTGGTGGAACAATTCCTTATGTTTGAATGCACTGTTTGTCAAAACAAAAACACTCCTGGGGAACGTACCAGTTTCAACTAGATTTTGTTAAAGTAAAACTAAAAAACAACGAAACACAGGGGGTTCAGAAAACATATTTTCAACGTACTGAAAGGCACAATTTTCTAGTTCAAATGACTTTTCATTTTAAGCTTTTTAAGAATAAAAACCTGGAACATTTTCTTCTGAGCTCCTGTGAGACACAATGTTCTAGCTCACCGAAAGTAAAGCCCTAACTCCCAACATCTCCTACACTCTACGAAAAAGCAGCTTACTCCCCAAACACTGATGAAATATTCAACTGTTTTAGAGAGACACATTCCTACTATTCATGCTTGCTCATTTCTTCATGAGACATACAAGAAGAAATTCTATTCCCTGTTTAAAATGGTAACCAGAGTTTTTGCCCCCCTCCAGTCCCCGAAAGCAACACGAGAAGCACGTGTAACAGAATCAAGGCCAAGAGCTGTGAAAAGGCTCTCATAATTTAGTACAGAACAAGACAAAACTCTGAAGATTTTCACCGAGAAGATAAAACAGACTTAATTCACACGGAAGACAAACAGGTCACTGGAAAGCACTGAAACAATGTTACACACCTAGAATAAGAACCTTGAGAGAGGGAAGCAGAGGAACTTTCGTAGCTGTAATATGTTATAAATTGCTTATAAGCTTTGTTATTAATTGTTCAGTTTCCTTATTAAAGAGCCCTCAATCCAAAATGCACTGAAGTCAATGGAAAGGCTTTCCTTCACTTTAAATTATGGTTAAGTTCACCTTATCTCCCTTGTGCAGGCTAGGGCAAAGGGCATTTAAAAAGCAAATAAAACAACTGAGTTAGCTAACATAATTAGACACAATTTAGCCCAAAGTATAGGAACCAATTTAACATCATGTCCATGACAGACAGTTTGAACTGCTATTTTTTCTCCAAATCGTAACAGTACTTGTTAAGTCAGTCACAGCAGAGTCTGGAATGGACATGACATGAAAAATACACTTTTCCAAAACCCTGATGTTATCACAGGGGAGAAAAAAAGACCAATTCCGCACCCCTGCCCTCCCTGCCCCCCCACTCCCGTACAGGCAATATGCCATTCCTCATGGCACTGTCCTAGTGAGGAGGCTTTTCCTGCCAGAAGCCAAACACCCAGACCCTCCAGAGGTGAGAAGGCTCTTAATTTTACATCAGGAGTTTCAGAGTGTGTAATGAATAAACTGTAATTCTAAATAGTACTTCCATGCCAAACAACTGCCATGTTTAAGCACATTGTCTACCATCTGAGTAAGGTTCTGTTTTTTAAATAATACCTTTTAAAGGCCACATTTTCACATGGAACAACCTTTATAGAGAAGAAGAAAGAATACAGTGTGCTCATACATAATCTGCAGTTTACACACTAATCCTTCAGATTATTAACAGAGACATCTTTCTGTTGTTACTGGGGTTTTGGGGGGTTTTCTTCCTTAAAGAAACAGGTTATTGGGTAAAATACATAAGCAGTTCCTTTTAACCAGGTTGGGGCCTGTTTGCTTTTCAGGCTGAAGGTCTGTGTTTCAAGCACATTGCCAAAAGGGAGAGTCAGAACATTCATTCAGCCACAGGACACTAATGCACATTTGGGCTGTTTAGTCATTCTGCCTTCAGCCGAAAAAGCACACAAGGATTAAGCTAATGGTCCATTAATACGTGCCCTGGGGTGTCCTCCTGCTTTACCAAGGGGAAATGTATCTCTCTAATTCCTATAGCATCATAACCCTAGCTTAACAGAGCAGAATTCTTCCTACCATTTGTTAATTTTCTTTTGAAAACTTATTTTCAATAAAGGCTAGTTGCCTCCAACGAGGTGCGAGGGGTGGGAGGGACATTGCTGTGACCTCTCTGTATCTATGCAGAAGAAAGGATGAAGGAAAACAGCTGGCTACTTTCCACAATAGCTGGATTCAGGCATAATTCAGAATTATGGATTCCACCATAAGCCTGCACGCCATAACAAACATAGCTGCAGCAACTCCCAAGCTGTCATTCAGCTGAGCACAGCGTTTCAAATGCATGCTGGAGAGGAGATCCTGATTTTTTCTGGAGAAAAAAGCTATTTTTGCTATTGGGAATTGCATTGACACTGATTGCATTTGAATAGGATTATATACTTCTACCACAGTTATGTCATCTGTATACACAGGGCTCAAGGGAACCCAGAAGATAAGCTGCTTTCCTTCAGTTCAGGGATGGAGATCTGATTCTCCTTGATTTTGTCCCTGCAAACAAATGCAGAGAGAATGCACAAAACTACCCAAAATCCTTTAGCCGCCTTTTCTTTCTGGTTTGTTTTTTTCCCCTGCTTGTGTTCCCAGGCCCAGCAGAGGCCTACCTGGCTCACAGAGCAAGTACGCAAGAATAGCTGCAGGGCACCATCAGATTTTCCTGCAGGTTTCCATGGCCGCCTAGATGCACAGAACAACTGGCACGTCTGTTAAGTTCCAGCCGTTGCTGCCAACAGCTCCTCCCCATGTCATCAGCTTGGCGCTAAGCCCAATTCCAAAACTTTACACCAGCCCTAAGTCAGGCAGGAGGCTGCTTGAGCATTGCTGGGAGACTGTCAGGCAGCCTGGTAGGGGACATCTGCAGCCCCCTTGAACCCTGTTGTCCCAAGCAGTGCAAGAAGGAGGAGCACGTTTTCCCTCCAGTGTCTCCACCTTCGACTTTCAAACTGAACCTTCCAGTTACACTGGGAGATTGTACACCTGCCAGACGTGCAAACAGCTCTGCCTAAACCTCATTTCACTTCTGAGCTCTCAGCCTCTCCCACCTCTGCCTTTGGAATGAAGACACTTCTCATCATATCTCTTAAGACCTACTTATACCAGTGCTGTGCAGATACCTTTCCTTCCATACAACTACACAGCATTGTTGCAAATTGGTTGTTGCAGCCCTAATATAACCATGCACGAAGAAATTCTGGCCTTGCATACCATCAGTTTTAGATTTTGCTCTTCAGTTGAGAGGCGCAAGAATTTCAGTGTTTGCAGTCAAATCAAATTGGATTTAACTGACAGTACTAATGGAGGCTCAGCAATTCTCGGATACAGGGTATTCAGGTCAAGTCACCTGCGTGGTGAGGTTGTCAGGATGCCAAGTAAGCCTTTCCTCAAGGCACAGAGGGAGGGAAAAAGGAGCAAAACTCTTGAAAAACATCTGTTAGTTTCTAGTTCCTCTTATCAATCAGGCTTCTTGCCAAAAGCTCATTAAAGGTAATCAAAGGCAGGGAAAACTGTATGATCATATTTATTATGTAGATAAAGAAGTTGGGGGGGGGGTGTTATGTTAAAAAAAAGAGAAAGAAAAAAGCGTTGATACCTCTGTTTCTTGTAGGGTCCCATGGTTCAAGCATACCATGTCTGGACACGTGATAGGAGAACCACAACCTTCTTGAATTGCCAGCTGCATGTACTGTTTTAGGCACTAGAAACAATTAAGAAAAGAAAAAAAAAGAGTTATAGCCCACGTGTTGGTAACACACAGATGCTACAGATGCTGCACAGCTACCACCTCCACTGCCTTAATTGGCTGTCCTGAAGATCCTGCAGACAGAAAACATCAATTATTGTAAGCGTGAATGCTGCAAGTCATTACATTGGAAAGAATGCAACAAAGAACAATTAATTATGCATTACTTCATCTGTCGAGCATTGCGTGTACCCAAGTCAGCAAGTCAGACCTTTCAGTGCTAACAACCCCTACGCTCTGCTGAATTGGGATTGGAGGACTGGGGAGGGGGAAGTATCTTTCATCCCAATTAAACAGGCTTCACTCTTTTGTCTTTTCTCCTGTGTTCTTAATTCACACTCTTGGCCAGCAGTCTCCACTGTAGGAGACCTCATGTACAAGAAAGAGACTACTGTTCTCAGCTGCATAGAAGGGAAAGGGGTGTATAACCTGGTTAGGAGGTTATAATCTGCCCCAGAAGATGTGCAGCTCTCAGTTCTCTCCCTCCTTCCCCAACCCCCCACAGAGATCAGGTAATTTCCTTGGTTTACCACAATTTATCATCAGCCTCTAGTCTATTGAGCAAGAGTTCAAAGTCCATTTCCAGTATGGAGGCCTTCTTATGAATGTTTCTAAATTGTTTCATTACACAAAAATGGCAAGCCTCTCCCCCCAAGAACAAAAAGCCTTCTGTTCTTCCCACATTTTACTTGGCATGCCAGTTTCAAATATATTCAGCTTGTCTTTTTGACACGTATTATAGAGTCTTTAATAAAATCATGGCATAAAACTGGTGCAATGGACCGAAGAACGGTGCTCGAATTGTATCTCCAAACTGCGCAGCTAAGTGAGCTCACTTCTAAATCAAACAAAACAACCAAGTCTCCTTAAAATAGTGGCAAAGCATACAGTAAATTGCAAATCACTGTTAACAAAATAACGAAACACGGATTTCTGGCAGATTTGGTATCCGCTTGCATAGTTTATTGTAAATGAAAACCAACATATTTTACAAGCAGCTTGACTAATGCCGCTTTGGTCCCTACAGATTTGTGTTTTACGCCCACGTGATAAACCTCTCCTCCTCCTCGGTACTGCTCGCTTATTCCCTTATTGCTCCATCAGTTTTCAAGAAATATGTCAAAGCATTAAGGTCTTTGAGACCTCTGCCTCCCTGCCAACTTTCGGAAGAGGCACTGAGTGCAAATGCTACTAGGCGGGTTATGGCGAAATCACAGCGTTTCAGAATATCAGCTCTGGTAAAGCCCCGGGACTCTTCACAAACCATTTTTTCCAGTATTTACAGGCATTTAACATTCAAGTCTGCATTAGTTTGCACTGTTCTGAGAAGGCCTTGCATATTATGCTCTGATTACAGAAATTTCCTCATTTGTATTTTTATTGGAAAGCTGGTACCCTCTTAAATGTCAGGGTAATTAGGACTTCTACAAATGGAAATGAGGTTTCTTTATTATTCTGTCAGTCTCTCTACTGAAACATCCACGTCCACATGTTTTGGTTAATTCTGATGAACTATACGGAGATATTAGTTCAAGCAAGTGGAATCAGCTTAACTTAGTGGCATTTTAAATGAGCTTACTTTTCATTTGTAAATATTTGAAATGCATTCATTTAGAACATAGGGGTATAACCTAAATGGTAAGCTTTAAATATCTAGCTCATTAAGCACTAATGGATTCAGATCCAGCGTGCACCCCTATAAGACAGCATAGCAGGCTGCAAGGAATTGATAGTGCAAGTAGTGCGGGGAAGTGAGGGAGATACAGGTGAAGAGCAAAAAGAAATCACGTCAGTAACTGAAGGCAGTATTAGCTCTTAAGGGAATATCAGCCCAGATTTAATCAGGGGCTATTATTTTATTATTCAAGCAGTCTCAGTGCCCTGTCCCATCTCCTCACCCGCCTCTCCCAAAGGCATCTAGGGACAGTGCTTATAAAAAGTCAATTTAACCACCAGATCAAATCACCCCACTAGCACACAAAGCTCCTCCGCAGAGCAGTAAGCAGAAGCAGATACATAGCCACAGCGGCACCTAGGAGCGGGCACCCTAGAGACATGGGAGCCATCGGGATCCTGCCCACATCTGCTGCCACCGTGGTCTGGACATTGGCAGCAGGTGGCACAGGAAAAGTCAAAAAAGTGCCCGTAGAGCCCAGGGTGACTCCCAGTGCCATTACTGATATGGATGGAGACTGTGAGTGACCTGGTCCTGCAGCCCCATGTTCACTAAGCGCCTGGTGTTGCCCACGTGCTTCAGACCATATCACAGGAGGAACAGGGTATCAAGTGCTCACTCCCTGCACAAATTTCCTCCCTGGTTCGGGCCTGTACTCAGCCTCCACGATGAACAACGCAAACAGAAAATTCTGTCCTCCGAGTCCCTTCCCCAAAGCCGGCGTGCACTGCAGTGTGCTGGGTGCACTTCTTAAGGTACGTGGGTGATGGTCCAGCAGAGACTGCTTACATCTCACCCCCTCTCCTCATGGGAGACCTGATTACTTTACACATCAAGCCTCAGGGCAGCATTTGGGGGAGAGGGAATGTTTCCCTCCCGCCAAAGCATTTAGTTTGGTTTAATTCCTCAACAAGGCTGGGAGAGCAACCTCTTACTTTCACTAAGATCCTGGCTTCTGTCTCCTCTGTGGTGCTGCCTGATACTTAGTAATTTGTTTCAACAGCATGATACAGTGGATTTGTATTCTGGGGGCAGCTCAGGTCAGCTGGTTACAGAGGGAACACAAAGCCTCAGAAGTTACTGCAGGCCTAGCAGCAGCCCAGAGGCTTGTTCTTAATTTAGACTTCCAGGACAGAAGCGCAGAGCACTGACAATTACCCTTTTGTGCAAGGATGGGCATGAAGCTCTTAAGGAGCTTCAATCCACAGTATGGATTTTGTAATCAGTTTCAATATGCAGAATCTAAATCATTAGGAGTACCTAGCCAGGAGAACAGTGATTTCTGAGGACTTCTAATGCATCTCCAGTCTCCTTCTCTTCTAGCTCACTGCTTGGTTGTAGATGAGGATAGGTGAGCAACCAGAGCCTTCTGCGATACTTTTAGAGGGTGCTGTGCTTTCAGAGGGTGACTTGGAGAGATTTTATAATAGGTCTGTGCAGTGCCATGGATCTCCAAATGTTTCACAGAAAACTTCCCTGTTAAATAGTTTTTATAGATATTAAATCTTTTGCCTTGATTTTCTGCGCCTGGAAAAGGTGCTGTGGGTGCAATTCAAGACGCTGATGGAAGGACTTAAGGGTGCTGGGAAACTCAAAGGAAGCATTTAACATTCAGCACTGAAGGATTAAGCTTTTTACCTAAGTCTGTACATGAATGAAGATGTGAACTTCTTGTTCCCTCTCTCACAAGTTAGCAGCAAAGAAGTGGAAAATCACTAAAATTTTAAAATATGCCTTCACTTTAACAGTAAGACTGTTTTTAGAGGGGTTTCACTATTATTTACAGCTCAGCTACTAATTTAGCTACTTACTTGGAAAGTGGCAAATAAAAGTGTGTGAAAAGATGTACAAGCTGCAAGTGTGACGAAAAGAGGATTCAATGTCTATCTATATAATGAATCATGACTGACCTTCTCAGCAGTATGTCCTCCCACACTATGGAGAATACATTACACAGACATAAAATGCTAAGACTGTTCGTGCATTTTGTCTACAAAAATCAGCAGTATCTCAGTGAGGAAAGCTGCACACACGACATAGGCTACTTAATTAATTGCTCTACAAAATGAAAGTAAGATCAAGATACTGAGCCTTCTGTGGTATTAGAGTTCCTTAAAAGGATCTTAATCTTGACATCCAAGAAATCACCAGGTCTCAACACCCTTGGGCTACACTCGCCCAACAATCTCCTGCACTGAGGTGACTTAGAAGCATGGAGAGCAGTCAGTGACTGGAGAGACCGCACCACAGAACCTGTGGCTTACAATGACAGTCATACCATGGTCTTACTCTCCACGGCCAGAGCAAGTCATCAGCAGTGAATCTTCCTCCCAGCACAGCGAGGTTTCCACGAATGTGTCAACATAGTCAAGGAAGAATGGTTGAGGCAACAGACTAGAAATCTACTGAGGTCTTGCAGAACAGGTTTGAATCCTGCTGACTACAGATTAAATTGAAGGTTTGGCTCCATTATGTTCACCCCTCAAATAAATAGTAGACACGAACCCAAGGAATTTTAACTTCCATATCTGCAAGTCTATCCTAACGAGTTACGTTCAGTTTACTCAGATTTTCCACACTGAGCAACTATACCATGTACGTATCTGTGTTCTGGGATACACAACAAAATTCCGATGCAATCAAGCAAGAGGGATCAATTCAAATGTGATAATGTCATTCCACCAGTAAAACTCAGTACACCTAACAGATGGTTTTGGTGCTGATCTAACTTTGCCAAGCACCTTTTGCTCCTGCTGGACCACTGCTAACTTCAGTGGAAACCACACTACAAGTAATTTTTTCTCTGCCTGAGATTCATAATGTATAATGAGACCTTTTTCAAATAATTTGCTGTCTAAGCATCTGGGGCAAGAATTTTTTTTCCTCTTATGCTGCTTTTGTCTTTCAGGCCATCATGTTCATCATGTTTCAGCCATCAGAGAGTCTCCTTCTCTGGAGATATTCAAAACCCGCCTGGATGCATTCCTGTGCAACCTGCTCTAGGCTAACCTGCTTTAGCAGGGGGGTTGAACTAGATGATCTCTAGAGGTCCCTTCCAACCCCTACCATTCTATGATTCTATGTTTCTCTGTTTAACAAAATAAGGTCAATATCCATTTACCTACTTCACAAAATGCTACTACTTATGAGTATCTGGTAAGTTAAGACCTGTGAAGTACTTGGATCAAATTATCATAGTACATGCAACTTATATGCATTTATTTTTTATCTTGCATGACTTGTAAGAAAGATTACAATTTAGGCAAATATTTAAATATGCCCCAGGTACACATTCCTCTCCTGGAGCTAAGGCTTTGTTGAAAGTGTATGTTGTAACATGAGGGAAGAATGTTTTAAAAAGCACTGAAAAGCCCAATCCAGCAATGAACAAACTAATAACATAAAAAATCCTTTCTTCAGTAATAAACACTTGTTCTAATCTTCAAAAGTGTTTTCTATGGTCAGCTGCAAGCCCCAGGAAAAGAAAATTCTATTCAGGCTATTCACGGATTCTTCATTTCAACACTTCTCCTGCATGCTGCTCCAACTTCCACCTTTCTTTTTTCCCCCAAAGCATATTGCATGGAGGGGATTTTTAATGTATTGACAAAAAAAAAAAAAAGAAAAAAAAAAAAGGTCTGTTTGGCAATGTATTTAATCTGCAAAGGGACCATAACAGTTCTGCATTTTAACATAGAATGAGTTCAAAGTATAATTTCAGTATTACATTGCTAGGTAATGATGTGACAAAGGCACTATATCCCTCTCACTGTGAAATCTTCTGTTTCTATTCAAAGCCATTCTCACATAATCTCTGTACCAGAGACAAAAGATGAATCCAAATCATTCCTACACATTGCTTTTTCAAGTACCTTGACGTGTTCCATTACCTTGCTAGTCTCCCATCTGCATGCAGCTCTTGAGCTCCCTAAATGCAGCCTCTTTGGTTTGGATGTGAAAGCATAAAAGCAAACCATGTATGTGACATGACAAAATTGAACAGGTAGTTTTATTAAGAAAGATGGAGGGATGGCAACGAACAAGAAACAACGAAAAGGGCTGGCCTGTTTTCCTGTCAAATGCTTCAGATATTGCTGCTAACCACTGTGCAGCAGTTGATACAGAATAAATAAGGATATTTGTCTTTAACTGAATTGCGGACAGGGGAAAAAAACCAGATCTACAGTTATTTCTTAACCACTGCTGGGGCATGATCTACATTAAATATGAAAATGCAAGAAATGACTGAAGGCATCCCGCCAAAAGAAGGTGGTCCTTCCTACTGATGTGTAACTTGGAGACAATTTCAATTTCAGAAAAATTAAGAAAACCTCAGGTTTCCATCTTAAAATGTGCAAGACTGATTTAAAATGTTAAATCTGTCTTCCAGATTTGTCCTCAAAACTGTATTGGTTTGGGTTTGGGGTTTTTTTAGCCTTAGTCTTTTTACAAACCCAAAATCTGGGGGGTGGAAAAAAAAAGACTGTAAATGGAAAGAAAACATAGCTTTTCAGTTGGCATTGCAGTGCCTTATGATTGAGAACAGATCAACAGATAGGCATTTAGGTTTTGTTTCAGTTCTGGGCAGTGTTTATGTACTTTGTTTTCAATAAGACAGCTTTCATTTCTTATAATTTACAAGTGTTACCTGTTCTTCAGCGCATACACAAAAATAAGTAGTCTTGTAGTGATGTAGCTTTATACGGAATGTGTAGAATTATTGACTTCGGTGAGACAGTTCATCTCAGAACTCTAAAGTTAACTATCTGATCCACTCAGCATTTAATCAATTGCGTATTCAATTAAAGATACTCCCTCCAAAAGCAAAATACCTCTCATAGTGTTTATGACAGATCTACGTAACATTTAGTAATATGTTCATCACTGTCATGACATTTGCACTTCTGTATGTTCAGTCTCTAAAATGGGCCAGTCGCTTTCAATGTGTGGTAATTGAACTCCTGGAATCTCTCAAGTATTTCTAAACATGTCTTAAAACTAGATGAATCAAGTCTATTGGCAATTAGCTTGGAGGCATCTGCACTTCACTTGGAAAAAAATGCGAGGCTTTTCCAATCAAACAAAGTTTTTTAAAGGCACACTGCAAAAATAGCCATTTATGGATTTGTTAGAGATAAACTTATGATAGGCACAGTTTAAAGTAAAAAACAAAGTCCAACGAAACACACATTTGTATTGCCCAATCTATATTTTAACTGCTAAGGACCAGATGCAGTGGTAAATGAAGTTGCCTTCAAATGGACAGAAGATCAGGCCACATAAGAGCGTTACTGAGAAAGATGCTTGAAAGAAAGTGAAAAAATGCCCCTTTAGCTTCAAATCACATACGGTCACCTCGTGGCTCAGTAGAAGGGGAGGAATAACATCACTAACAAGCGTATTTTGTCATGACCAAGTGAAAACACCAAGCAAGCATGACAATGGACCAGAATATAATGGCTTACCGCTGCTCTACAAGTTATTTTTAGGGGACCATTCAAGTATATCTGAGAAATACATTGTCATCAGCTTTGTCTCAAAAGATCTACCGCCAATGGTGCCAGATTCTGCTCAGATACACAGCCTAAAACCAATTTACACATGGTTCGGCACATCCTGGCAGCCTTTCATAAAAGCCAGCATAGGTTCCTGGTAATCACTGCCGTGCAGTGGTACCACTAAACAGGAAAGGACCGGACAACAGGACCAGAGAAACTCACCTTTCCCAAAACTGAACCAACTGTGAATACTTTTTCTCTTACAAACAAATCTGTGTCAGGCCAAACCTGGCCTTACCAACAGCTACAAAACATTCATCGCCATGGGCGCTTATCTCACAGGCTGTCTCAGTTACAGCGACACTCTGAGGCATTGACAACTTACTTCACATCTATTTCATCATTTGTTAAATGGAGGTAACGCCAACTTCACTGATGTGGTGCTGTCATTAAACATGTTAGTTCTCTCTTCCTCACCTGTCTTCCCTTGGCCACCACACAGATGCTGCCACTTCTATTGACTTCAGAAGCATGTAGCCCCTCTTCCCGAACAGTAGCATCCATCAAAAGGCAATGGGCACACTGGTACTCATACGAACTCTGCCTTTGGTGTCACTGCACAGAAATGCATGCAAGAAGTTCTCAAACCATCTAAATTACTATAAAAGTGCTATGTGTTCAGTGCCAGTATTAGCAGGTGTGGAAATCTTCTTTTTTATAACTTTAAAGCAAAGCTATTGTGAAACATTTCAAGTATTGAGCTGGGAAAAAAGAATCCAAAATGTCAAAATTTGACAGCTTGCCACCTGTGGGTGGAAGCGGAAAAGAACCTGAGGTGAGCTTTATACAAAGTAAGTGGGGCATTGCAGAACAAGGTCTATTTAGGAAGAGGAGAAGGTAGTGTTCTGGTGCAGCTGTGAGCACGTGCAGGTGTCTCGTAGGATGGGGGCAAGAGGAGGAAGAAGAGGGGACCAAGCCCCTTCTTGAAAATTAGCACAAAGAAACAGAAGAGATCCTAAAACACAGTGTTGGCTAGATGAAGGCAAATCCAAATTTTCCCTTACTCGTAAGTTTTACTAAGTAGTCTTTCACTGGAGTATTTGTGTACATTTGCTCCATTTAGCAGGCATCCCGCACTCTTTGTCATCTGCCTCCTCCGTGTCTTTGATCTACCTGGTCTCCTTTGCTCTCAGGCTTTTATGCCCATGCTTTTTGCTGATGCTGCTGATCCTCCACATTGGTTTGTCTCCAGCGCTTCCCTGCACAAGCAATCTGAGGCTTCACAGCACTAAGGACAAAATGTTAGTATTTAGCCACCCGAAGGAGGCAGGACAGTGCACAGCTGCTCTTAAAAAGATTAAGGAAAGCAGAAGAGCCTTAGGGTGTCCTGCTGGTGAAGTGCAACAGAGGAACTCCTATTTCTGGAAGGGTTTCCCCTTCCCCTCTAGCAAAAGTAGCTTGCAGCAGCATGCAAGCCCCTCTCTTGGAGGCTGCAGCCTCCCAAGGCCCTTACTCGCCAGGCAGGCAGCTGCCCAGGGTGCCGGGCTGTCAACAGCAGCAAAAGAGCCTTTTTCACGCATGTCTAGCCCTGGCCTTGCTGTCACACATAGCTACAGCAGAAAATCTTGTTCTCCCAAATGCCTTTGGATCACCTTCTACTTGTAGAATAACCAAGACAGCACAAGAGCTACCTGTGCTTCTATTCAACGTTGCACACTGACTTCTCCTTCTAAGGCTGCATGAAGCTTAATCTCATTTAGACATCATTGTGCGCACCAAAATAACGAACAGGTGGATCGTTATGATGTTTGTTTTGCACGTTTTGTTACTTAGTTAGTTACCTCACACACTTCTCAGAAGTACAAGACCCAACAAAGAATTTCCTTGGAAAAAAAGAAGGGTGGATCACGCTAGTTCTGCATAAACATGTGCTGACAACACAGAAGGAAATACATCAAAGTACCTCCTGTTTCAGAGTTTGTTACATGTTGTCTTAGGCATCTCAAACCCTATTCCAGTAACCAACACGCAAGATGGATATAAGCTGCTGCTCGACGAAAATAGCAATAATGCCATTTATTGCTCACCTGGCTCTCAACTGGACTCTGAAACACTTAGGAGGAGGGAGGAAAAGAGGAAACACAAAACCAAAAAGAATTGGTGTGCAGGGAAGAAGCTGACATTGGCCTGTAATAGCACTGCACCGGTTCCCTTCTGTCCCCACTGCCACCAGGGCAACCTTACCACACCCGGTAAAACCTCACCTCCATGACGGCTTACAGGCATGTAAGACTCGCACCCAGTCTTTCACAGGGGCCCTTCATTTTTCCCAGTATTACTGCTAGTCCTGCACTTCTCACTACTGCTTCCAAAGAGTAATTTATGCTGCGCCAGCTACGAGGTGCGTGCAGTCACACCACTCATTGTCTCTCCCAGCTGTTTTCCCAGTTTCAGCCAGGTTTGGAAAAGGCAGGAGTCTCCAAGAGGTATACTTTCCAGCCAGTCTACCGAGTGCCAAAGCCTGGGCTACACCCAGTGCCCTCTCCAAAGGCAAAGCAGGGAGGTCAGCCTGTCCCTTTCTGGCACTACCCTGCCAGAAAACTCCTGAGCCTTGCCTGAGTGGGGCACTGCTGGAGCTATCCGAGGGAGGAAGGAGAAGAGCAAAGGACAGAAACATGTAGGAAAATTGACTAGAAATCAATGTAATATTCAAAATATAGTTTTGTAAGTGTATTAATCAGTATGTAATTATTAGTTCGCTTTGGACCCAGATATAAGTGCACTAAAATACTGTATTTTGTACCACTGTGACAGTGCAGCCACACACACTGTATAATTATTTTACATATGTACGTGAGCAATGTGACCACCACAGGGGCAAAACCCTGTGCAGTTGCGCATGGGCACATCCAAGGGATAAAAAGTTGCAAGGCAACAAAGTAAGCACAAGGGACCGCAGATAGGAAGGACATCCCACCAAATATACAAGAAGGACAACTGGCAAGGCAAAACCCAAGATAAGCAGTATCAGGAACAGATGAGATCCCCTTCCCTTTAGGGAATGGAGCAAGTAGCATAAAACCATGCAGCTTAAGCAACACATATATTGCAGAATATGTGTATGTAAGAGTGTGCACCACATCATGGCGCTCCGCAAAGGTGTTATAGGTATAGGAAACGACCTGAATAATACAAAGTGCAGTCCTCTCAAACTTTTGCAGATAAAATATACCTCATGTTTCTGTCCAACCCTCCCCAGAGATTCAACTTCCATTCGAAACTGGTGTAGTCCAAACGCACTGAAACCAAGCCATCGGGTACACTATAGCTGTTTCTAGATTCTTGGGATGTGTAAAATGTGTGCTTTATCTCACATTTTAGGGGAGCCTTACACCAAGTGCAACAAACATTGAGAAATACAGGGATAATGCCTCTTCAGACCTGACTGGGACACCAAGTAAGATGGCAAGTGTGTTCTGCAAGCCATCTGCTTTTTCTTCTCTGAACAGAGAGAGTAAAAATGTTTATAGCTATTTGAAAAATGCCTGTCTTACTAGCAACATTCCACCAAAATGCAAACATACACCTTCTTAAACACCGTTTACTTACTTTGGCTAGAATACAGCTTTTACAAGGTATAATACTTAGTACAAGAGTTTCTAAGCTCAAAAAAAATAGCTGTACACAATTCTAACTCATTTAATTCCTTGGTTTTACAGGCTACAAGTGAAAAGGAGATATAAGCTCACACCTGCAGGAGGCTATATAGTAACAATTTCTAATTATTTCCACAGCCAAAAATGCTGTAGTGAAAAACAGTAATAGATCCAGAATCATCATACAGTTAGGAAAAAAAAAAGACCTCACACATGTAATAGAACAAAAAATTAACAAAACTAATGGTTTTACCTTAATAGAGTAGAACCTATTATGTCCATGTCAAGCCCTTTTCTATTTAAAATTTAATACTACTCTCGGATCTATATAATTAACCTTGGTGATAGAGAATAAGAATACGCTATACAAGCTGAAAGCATTGCTAGCTGACAAACTGGTATGGGCTCAATCTCACAGCTCACAGGTGACATTCTTACCCCAGTATCTGTTTTAAGGTCAGTGTGAAGGTATCTAGAAACCCTGGCATGGGTGGGAGGAAATTTAGGGCATTGCACACCAGTGCAGCTACTGCAGGCTGTGCCCCGAGCAATCCCCCATGCAAGCTCCAGCACCGAGGCACTCTGTGGCAAGGTGCTTCTGATACTGCTCTTTGGAGGCTGCCCAAAGGTGCAACTCATACGGCCTCCCAGAAATGGCTCTGGATTCAAGACAGAAAGCCGTATAGGCAGGTTAAAAGTTTACAGAGTTCCCTTTGTTATAGGATGCAAGATCTACGGGTCTCTGTTGCATGAGCCCAGACACGTCCATCAGGAGGATGTTCAGACGCAGGCAACAGCAGCCAAAGGGTAAATAGACATGGCGCATAAGCACAACCGAGACTTATTACGCCCACTGAAATAAATAGAGCATCACTAAAGGCTTTTCCCACATGCATTCGGCACTCACTCACGGCTGGTTCTTGGTTTAGACAAAGTCAGCAAAGTTTGCTCAGACGCCAAACAACTGTGACCGTACTTTCCACTGCGCTGTCATGGCACTGGAGATCCAAGCTCAGAGCAGATGCTCTTCCCACTACCAGCCAGGTAAACAGTGTACGTATGGGGTAGCAGCCGCAGCACCAACAGGGGACAGGTGGGGACAGCAACATCCCCAGCCGTCACTGACCTCTCCGTTCAGCCAGTGCCCTGGAGGAGTGGAGAGCCCACCTCTGCCTGGCACAGTCCTCAGCAGTCCTCCCTCCCCCTGGGGCGAAAGGGTTACTCAGCTTATGCTGAGGTTAACGTGCCATTAATGATACTGAATCAGTCACTGAATTCTTGGAGAAGAGTGGGACCCCTGCAAAGGTATCAACTTCTCCATATTTTTTTAATTTAAGGCAATATCTTCATACCTACCTGTTAGGCATGTTCTCTTAAAATTTTTGTTACAAACTAAAATACAGAAATGTTTTGTGGAAGTCGGTACAGAAAAAAAACTTCATGAAGTTCAGGTTGAAAATGTATGTATATTAACCAATCTTGTCCTAGTTTCTTGAAACATACAGCTAGATTCTTATCCCGTGTAAGCTACCCTGAATTCAGAGTAAGTGAAGATGCTCTCACTCAAGCTGGCTTCACAAATCTCAGATTGCTTCCAGTTCACACAATCAAGGGCAGAAATTAAATGTACTTGTTTGATGCTTATCCACAATTTGTTGTTAAAACAGAAAAGCGAGTACATTTATTCTGGAGTTAAAAAAAGCAACATCCCTCCAGTGGCTTCTGACCTGTTTCTGAAATCCATTAGTCAGGTACATCAGAGTCACTATCGCCGAGAAACTGGGTTCATTTTCCCATGCTGACAAAGAGACCAGAAGAGTACTAATATCTGGAGGGCTTTTATCAGCTCACTCAACCTCTGCCTTTATCACTTCCACCAGGTTTATTTGATCTGAATTTGCAGGACAGAAAGTCCTCACTGACAACTATAGGGAATGCATGACCTGGGCAACATCTCTGCAGCATAGACTGCAGATGCAAAGGTTCAATAGGCCAAGGTCCATTTTTGTTTAGGTTTTCTGATTGCCCTTAAAAATTACATACAAGACTTAGAAGGTCTCCGAGTACTCAGAAAATGATAACAGGGCAACAAAATCTCACAGTTATCCTATGTTGTTTCAAGATTTTCCTTCAGAAAAAATGAACACTGAGATTGCATACGGACTGTGCAAGTTCTCTGACAGTCTTAAAATGCATCTTTTTTCCCATTTACTACTGGGATTTATTATTATTTGTCTGTTAGATTTACGAATTATCAAAAGCAGAATGACAGAGAAGTCTTTTAAATAAGGCAAGACAGACTAACACCAAACGCTCTTTAGGAAAGCACCTTCCATTACCCTGCTCCTGTAACATAAAGGCGCTGCTAGGTCTTACCGATGTACAAAAGATGCAGCTGCATTCCTGAAGAGTGGTCATCTTATCCAGGGAATATTCACAGAGACATAGCTTGCAAGTGAGCAGGGGCTCCAGAGCTAACTCTCCAGCTTTTGACTCGTCGGCTGTCATGGTGTGACGACAGGCGTTCCCAGCAGAGCCCATTCACTCATTAATGATCCACTCAGCCTGAAAAGATAAACCAACAGCTGAAACATCCCACAAGCCATGTAGTCACTTCTCATTGACTCGAGAATTTACAGCTTGGATCCATAAAAGCACCTGCACACCCAAATGTACTACTCTGGCATCTTGGTGCCAGTCTCCCACTTCAGGGCATTCAAAATTTACCAAGAACATGCCTGAGACCCCACCTCCCCAAAAGGCCTGAAGTGGGTTGGGTTCTCAGAGAATAATCACCTTGCTGGCACAAAGCGGCTCACTCAAGCCACGTATCATCATATTAAAAAAAAAACAAACCAAAACTCACACAGATGAAACATTACCTATGTCATATGCAACAGTATAGTGGTCAGAGCCCTCACCAACGTCCCAGGAGCAGAGATCTCACTTGGGACAAGAAATTCTTCATTAAAAAAATAAACTGCCCTTCTGAATGAGTTTTGGTCCTATTCCTTCCATGCCTATGAATCTTTCAGTCTTCGTCGCACCCACACCATTTCAACAGGTTTCTCCACTCCCACTTCCCATTCCGGCTGGTGGCTCAGGATCTCTCCTGGGCAGTGTAAAGCGACAGCAAACACATTCCCACTTCCTAGGCAAGCACTTCAAACATTTCTAAGTGGTGGGTACCATGAACTCCACCTCCTCTGTAAGTTGTCACTGAGAGCAAGCTGGCAGTCCATCACAAGAGGGCTGGTGAAGGCATCTAAACCCAGAACGGGTTTCAGATTGCATGTCCTACTTCACACTATTTCATGTGCTGTCCTCTTTTCTGCGTTCTCTTGACTATGACAGATAGCTGCCTGCTCAGGTCCGTAGCTTTTGTGCATCCCACTCCCTGGCATCCGGCTCTTCCACCTATTTTAAAGGGCTCTTAGGCATCTAACTGAAGCTTGTGAACCATGAACTAAGTGCAGTAGCACTTTGACAGAATATCCGTGTTTCCACTACACATTATGTCACAGCAGTGCTTGGGGAAGAAATTTCTATCCTTTGAGAAGAAACAACTGAAAACATCATGCTCACATGTAATGTTTTCTGAGCTAAGCATTTGAAAACACTGTACCACAACCACAAAAAAATTCAAGACCCTTATTCTTACACGGTAATGCTGAAAGACAAATTTAAGAGAAAGCAAATTTGCAGATTTTATTCACATCATCACAGACAGTGGGTTCAGTGCAGCATTTAAGGCACAGGAAAATCTATTCTCATCCCCAAGAAACTTGGCCTGACTTCCACAGATTTGCTTCTGAGTACACTTAGCTGATGGCAAGACAACCTTCACGCACATTTCTTACAAGTAGAGATCTGGTGGCTGGCTGCGCACAGCTGCTTGCAGCAGTGCCCAGTAAGAGTGCAGCTCTAAATCTAAAAATCTGCATCGCGAATGAAGGCTGCGTGAACAGGAAAATAACAGTGTATCAAGACCTGTCCATGTGCCTGTCAGATCTGACATCTCACGAGGCAAAAAGGAGACTCGAGCTCTTCGGTCCACTTCTGCTTGCCTCCCCCGCAGTCCTGAGCATCCTCGTGGCCGGGCTGTCAGGTCACATTTGGCGGCACATCACTGCTGCCGTTCTGCTGCTCCTGGAGCAGCCAGGCCAGCTGCAGACAGTCAGTGCGGACGCGACGTGCCGGCTTGCAGTACCTGCTGGATTCCTCCCCAGAGGAAGAAGTGATGGTGCTCATGGAGCTCAAGGGGTCAGCGCACATGAAACCTCGCCCCACAGCTCCCACCTCACAACCTGAGGCACAGCCGAGCCCCATCCCCAGGCCTGCCCCGGGAGCCTCCTGCCCTGTGTTCTCACAGGTCTGCAGGAAGACACTTTCTCTTCAAAAGCCATGGAACCACAACAAGTCTGGGTGGGAGCAGACTTACCCCTTTTATGTATTACACTTCGGAGTTTCCTAGCCTAGGCTGACAGAGAAGCCATCTGATGTGTCCCTTGGGATGCCTTTTCTGTAAACACCCAGTTTTAGAGACACAAGAGTCACAGCCAAGATTCTGGCAACCAAATTCCTGGCCACGAATCCAAAGCATACTCTCGCTTTAACGGCTTGCTATCACTAGTTCAAAACATATGCCGTGCCTGCATTGTTCTTGGCGCGATCCCTGCCTGCTACCATGATGCCCCTAACAATTTGCTCCATACGGCTGCAGAGCTGAAGCTCCAGCCTGGCCAGAAGCCCTGGAAGGATGCCTCCCTTCTGAGTCAGGAACTGCAATACTCTTCTGTAATTACTGCAAAGTGGGGGGGCGTGGGGGTGTGGGGAGGTGTGTGTCACCGGAAATGCTGGCCCTGGAAATGCTATGGCAGATCAAGAACTACCTGTTATTTAAAACTACGTGCTAGACGTTATCTCAGTATTTAGGAGAATTGTAACATATTTACTCAGGTATGCTTTTCAACGGCAGCTGCATCTGGACAGGTAAGCTACTCACCCCCACACTGCACAGATCTGACATTTCTTTATTTACACAGCAAAAGGTAGCAATGCTAAGCAGAGGGATGTACAAAAGAACAGGCAGGAATATTTCAGGATGAGGGAATGGATATAAAATGGAGAAAGCTGTTTCCAAAGTCAGTGTTCTTTCTATAACCAAAAGAGTTATAACCCTCCATGCTTTTAGTAAGGCAGCAGTAGAAAGATTCAAGTGCAGGATTGAGGTTTAGAGCTAGGGGCTAATTTTAGATGGCCTAAACCTGGCACTCAGTGTGACAGCACGAGGTTTGCCCCAGTGAAGAGAAGGCTCCCAGTACACCGCTCTGCCCTACTAGTGATCAGATGCCACAATGTGATGACTGTGGGGACTCGTCATGCTACCCCAGGCATCCTGGTCCCTGAAGACCGTAGGTTAAATTCAGTTTTGCTCCCTGTCCCACCCTGCGCTCCTCCTCCCTTTGCAGCACGATGCCAGAGCAGGGCTCAGGTTCTCCCTAAAACAAGCAGAGCAACCTGTGGAAATCTCCAGCAGACACCACCAAGCAAACTTGGTGGACCAGAGGATCTAGCCCCAACACAGCCCAGGCTGGCTCACCTCACCACAGCCTCATTAACCCCAGCGGGGTTCAGCAAATGAAGGGAACAGGATCGGAGCCACAGAGACAGCTGTGCGGCCTGCCTGCATGGCCCCTGGATTAGGCACCGTGGTTACAAGCAGCAGCACTCCCTCCACGCTCCCTAAGGGGTCAGATAGATTGTCCATCAGTGGTCCTCCAGGTCAGGCTGGCACAGGCAAAGCCATCTTGTTAGTACCTGAAAAACTGCCCATCAAAGAGAGAGCAGATGCATGGCCTACATGGCCTGGTCCTTTTCTCAGACCAACCCAACAAGCTGGTTGCTGCTTCTGCTCACCAGAATTGTGACTTCTGCTACTGCTGCCAAGGGAAGCATGCAGGGGGAAGAGTTAATGGTTACGGAAAAGGGTAGTCCAGTGGCAACTGGGCTCTGAAGAGAAATCTGGTCTGCAGAAGAGGTTCATTCCCGTGATCGGATCAGATGGTGGAAACGATGGGGAGAGAAAGACACATGTCTTCCTCCTGCTCTCACCCTCTACTCTTTCTCCTATTCTTTCCCAGCATTTCAAGATGCATTGTTCTCTCCCAAACTCTCAAACCATCTCCCCACCTTTACCACCCTGGTGGAACCGACTTTTCCATACACTGCAGAGAATCAGTGAAGTTCCACCTCAGTTGCTCCAAATTTTTATGGCTTTCACTTTGCTAGGCTTAGTCCCACAGACTGTCATTAGTTAATTACACATCCATTAGTTCTCTTTACAGTGGCTTAAAATTCCTCCTGTAATTACAAGTTGCCAACAGTTTAGCTTGAAAACAAAACACCTAGGATATACGCATTGTGTAGGGGAGAGGGAGTCACTGAAGAATGAGCCAGGGACAAAGAGGAAAAGAGCGTTCCATATTTGGTTATATTAATACAAGTGACCTGTAATAAAAGTAAACAGAAAGTCCCTGAAAAAAAAATTATCCTCATATGAATACAATACATTTCCAAGCACTAAGATGTTCCCTTTCATGCTCACAACACAAATGACCCATTTAGGATAGAACCCCAAATAAAGCAAGAAATGTATCACTGAAACTGGAATATCGCACGTAGCTCCTCACAAAAACCTCCACTGGACAGCAACAAAAGCTCCATGAGATGTTGTGGAATAAGGACAAACACATCTCAGGGACACTCTAACCCGGAGGAACATACTGAACTAAATTCTGCACCAGCGTAAATCATGGCAAAGAAGGGTCAAAACTGGCCCCACTGTGCGTAAACACTCATGAACTGTAAAGATCCAAGCATTTTTACATACTTCTCTCAGACAGACACATGCGCACGCGCACACACAGATCATACTCCTTTTACACTGCACAGAATTTCCAGGAAATGGGACGTGTTTCCTCAAATTGTACACTGCCCAGCTTATAAGGAAGAAGAACCGTTGGGAAGACTCATCCTTCCCTGGCTCTGACACTAACGGTGTTGATGCCATAGGATAAGCCATGACCAGAAAGTCTGAATGAATGTGAGTGAGATATATGGGGTCAGTCCTAGGAGGCCGTAAACTGCACAGTCACCAGGACCACAGTTTGCTGAGCACTCAGACCTGTCAACGTTTCTGTTTCGTTCACCTCCCTGCAGACAATTTTGCTTTGTCTCTGGGAGGTGTGACCAAGCTTTGTGCTACCACGTAGCACTGAAATGTTTCAATGCTATCCACAAAGCGTGCTTAAAGCAGAACGAGGAAGGGCTCAGCAGGTGGGAAGGGTAAGTACATGCAGAAACACTAATACGAAAGCAGTGGAGATTTTGAGCAGAATATGAAAAACACAACAAAAGCACTGGAGGAAGGAGTACAGAATTTGTCTGCCTTCAGGGCAGTGTTCTGTGTCTGGCATTGAAAAATACATCCTAATAGCAAATATCTCGTGTGCCTGCTTCCAGACAGGTACCCGTGCAAATCTTGATATTAGTATCCTGAAGTGGAAACTATCAACTCCCTAAAGTGGGAGTGAGAGAGCAGCTGGGTGGGTGTCTGGCAGCCAGCCAAAGTCAACTCACCACAGCTCCACAGATGTGTTAAAAATTGATGCAACCTAAGGCTGAAACTTCCCCTGTGAGCACGCATTCTAAGGTAACATCCTGTTACAATCATCCAAAGGTTCATTTGAGTCTGCCCAGGTGCCTCAAACCAAGATTACCAGGCTCAAAGAACAAAAGTTACTCTGTATGTGTGATACAGCAAACAACCCGTGCAGTCTCCCGAGCTGCCACATCAGAAGGACAGTGTCTGTGTGCCTGCAATCAAGTCACTGTACTTAGCTAAAAAAAAGTGTCTGAATGTGACTTTCACCACTTAGAAACACCACATAAAATCACGAAAGCCTTCCGCGCTGAAGCTGGAGGAGAATGAATGGATTCTATTCAGCACCATAAGTCATCCTTTCATTTTTCAGATGCTGCATCCAATAGCAACAACAGAGTTCTTGGAGAAGCTACTTCAAACCTTGTGTTTACAAACAATTCTGCTGAAGTCAGCACAGCTGTATGCTTTTTGCTCAATTCTGAGTTTAAGGGAAGTCAAGAAATGTACAAACATGAGACACGTTGCTCCAGGAAACATTCATGGAACAAAAAGAGTCCTTTGTGTGTTTCTCCCTGTGGACTGGCATGTGCCTGAGCCCATCCTGCGGGGCAGGGTGAGCCCTGATAGTACCCTCTAGCCCAGCATCCCCCGAGGCTTGTCATAAACCAGCACCCATGCATGGACTTGCATACACACGGTGGGATCATAAAGAGGTCGGGGTTAGGTTTAAGGTCATGTGTGGCACTTCTCCATTTTACAAAAAATATTTTACAAAAACCATGTTAGTATCAAAACGGAACTACTCACAGCACCTGTGCTAAGCTCCTATTTAGTGCATCAGGTATTCACTGAACTTTCTTAAGAAGCATTTGCAAGCACTGTAATTGTTTCTCTTGCCCTAGAGATTTTTTAAGTACTCCACCCATTACAAAATTACTTCAGTGCCATATAAAAACCTGTTTTGACATTGTTCAGCGCAGGATTCTGTTGTTTCCCGTAACTAAGGTTCCTCCCTTAAAAAATAAAATAGAAAAAGAAAACTACCTGAAAAATACAAGTGTTCAAAACGAATGCTAAAAAGCAGGCTCTTGGGGAAAAAGAATAATTGCAGAAATATTTTAAAAATATAACAGAGTGGTATTTAGATAATGGGGTCAGATCACAGAAGATAACAAACTGAGCTATGAAATCAGGACATGTGATGACAGCTGTCAGAAACCCACATTTCTATCAACTTCAGCAAAACCCCATCATTACCAGTGTTGATTACAAGTCCTTAGCTGTCCCAACTCTCTCAAGACAATGTTATTCAAAATTCACTTCTAAGGCAGCTTTTTTAAACTCGACAGCTCTGCCCAAACGATTAGCCTTAATCAAGCATACTAGTACTTCTGTGGTCTAATAGACTGACCACTAAACCACAATGCATTAATTTTTTCTCCTTTTGATATGCTTTGCCTGCACAGAGCTGCCTATCTAGTCCATACATCATTACTTATCAAGCAGTGATTCAGTAAGGCTGTAAAAACATATGATTAAAGCTCCAATTCAGGAAAGACTTCATCTTCCAGAAGGACATTTAATCATATGTTTAAGTGCTCCTGTGTATCAAGCCTTAATATTTTGCTTCATTACAATGAGATTATTAACAAGTAAAACAAGTACTTAAGATTTTCTGAAATTGCGGTGTTAAAAAAAAAGCAACCAGATCCGAGAATAGAAGGTCTAATTTTAAATACGTTTTTAATATATTCAGAATTACTGTATTACATCTGTGCCTTAATACAACAAGCACTTGATTACATGCATGTACAAGGAAACCCCATTTCTGGATTACCATAATATGCTACCAAGTCAAAGCATTAGAGAGAACAAAAGTATTTCAGTATCTGTTCTCTCTGAGCAGGGCTTAAGAAAAGTCAGACGTATAATACTTCATGACAGCTTTCTTCACTGTAGAATTTTTATTTTAAGAAAACTTGTTTAAAGAACAAGCAGCCTAAGTAAGCGTGCTGTCTGGTACATGAGAACACACCGAAGGCAATTTCTCTCACTTGTTTTCATTGGAATGCCTGGGAAAAAAAAAGAAGAGCCCTTGAGCTGCGGTTCAAGAAGCACTGGCTGTATGAGGTATTTTCATACCGCGCTAGCAAGCAAAAAATAAATACGTCAAATACTTTTAAAGGAATGTAGTGAGAGGGAAGCCTCTTCCACACAAAAAAAGTCTAAGGGACAGACTGCACTAATTAGGAATATCATCCAGCTTCCTGCCAGGCATTTTTATACCAGCACTTTAGGATGCCTGAAACACACATTGAACAGCTGCTCTGATCTCACATGCACCCAATAATTTCAAATCATTCCAATAAATCAAAACATCATTAGGGCACATGTAAATCAGTCTCCAGAAGTCTTTGAGAGTACACTTGTCAGGTAACATCTCTACTGTACTCTAATACTGTGAGGTATGAATAACTTCGAGATTTTAGAACACCAGTTCTTCACAGTAACTTCTAGCAAGCCCACATCACTATGTCCTCAGGGAGGTTTTTTGCAAGAAGACCATGGATATTAGTGGAATACATCAAACCACTTTTTTTATTTCCAAAACAGATATGACTCTTTGCAATTGTGGTAATCCTTTATGTTTCTTGCAATACTGCTTCAGAATAAGCGAGGGGGGGGAAAGTGGGCTTTTTCCCCTTCCATTCCTAAAAAGCTGCGGAGTTCAAGAAAAGGGGATCTAATAGCTAATGGTGAAATAAATGCTGCTACTCCCAGCTGACAGGCAGCTAGAAAAAGCACTTCCTGATCACTTATAGATAAAAATGTAAAAGACTGAAAAAGAAATAATGCAGCCTGTTACTAAACTGAAACACATAATCAAAACATGGTCTTCGACTCTTTTTGATACTGACAGGAGCCACACAAAAGCAACATTAATTGAATCCATGAGGACAAAAGTAAGCCCTTCTGCATGGGATGAGGCCAGATCATCGTATCGCAGAAGCGAAGAAGTTTGGGATGACCCAGATGCATCAAACTTACTATGCCCGAGCACCATGACGGTGCAGACCACAGGCAGCAGGCTATGGTGACACATCTGGTCCCGCAGGCGTCAGGAGCAGAATTCCCCTGAAGTTTTATGTTCACCCTGGCAGTCACCCAGTGTCTTCATTTAGCCAGCTGTTCTATCACCCAGTGACCCCTTCCCACCCGGGAAGGGGAATCAAGAAAAGGAAAGGAGAACTGTGGGTTGAAATGGAAACAGATTTAAAATAATAATAACAAAACAAACCAACTCTAATACCAGTACTAATATAAACCACACCAAGTTACACTCAGCCCATACAGTGGTGGCGAGCTGTGCACTCCCAGCAGTGAATGCCAGATGTCGAACCCTGCGAGCACCATGGCTCCAGTGACGGTCACAGCAAAGGGCAGAGCTGGCCTCGGGAGCAGGACAGGCGAGATCCTCTAGGGACGGCCACCAGTGAGGAAGGAGAGTCATCCACAGCAAACTTCCCGATTTATAGTGAGCGTGATGTTGACAGGATGGAACTGCTTTTGGCCAGTCTGGGTCAGCTGCCCTTCCTTTCACTCCTCCAAGCTTTAGCACCTGGCTTACTCAAAACTGCTAAAGGCCTTGACCACTATGGAAACCCACATACCACGGCCAGCCACAAAGTAAATCGAAGTGTCTTATCAACTTTGTTCCCACCGAATTGGGTACTACAGTCTTCTCAAAAATGCAGCTTTCCTGAACAGAAAATTGATTCTATCCCAGCAAAACCAGTGACAGAGCTAAAGAAAGTTGATCAGCACAAAATGCAGCGGAACAGAATGCAGACAACAGCACTTGCATGTTTTGGCATCAAACATTTCCAGATATTTCCAAAACACATTGAAACAAAAAAATTGTACCAAGTGGTACTCTAAAGCTTATCTAAAGAACAACCCCTATTCTTAATGACGCTATGCAGCATCTGTTAATGCTAAGCTACAAGGAATTCCCACCCAAACTAGTTTCGTGCACTTTACTTTTAACTTCCTGTTGACAAGAGGTAATATACCACTATTAAAAAACCCCCACAATCTTCATGACATTAATGACAAAAGCAAATGATAGGTCTTCCTTTCTGACCCTATGAAGGCTTTTGGTAACTTAGCATTTACTAAGTAAAAAGGAATTGAGCTTTCGGGAGGTCAAATAGTTGATAACTTGGCTAGCTGCCTCAGCTGAAACAGGAATAGGAAGTCAGATGTAACAATTTGCCTTTGACACAGAAAAAAAATGTTTATTTTTGTTAATCAGATAACAAAACCTTGGGATATGTTAACTCCTTGAGCTGGAATGTTTACAGTTTAGATAGGGCATTTTCAGAAGATGTTTGTGACATTGGCCTGTTGTAACATCAAGGATTTTTAGAAGATATTTGTAAACACTTATGGTTAAAATGAAAGCAATGGAACTTGACTTGACAGAGGGACCAACTTTATCTGTTTGTTCATAGAATAGTCTTCTTCTAAGAAGAAACTAACTGGGCTGTTGGGCTTCTCTGGCTGGAGATGGCTCCTTTTTCAGAGCAGCCAAAGCTGGGATTGCAGCAAGCAGCGTCCTGACTGCAAGGCAAACAGGTCAAAGCAAGTGGAGACATGACCCAAAGCCAGGCCTTGAAGGTGACCAGGATAAACTTCTTAGGGCCAAGGGAAGCGTGCAGAGTGCCAGAAGCCAAAGAACAACTCAGCTGACTGAAACAAAGAAATTGATCCTGCACTGAATTCTGAAAAAATACCATACACAAAAAAAAAATTACTCAACACCACATACTGAAAAAAAAATAACACATATTTAGGTATTTTTTTTTAGAAGGAATGACCTGAGGAACATTTTTTCAGCACTTGCAATAAGATGATACCTTTAACATCTCTGCAATTTTATTCTGTCAGTCCAAGAAAACCGCCAACTTGCAAGATTATGGTCCTACAGTCTTGTTTACTACAAGCATCAAAATGCACTTTCACAGAACTTCAGATTTACATCAACAGGAATCAAAGAATAAGTTAATTTTCCTTTAGTAAAAATTTTTGTGTGACGGCTCAGTGAATAAAATTATCAAGTATAATGTTTTAATTTGCCTCTATCTAATCTTACAGTCAAATATGCTGCCCATTATTACAGAAGAAAAATGCTGTTCAAGGTAACCAAGATAAAACAGGTAGAACATTGAAAACTGCCCTTGAACCAAACACATCTCAGTGACTTAGAAAGCTGGGGTGACACACTACCCAGTGGTAACTTTCAAGTCTTAGCTACAGTGCCAGTCAGTGAACCAAAGACTGGAGTAAAAGCTGAAGATTAGACCTTGGGGAAGTCACTATCGCTAATATAAGCATTTTCCATTAAGAAAACAACATGAATAGCTACTGACTATACTGGAGACTGAGAAGAAACAATACAGTCATTAAGAAGCAATAGCAGAGCTTTGGACCTGAACATAAGCAGGTTGTTTTGAAACTAAACACATGCATTTACCGACGCAACTACTACTGCTTCTCACAACTGGTTATTAAACTAAGTGGAGCATATCCCTAAACCATGCTTCTGCCAGTTCCTCAACGAGCCCTACAAAAGTCAGTTGCAACCAGAGATGAGGAAAGGTCAGAGCACTGAACGAGTCCCAGCTCTGGCCAGATCTGCAGAGGTGAAAAGAGAAGTAAACTCCAGTAACAACCCCCTGACTAAGCTTCCCTCTGCTTGTGCTCTCAATACCCACATTTGCTCTCCCTCTTTTCCATCCCACGCATGGGAAGAGCAATGCGGCCAGCATGCTGGGAGACAGCTCTTGGGAGGAGTTCTGCTGCAGGCAATTCCTTCCACATTGCCTGCTGCCCCAGCACAGAGGAGCCCCATGGTGCCCACCCCATCAATCAGGATGTTAATATGGGGCTTCACGTACGCGCTACTGAACAGAAGCTGCAAACTATCCTGGAATAATAATAATAGCTTCAACTACAATGAGTCTTATGCTCTTGACTAACTTTAACAGCTACGTATTTTTCAATCATCTATATATTCTCACTTTTATAAATAAACATTTTTAAGAGAGCATGATCTATTTTGCTCTGAATCTTATTAACTAGATAAGACAAATATTACATTTTCTTAAACTTGAGTCATAAAGCAGTATTGTCTCATTGCTGCCCTGCCCTCTCTCACCTGACTTTCTGCATCCACCTTCTGCCTCTGTTTCAGGCTCTAAGTGCTCACACCAAGGTTTTTGCCTGTACAGTGTAAAGCACAGGGAACAGAGTTAGTTTCTCAGGGGCTTGAAGCAATTATTTAGAAATCCAGATGCTACTACAAGACATACAATAAAGCAGAAGCGTACATCAAATGCAGTTAGAGGTTTGCATTCATCATTCCCTCACTTCAATTCCAAATTTCAACCTTCATTACAGAAATAATTTCAAAGGAGAACAGCAACCTGTAAACATACAAGATTTCAGCCTCAAGAGCCTTAGTATCTGTGAACAACTGGCTAGTCTCTACATGATTTTAGTCATGAAGTCGAAGCCCTGCCAATGGGAGTGCTCCCAGTGGCTCCAATGGATCTGCTTATGTGTGCAAAGATAAGAAACTAGGAGCAGTTGAAAGAAGCTGCCCTACCTCCCCAACACACGGAAAAATTAGTATCTAGAACATAGCACTGAAGGATCTCACAGACTTACTATACTATAGGATGACAGTCTTACAGAAACCTTCCTAAAAATATCTTTCTGCTAGCTAGTCTTTTAATTATGACCATGACAACTAATGCCCTTTAAATAGGCATTTTGTCCACATTGCTAAGAAGTTATGAAAAGCAGCTATGGCAAGAATTCTCGACTCCTTCTCTACTCCTCTCCCCATGCCGCATGTTTCCTTCATTTGTTGGCCCATCCTCCCAAACTGTGGGAAGCTAAGTCAACAAGGGGGCTGAAACTGGTCAAGCCATGTACGCTGCCTGGGTATTTGCAATAAAAACATTGACCAATTCCAAAAGTCACGTCCTTAAAGTAGTATTGGCTAAATTTTTTATATATATATATGGCTTTTACTCCACTCCAGGCGTTTCCCACAAATCCTCCCCAGAGGCTGTGATGGAGATTCCCCACCACTGAACCCATCAGTGCAAATGTCAAGAGGTCAGGAGGGTGCAAGATTGCATCCTCTCTGTTGTGCAGAACTTCAGCAAGCAAGTTATTGCTGGCCCCGTGGATGTTATCTTAGCCGTATAATGGGTAAACCCCACTGGGAAGGGTTCCAGGATCAGTGGTTAGCTGAGAGTCCACTGCTGTGAAAAAGGTTCAAGTCAGTGCAATGGTAAATAGCCCACAGGATCAGCCAGTTTTCCCCACTGACTACATCTTTGTACCCTTCTTTTTCTGAAAGGAGGAAGACCAGCTTGTTTTCCTTCATCATTTCCCCACCTCCACCCATCTGAATGCTTCCAAAATTAAGCACAGGCAGAACACATGAACTTTTCCATCTACTGCTCAGACATAATCAGTGTCAGCCTGCACATCACAGCTTCTACTTAATCCTAGAATTTTCTTTGCATGCAAATGATTAGCCTATATACTAGCTGTCATGAAATGTCTTTTTCCTTCCATGTACATAGGGGTTTAGAGCACGCAACATTGAATGATTTGTGACTCTATATATGTGAGCAAGGAACTCAGCCCTAAGCCACAGCAACATATAGTACATAAAAGCGTAAGCAGGGGTAGCCTTGAAGGACCCGTTTCAGTCCCTGAACACAGAGATGCAACTCTTCCGCTGCAATGTTTTTTTCCTTTTTACAAATGTATAGAGCACACAAAGGTTTTCAGTTCTGCACATTTACTCCTTGGCAGTCTGAAGATACAATAGTTTGTATAACTAAACATAAATATCAAAGCTTCTGTTAGACACCCAGACAGCGTCCACTCTTTGAGTAATGACTCACATCTTATACTTTCCCTCCTCTCCTCGTTATTACAGTAAAATGAAAGGCAGAAAAGCTTGCAACAGACACAAATACTGACATTCTCAGTTAAAGGGGAGACACATGAGCATGACAGTAAAATAGTATTTTTTTCCTTCTAGTAAGAAGTAATTCTATACTGTGTCCCCTAATCAGCATCTCTTGTATCTCCTTCAGACAAAAAGCACGTAGAACAACTCCCCATGATGACTGTGTCTACAACGAGCTCTAGCGCGCAGGAAGAAGCTCCATGCAGGGATGTGTTCTAGCGTGAGTGAACTCACACTCACAAGCTGGACTTTTCCACAGTAACATGCTGGCTGTAGTTTTCATGAACAGCGCATCTTGACTTGACCATCTTCACTGATAACAGCTCCAGACAAACACCAAAAAATAGACCTTATCAAGTCCCAATTCTGGAGCCACACAATAGTCCCACTCTGACTCACCCAACTGCCCTTATTTATAGTCTTTGAAGTCTGTCAGACAGGAATAAAATTTCTCATTAGAGTTTATATAAACATAATTTAAACAAACAGTCCCTTGACTACAGCATGTCTGGGACTGCCTTACTTCAGAGTCGTTAACTGTTCTGTAGCAGGAGCCAGATCCACACGTCCCAGATTGCTGTGCCTGGTGCCGACTGGCTTTGGGACTCCAGAGATACCGACCCACTCGGAAACACAAGGCACAAGGGTGCTCATAGGTCCTATAGTCGAGTGGGCCAAACTCCACCGGTGTCAAAACTGTACTTGCAGGCACCAAGGACATTCAAGAATCAGGCAAACTGATAGCATTTCTAATTACAGATTATGTATTTTCCCTTTGAGGTTGAGCAGATTCCACTAGAAATAACACTGAAAAACCACCCAGGTCTTGGGCAACCCACAATATTTTTTCTTTATTTAAATAGAGTAAGAGGAACCAGAAATGGGGAACGCTTATGTTACCATGTGCAAGTATCAACACATACAAAGAGACCTAGGAAATTGCATCAACAAAATGTGTTTAATATAGCTACACTTTTTATTTGAAAGTGTTTGCAATGCAGTTAACCTAGTCGTGTTCTCAAGCCTAGAAATTACCACTCAGCATTTCTGCTCCTCCCTGGAAGACTAGGACTTGGAAAAGCCCCACTTCAGTAGGAAGTGAAGGATGAGGTCCTTTGTAATTTGAGATCCTATCTTTTTTTTTATGAGTGTTTTAGTATCTGCTAGCAATGATCTACTTTATGAATATAATGCCCACTCAGTTCCCACTGAGCCAAAACCATTTACAAGAGACACAGAGAAAGATTACTGAACACTATTTTCTTACTGATCAGCACAAAGTTATTTGGCACAAGCATCTCCGTAAATATTTGTCTAAGACTGGGTAAATTTGCAGTGTACGATGGCCCTCAGACCCGTAGTTCTCTATTAAGCGAGAAGGCTCATGGTCTGGCACTGGAGCTCAACTGTGCTTCAGCATAAATACAAAATGCTAGAGGCTGAGCTTAGTATCACTGCTGTCTTTCCCTTTGTATCTGCTCTTTTTCATTTTGTCCAGTGTTCCCCTCCATAAACAAAAAGAAGATTAATTTGAGACGGAATGAATGTAAAGTTATTCCTGGCTGTTGGGTAACGAAGAGAATTTGTGACGTGCATTACGCAGGGCTGGGCTTTGGCATAAGGAAGCTGGAGGGAGAGGAGGGAACCGTACCCACCTCCTGGCCAATATGCAGAAGAAGACGACAATCCAGACCCATTTTCAACCTCATGAAGCTGAAGGCAATGTCTGCTTTGGTATGTGCAAGGAAGTCCCATGGACTCAGTTCACAGCAACACTGGCAGCCTGCCACAGTATTTTGTTCACGTGTGCCTGTGACATCCATGGGCCCAGAGCTGTAATTACAGTCCCAGATGTCACAGTACTACTAGCTCAGGAGATATTTATGGGTCTGATATGTACGATCTATAGGCACTGTGTAGTTTCAGACGCATTCAAGAAAACTCCCACTCAAGAAGAGGGACAGCAAGTCTATAGCAGTTTTTTTGAGCTATGTATCAAAGCAAAACACTCCCCTGGGTCTCACCACTAGAAGTCACTGAAAGGTCTGGACAGGTTGGATTGCAGGCACAGGGCTCAGACTCATACCACAGATACTATCAGAGGCATACTAATGAACGGGGAACCGGATTAAGTAATAGCGCTGCTTGTTTTCCTGTGAAGTTACTTGCTGCTTTTCACAGTTGCATTTTAAACTTAAGATGGTAATAAGGACAAGTACATACTTTTCTCCTCCACCAGAAGGGAAAGGCCAGATAACTGCTTCCCTGCTATTTATTTATTTCAACAAAGCTTATGAAGCATATATGAGATAATATAGTGTAACTCATGAACCGAGCTAGAGAGAAACAACTCCATATTGTTTGCTATTTATATCATCAACTTTCACTCCAAAGTATACCATCACACAAACAAAATCTCCAAAATGTCACCATCTGTGAGAAAGAAGACCATGACTTTCAGCAAGGAGCATGCAGGATACAGTTCAGCATGGGAAACAGAAACTGTATCAGGTTGCCAAATGCTATTCCTACATGAAGTATACGGAGGTTTCTGTGTCCTTGTAGAAGCAGACAGCACTTTGTGTTAAATACCTTCATTGGACAGTGAGGTGCACGGGAGAAAAGGAGTCTGACTCTCATCATACTGGCTTGGTTCCAGAATAGCTCTAGTTTGTTTTGAAGGAGTATCTCCGACTTTACCACAGCTTTAGACACTCTGCAAACATGCACTTCTCAATCCATAATCTAAAGCATTAGTTTCGGCAGCATAACTGCAGTCATGCCCTTACCAACGTGCTGTATTTCTTCCAATGCAGCTTGTGTTCACCGAGGGAAGGGTTTCAGCAACTTTCATGCTATGACAGCAACCCACACACCCACTCACATTCAGGCACAGACAAGTCCTTAACAGGACAAGAATCAGGTCAATATATTTGCTTTGGGAAATACTTACAGACAGGATTTTGAAACTTCTGCTTCCAGAAATAGTGGCATCCCAAACCCACTGCTTGCCCTCAACTGAGACCACTTGCCTTTCAGGCTGAGGGTAGCCAAACATATCATGCTGCTGTGCCTGCTCAGTGTCAGCTGGAAAGCTGCACGGGGGTACTTCAGTCATGGCCTGTATCTCTGCTAAAATTTACTTCTCAAAAGCATTCAGTGTCTATTTACCAAAAGGATGGGATGTCACCCTACAATGCTTCCTTAACTATAGTCATCCTATATATTTTACAACTTACAGTGCTCTCTGAAGGAAAGTATTTGATATCGCCGTATACCGTTAGAAAGCAGAGTGCCTTTGTATTACAGAAAATACAGAGCTTTGCAATAAACCAGACTGAAACATCTTCATTACTGAAGCAGCTTTGTACTGAGAAAGCCTTATGCTGAGAAAGACGTGCACACATACCAATAAATGCAATTTTCTGTTCTTAGTGTAAAAAAACTTAAAAATGCAAACTAGAGAACAAATGTGTTGTGTATTTAGTATGTGCTTACATAAACCACATAACCCTAAGCCCTGAACAGATTAGAAGTGTACATTAACACTTACAATACAGATCAGTATATTCTTCCTTCCCGACACCAGCTGTACAAGGCTGTGGCAGAAGAAATGCCAGAAGGAAACCGCTGCATTTTAAACTCCGGCTCTCTCCAGCTTAATCAGATGTGTTTTCAGTATGAAGGGAGTTCTTGTATTTAAAGTAAAACAGATATATGACTGACAGTATGCCATCTTAGCAACTGCTTTCCACACAGACATGTCCTAATACTGCAGCAGTTCCAAACACTTCAAACAGATATTTCTTTTAAAGTTACACTGACAAAAGTAATTTCACCCTTTTGGGAAGTACCTGATGTCTAATTTTCTGTGCCTTTAATAGTCGGGACTCCAAGATTTCCTTTTGCCTCAGCTCTAAGCACCACACAGTTCGATTTTAGCCAATCCACAAATAACATTTATTTTAGCTCTTTAATCGTTCTAGTTCTTACCTTTTTTTTTAACTAAGCCCTTTCTACTTTCTTCCATTAGAAACAAATGCTGGCTTTCTGTTGTTTTCAGGGTATCTTTTGCTTTTAAGGAAAAAAATAAACAGAAAGCTGTATTCCAACATACCTTGAAAGGAGAGCAGCATTCACTGCCAGCTGTGTGACTTTTCAGTAGCTGCGCTCAGACTCCAGCGTTCCCAAGAACCACGGTGACACAAACCCCTGAAGCTCGCAAACAGGAGCGGAGGCAGATTGCTCTCGCACGCCCTTCCTCTTCTCTGGGTATCTGACAGCTGTACACTTTTTAGGACTGCAGCAAGACTTGTCTCCCAGCCCCTTTGCCACTCTGATAAATCATCCCCTCCCTGCTATTAAGAGCATGCTGCCATTAGATCTCAAAAGCACGTCACAGCTCGTATGCAGTAGCTGTGGGAAAGCTGCATTTATTTATACAGGAAGCTTGAGTACAGCACTTCCTACTTCCCATCCGAGCCTCAATTCAACTGCAGGTGATTACTTAAACCCTGTCAGCTTCCACTCAATGCATACCCTACGTTCTGATTTGGGTATCTGTGCTGCTTTTAATCGTAACTCCCATCTGAGTCCTGACGAGGCAAAACTGAAAGAGACAAGGCAGTAGATGCGACACTCATAAAAAGCCTCCCAATTGCCACTTAACCTGTTTTAGTATAGCAGTTTGCATAGCAGCTGTTCTACTGGCAGATGATGTCTGGAACACTGCTGGCTTCTGCTTATCTCCACATGTAAAAAGTGTCATCTAAACCAAAAGCGATTTCTTCACGTTGGAGAGGAAGGGAGCAAAAAATCTAAGCTCACAAGTACCAGTGTAATTTCAAATCTGAGGGCTTAATGATGATGGTGCTCAGCTTATTCTGCCCACACTAAATTTTGAATCTTTAAGCTGGCGTTGTGTGCAAGACGGGCTGGGAATTCTGCAGCTCTCCAAACCTGCGGGTGTGATTCCCACCAGCCACTTGACACCAAACCCTCAAGAACTTTTCCTGCTGTAGGAAATGTACCGCGCCCACAGATAAGAAGATGTGTTGGAGTGCAGGGGGTGCAGAAAATCAGAGGGAGAAACAAGTATAGATGCTAATCTGTAATTTTCTCTTCAGGATGAAATAAATTTACTTTGCACCTCATACAATTATTGCTGGCATTTTGCCTTCAGTACTTTTCTGTGAAGACTGATGTGTAGGCATTTCTTCTGGGGTGTACAGAAGCTCACAGCTGAGCTTTTTGTTATTTTCAGACAATTATACTGCATCAGATTAATTTAGGGAAAAGGCAGAAAGCTCGTGCATCTTTACTTCAGCCTCCTTGCACCTATGCATTACTGCTTTGCTTGAATTATCATCACACACTCTTCCCCTCAGAAGAAGTACAAACTTTATCAATCTATTTAACATCGGGTGGTATATATAATTTTATATCTTAGGATGGAGGGAATAATCACCAGAAAAAATATAGCCGTTCCAACATGCGGAATCATGTTGATCCCTAGTGTATTCATCAATAGGATTACAACAGGATTAGGCAACACAGAGCCACATCACAGATATTGCCACTTGAGCTAGTAGAGCATTTCCCAGCAGTAGCTGGGACTTTTATCCTCAGTGGTGACCAATCCTAGACAGTACTCAAGAAATTCCTAGGGCTCAGAGCTATTTTTCAGGCTGCAGAGCAGTAATGAAAATCTGGAATTCTGTGTCAAACTTCACGATTAGAAAAGGTGTCTCCTTCAGTGGTTAGATTTTCATCCTCCATCAGGTATGAAACAGCTTAAGCCTCTATCGCTATCTTTTCACTACCTCTCCTCTCTTCTCTCTCCCTCTGTTCCAGGTGCTGTACTTTCTTCCTGCAGCTGCTACCTTTGCTACCCTGCCTCCATCACAAAGGTAGTGGCCACAGATGAAGCACAGGAAGAAAAATCTTCTTGCTCTCAGCTCCTGTGCTCAGCACCACAGCACTTGAACAGCACAAGAACAATTATCTCAAGGAGGACAGTGGTGAGAGAGGGAGGATGAAGGAAATCAAGCCATTCATGCAGGTGTAGGGAAAATGGCAGGGCAGTAGGTCCAGAAGTAGAGCAAGGCAGCTGCCAGTAGCAAAGCAGCAAAAGCAGCATCTGGTTTGGTACTCACTCCTTGCTGGCACAACAAAACGAAAACAAGCTTCGCTGCAGTAGCCTCCACCAGTCAAGAGAAACAACTGCAAACAAAGGCTAATCATCTTTCCTTCAGATACATGATGAGGCCCAGCTTGTGTCTAGGGGGGGCTGTTCTTTTGAATTAAGAAAGCTAGATTAGTCCGTTAAAATGAAGATAAATTCTGGAAACTTCAGCTGCAAACATCGCATATTTTTATCCGGTTTCCTACTATGTATCTCTATGCATGAAAGTTACAATGTGACTGCACAAATGCGAAAAACTGATTACGGCAAAATTAATTTCCCTTAAACATCACAAAACTGGTGAGAAACATCAAGAATGTTTCTCAAGACATTTAATTTTCTGGAAAATGTTAAGATGTGCTCGTTCCAAGCACACCACTTCTAGAGTATCAAATCCTAAACTGCAGTCCCCAGATTTACATGCAGGACAATCACTTACTGATGCTGTGCCGATGGATGGCTACTCCCGTTTCCGTCTTCACTTCTGTGTTCATCCCTACTTCTGTACTTACCCAGGATCCCCACAGCAAAGAGGAGCTGAAGGTGACGTGGCACTGTGAAGAGTTCAGGCTATAAGGACTTGGGATGATGAATACTGATGATTCTTTCCATTGCCATCACCAAAACGTGTGAGCTGGACTGTGATGAGCTCTTCTGTCAAAATGATTTCTCTCCCAGCTATATTTCAAGGCCAGGTATTTCATAGTTTCACAGAAGCACATCTTCTTGGTAAGCTCATTTCGTGAAGTGTCATGAATCACGCTAAAATTGCCACCCAGCTCAAATCCCTGAATCTCTTAACCCAGATTGATCGATTTCTTTTTTGAGCCAACAAATAAATAAAAAATACAAGTTCAGAATGTCACACGATGTCAGTCAAAGCACAAGCTGAGCACTCCCAATTTGCTTTCTTCTTCGATAACACTGATATAAAGCACAAAACTGAGAGGATCCAATTAATTTTTTGGATACTCTTAACTGACGCTTTTATAACTCTAGGGCTGGGAGAACGGCTGAGCCTCTGAGATGATACATGCCAAAACACAACATCATTGTGAATTTTTGGTTGAGTTACTAGCCAGAATAAGAATAAAGGTCGGCATAGTTAATTACTAACGTTGCTGTGTCATCCCTGCACTACTTGAAATACTTACCAAATGACTAAGCCACTCCGGCATTAACTAAAATTACTAATTAATTTATGAAGTAGGTGGGTAAAAAAGTAATAGCATGACCACTAAAAAGATTTCTCTCATCCCACAAAGAGAATACCATTAACAGCAAGTGAAAACACTGAGTTAGTGTGTAACTAACAAAGAATTTCATTATAATTCTACGTGAAGAACTAGGATTAACTTGTGAGGGAAAAAAAGAAATTTTCGCTACCCTGATTCACAGTTTTCACCTAATAAGAAACAAATATCCTGAAAAATAATTGCTATCCATAGGTGTAAAATAAGAACAGGTTTTGTAAGAAGCTTTATAAAACCAGAGCCTAAGTAAGACAAATGTGTCTTTATCCACTTTATTTACTGCACAGGCAAATTATCCATTTTTCTATGCAAAAAAAAAAAAAATTACTTTTATATGCAAGAGAGACAGTTTCACAAGAAAAATAAATACTGATGTGTAACATAACCAATGCTCAAAACAAAACAGGAAGGGGTTTTGCACAGTGAGTATGCATATATTGTCTGAAGTTGCAAGCATGACGCCCCTGATGTCATGGGCTAAGAATAGTTTTCTTCAATGGGAACTAATTTAAAGGGAGATCATATTATCAAAAGTCATTTATGTTACCTTCCTAAACCCAAGGCTTCAAAAAAGGAACCTCTATTCAATATATGTATTTACACAATCACACAACACTAGAAATCAGATATCAGTGTAAAAAATACAGAGCTATGTAATATTTTGCATGCAGACAAGCTTTACTAAGGATAGCTACAAGAAAATCAGGATTCATCTTTTCCTTCTTAAATAACCCTATTGTTCTACAATTCTGACTTGGTATGCAAGTCAGTCACCAGCAAACTAGGCTTGAAATCTTCATTATTCCCTTTAGCTGAAACATAGTAAAACTTTATTGTAAGGTGTCTTCTACTGGAGTGAAATAAATCAAGTTAAATTATTCTGAAAGTATAGTAAGTACAAATAAAGAGTTTTTTATTTTACAGTAAAAAAGTGAATGGGATGGCACACTGTCTACTGAACATTTATAATCATTATGCTCTCAAAATGCGTGGATTTGTCTCAGACACGAAGAAAAGTGGTAGGTCACTTTTACACTCATCCTGCTCTATGAACAAGGCAAAATGCAATATTCATTACAATTTGTTGGCATATCAGACCATCTCCAAAGAAAACATGATCATATGGGTTCCATAAAGCTCTGTATTTCTTCTCTATAGGCATTTCTCCCTGTGTTTATACTTTGAAGTACTTCCTGACATACTGAAAACTAGCTTTTGGTATTTGATCCATAAGAACAGTGCTAGAGGAAAAAAAACTTACAGCCCCACCCGACCACAGTGAGAAGACAGCCTGCTGCCCCAGTGGGGTACCCGGGTTTGGGATGCTTAGAAATGTCACCTTAAAGATCAAGGCCAACAGCTTTGACAGTACGTTACTGGGGTTCCAGGGCAACTTGTCTTCTTGGGACCTGGAAACATTAAGAGAAAGTATATTTGCCCACAGGAAACCCTGCTGGTGGCAGAGCTCTATTGGTAATGCCAACACGAGCGCGCATTTTGCCACCAGCAACCGAACAGCTCTACAAAAATTTTTAACTTCTGCTAACTCCTGCCTAAGTGTGCAAAGAGCCAGCCTGCAAAAAGAAAACAAACTGAGTTGATATGAGTCTGCCATAACCAAAATGCTGATGAAGTGCCACTGAACGGCAGACATCCAGCCCAGGGGCAGCCAGCGCAGCACCCTCAGCCTAGGACCCATCCTCGGCCACCTCTTTGCGCTCAGACACAGGAAGAGGCAGGTTACTGTCCCTCTCCTGTGACACGAGACGTGCCAGTCATCAGTTCACAAAGCAGTCGCGTCCCTCCCTACACGCACAGTGAGCGCAGACACAAACCCTCCGGATGGCAAGAAGGGCTGGCACGTCAATGCCATGAAGGCACTACTTCTAGTGACACGGCAGCAGAGCATGCAGGACACGTCTTGGGCTCAGAGACCGCCCTGTGCAAGCGGGTCCATTTCCCCAGCTGGGCAGCACACGCAGCTTCCCCCAAACCAGCGCTACCTCATGAACTGCTGGAAAAAAATAAAATAAAACCTAACAGCTTGCACAGCTTGCACAGCTTGCCTTGCTCTCACGTTCACGTGTAACACACACAGATAGGGAGCTTGCTCAGTTCTTCTGAGGATCAGGTAACAGGTGAGAATTTCAGGCTGTGAAAAGAGTAATTTATAAAGTAGCACCAACGGGGCCATATTACAGAAATAAAAGAGCAAACGCTGAAGTTGTCCTCTTCTCCTGCTCCCTCTTAAAGTAAGCAGACATTTTAACAAGAGCATATAACGACTGCATGGGAAAAACTTTAGGCTTGGTGAAATTAATTTATTTTCTATTAACTAGATCACACTAGCTAGCCAGCTAGCTTCAGAGCATGGCACAGACTTCCAATTATGCACAGCTTTTCTTTTTTCCTTTTGACTGTGTGCCGAAAGTGACACAATCTGTTGACTTTTAACCAAGTGTTCTGGTAATGTACCTAGAATTGCAGTGATTCCAGATGTCAGAATCACCACCAACTTAAAAACTGAGAGGGCAAAACCATCCTGGCAGCCAACACAGCAAGTTTCCTGTGTAACAGAGGAGGTCACCAACCTGTCCTTGTCATGAGAAAAAAATGTGCACGCTGTTTTCACTGCTCCATTTCTACTGCTTCTTCTGTCCTGCCTCAAGCTCTTAACTGCCCTTTTTCGGAAATATTAAGAGACAGCTTTATTGCTTCCAACCCAAGCCAGTCTCCTAGGTGATGGCTTTGCCTTAGCCTGGTGAGGCTCTATCTATAGGCTTAAAAGATGGTTACAATGGGAGGGCTTAGTAACACGTTTCAGCCCAGACCTTGTTGTTTTAACTATACCTTCTGGAGTCAGGGACGGGCAGGTCAGAGATGAGATACAGCTGAGGCACCCACTTCTACAGCTATTAAAGCCAATGACAGGGCTTCCACAGACATCCAACAGGCAGGACCGAAGTGTGAAGCTAAAGCATGCCTTTGATTCCTGCCATTTCTCTAGTATTTAGGTACAACACAGACTTACCTTTTGGTAATTTAGGGTGAGAAATGGTTTCCAAGTTGAGAGGGGTTACTCCAATGGCCTGCTTATGCAGGGAAATGCTGGAACTGAAACACGTCCATATAGGAAAACCAAGAACTTCTCCCTCCTCACAGCATCCCTCCCCTTACTCGGCTTCCAGGAAGGGTTTCCCATGCCATTCCCCTCATCTTTACAGTATCCTTTCTCTACCTTAGTCTACTTCTCACCCATTTATGGTGAGACCAGATGCAAAAATGTTTGTCCAGATCCACTTTTCTCCCTACAGAACTTAATTATGTGGTTAGATAATCTCAACTAAAAGAGTTTTTAAGGATTTCAACCTCTTAGTGCACCGCAGTTGGGCTGTTTAAGTGCACCCATCTTCTCCCTGCAGTTTTGGCGTGGCCACCTTTGCAACGGCAGCATCCAACAAGGACAGAGTACCACTTCCCAGGTGAGAAGCAGCAACTTTCTTAAAGCGCACGCAATTGTTTGCTGGCAGTCATCTTATCATACATCACAGCTGCAGTAACAAAATCCAGGATTGCTCCGCATTCAGATCCTTGTTAGGATAGTAATAAAACTTTTTCCCCCTCTTCTGCTCAGAACAGAGAAGACAGCAATTACACTAATCTCCTTGAAAGGACATCTTTAACACACACCACCTAGCAAGCAGTTGTTAAATTCAACAATCGCCAAATTAGCATAGTGGGAACTTAAAAACAAGCAGATTGCCTGCTTGCTGCAAGTGACATAAGGATTTATTCAGATGCACTGAAATAATTTTGGGGGTTTTAACTTCATGTTGTTTATTTTTGTGTCTGTTACATTCCAGTGTCAGATAAGTTTATCAAAAATGTGTGCTTTTTACCTAGTAATTTTTTGTAAGTCTCTTTCTTACAAAACAACATACATCCATTTGGGCAGATAAAATCTCTAGGAAAAGAAACGTGAGGTTTACAAGACTGAGCAGGGGTAGAAGGGCAAGAGGTATACCAAAACCTTTGCTTTTCCAAACACTGCTAAAATCCAAGCAAATAGTGTTTTCTGCTTCACTACTACCTGTGGTCACTGAAGAAATGACAAGTGAACTCGCCTTTTTTTTAAGCATTACTTCATCTGTGAAAATCCACTGGCTCTGCTTAACTCACCTGTACTTCTCAAGAAGAAATTTAAGTAGATTTAGGTATATTCTCCAACTTTTTATTTTATACGTACATATGTATTTCCTGGGATATGACAAAAGAAGCTAGTCACGGGCAAAATTTATCAATGAATTTGTTCCCTCAGAGAATCACTTCGCATTGTATGACATAAAAACTTTGAAGTGTGAACTCTGAATCTGTATTGATTCTATTAGTTCTATCTTTCTGAGACCAGATATATGAATTCAAGGTGAAGAAAACACGCTCGGTCAACTCTGCCTACTAGTAAAGAACTAAATTTCTCCTTACCTTATCCTTAGGATAACTGTCTACACGACTGCAATTTGCAAATCTGGGGAATAGGTAATTTCCCCAAGTCACAGAGAGTGGAGATGCTGCAATACGGAAGAAGAAAAGGAGGCTTTAGACAAGAGTAGAAACAACTGGCCTACTTGTATGGAAAAAGTCCTGACAACTCTCTCACTTCCCATATGACAAAGTTAGTTAGGTCAGCTCCCATCTGTGGGTCGCAGACAGTGAGAAACTTCCAGGATCTTGAAGTTTGCCAAGGAGGTATGAGAGAACATGAAGTCTAACGAGAAACAGGGGCCAAAGGCAGGGAAATCATTTGACTGTCTTGAATATGAAACGAACGGCATGAAGAGACTGAGCATAACACACTCTTGTCTCTCTCCCTGCTTTTGTTCAAGCATCGAGTACATCTGCTATACTGAAAAAAAAGCAAGTGAAAGGGAGGAAAAATCATACACACTTAACTAACATTGCATGGAAAACACACAAAAAATAATGAAAAAGCTATTTCAGTTTAACGTATTTTGCTAATTGTTTTGTTTCCTTTCTGAGACCAGCTCTTAAAATAACCTTTTAGCCTTCTACAACTTCATGGATTTTTGAGCAACATAACTGAAAAGCTGACAAACAGCATTTCCCAGTAGCCTCACAGAGAGCAAACTCAGTGGCGGACGCCAGACCTGTAGCATCTCCAGCATCCCTGCTGGTGATCACAAACGCCTCAGCGGTCTCTGGGCGTCCCAGGGAGCAAGCTGCCACAGGCTTCAGCTGCGAAAGCAGCAGGAAGCACCTCTCTGAGATGACGGAACTGGAACAAATACGCTGCTTCCTACTGAGCAAACCCCAGAGAAATTATCCAGCACAACTTCGTAAGAATCAGGAAGTTCCACCTGAGATCCTTTTGAAATACGGTGATTATCAGAATATGCCACAGAATCATGGCTTCAATAACGGCTGCTTGTCTTTGGATTAAAAGAAGTGCTAGATCCTGATGTGGTATGTAGCACCCAAACTTTGTACATGAAAACAGAATCTGGAGAGCAGGAGAAGATACCTTATTTCCACTATGGTTTTATTCCTGGGCATATTGGTTTAAGGATTTGAAGAGTTTCTGGCAGTTCTGCTTAACTGTTTTTTTAGGAATAGTCGTTTCTTTCCCCCCAGGCAAAATGACAGGAAGCATGAAACAAGACCGTCTGAAAACAAAAATAACAACTTCCTTTGTCCTTATTGATAACATTTTTGGTTTTGTGACCTGAGTGGATATTTGTGTGTGTGTTGACTGTGGGAAATCTTTTTCCAGTGACTCACTACTTTGATGTAATATTTTACATAGAGCCAACAGTTCATCTTTTGTGTAATTTCTTCTGTTGTCAATGGGATTAGGAGGGAGAGGAGGCAACTGAAAAACATGCAGGAAGACCAAATAAAATTAATGTTTTACAGGAAATTAGATGGATGTTCTGCTGTGGTTAATTTCCACTAAACACAGCAGAGCATGATGTGAATGGAGATAGTGATGGTGAAGGAAAATTCCAAGAAACAGCTTTAGCTCCTTCGATTGTCTGTCCAGGAAACACAGAAGGTACTTTAGCTTCCTTCAACTGGCAGCAAGTGCAAAATAAATCTTTGGTCATTTAGTGATAACCAGAATGTGCAACACTCCACGTACCATGAAGTTTTGAGTTTGGAAACTACCTGGCTGAGAGGCACATCCATCGCTGTGTCCAGACCACCCAAAGTGTGTTACTGGCATTGTATCAAGGTTTAAGATTCCCTCACGTTAGAGTGTACCCAAACTGATGACCAAGATCTCTGCTGTCTCTGTGCTATCAACTGCCAAACAATTTTATTTTTTCCACTGAAATTTCTACGGCAAGATTACAAAAAGCTGACGAATTTAAAATAATGAAGAGTTTGATTGTTGTACAAGTGTTTCCAGGCATGTTGCTGAAAAAAAGTCAATCAGAAAATTACTTTCCTCTTTCAGAAGCTATTGTAAACTATGGTTTTCCTCAGGAATGAAAATTTATTAATTACGTAGATTTTATGCTTCAAACTTGTACATAAAGAAATGGGTTAGCAGCAAAGCTAATGAAGCCTGGTTTCTAAGGATTTGTGCACCTTAACGCTACTGAAACAATAACCCCCAGCTCCCTGATATCACTCACAACGTGCCCCTGGACTAAGCGCAACGCCAGTTATGACTTGCACCGACCCATATGCATGCTGATTAGTAGGCCTCATATTTGATGCTGGTTTTCTGACTGGATGCTACCAGAAAATGTGCAACAATGGAGCGCTGCCTACCTTTTTATATCAACAGCTCAAAAAACTGCCAGGTGTACCACCAGACAAATAGTGTCATAGTAAGAAATTAGGTTAAGCAGAAGACTTAACTCAGCTCAAACCTTGAAGGATTAGACTGATGATTTCACAAAAACGTAGCAAAAGCCAGTGCACTCTACAGGGTACTCTTCAGACTTGTGACTAAGTACAATCCTTATGTTTTGTGGTTGGGTTGCCTTTCTTCTTACACACAGTAAGAAGCGAAGAGGAAAAGCTTTCATTTGATGATCTGGTTTTGACTGAGATAAGCCAACTTTAGGACTTCTGCAACAGGCTTTCCACCTCCTTAACAAAAAATACTTGCAGCACAGATAGAAGACTTAGATTTTATTCTAGGCTTTGCCACAAACACCCTCTGAGCTTGGAAAAGTGTACTAATTTTATTATCTGTAGCAGCACAAAAAAACCCTTACTTACTTGTGTCCCAGGTGTCTTGTGTAATTTGTTACGGACTGTAAAGTGCCCTGCATTTCCAGGCTAGATGAATTCAAGTGGAAAGCAGAGAAACGTAAATGTTCAACACAGAAATCTCAAGTGAATTAACAGAATGAAAAGTCAATCACAGCAAAAAAAGTTTTCTAGTGAAGATCAGTGATCTGATGAACTGGATTATGTTTGCTTGGAAGATAATACAAATGATCATTCAAACAATACAAAGTGTCTATGTGTGGCGTATTTCAATCATTCTTGCTTTAGCTAAGGAAGATCGGTAGAAGAGATAAATGCCATACCCACTGTAACTGTTTGAATACTAGATGCTAATACAAAATTAATATTAAATGCCTGCAGAGGAGCCATGGGATCACGAGGGGTCAGTGATACCTCTCATTTCCGAAACTCTCCTGGAGTTCTTCCCTCCGACTTCCCACCTTCTTCCCTTTGACTCTTCCAAGTATGCCACGTATGTCTTGTAATCTCAGCCACACAAAGACCTTGGCAGGCATGGTCATCCCTGCACTACCTGTCTGAAACCTGGCTAAATCTAGTCTAAAGGTCTAAATCGTTTCACCTTTTCTTCAGAATAGTTATTTCACTCAGTCAGCAAAAGCCCAAATAGCCCACTGTGAATATGGCAGTAGTTTATGATTTTTTGTATCTGTAGAAATATATAACATGCTCCAGTGTGTTTGATCTTGTTTTTGCCTTAAAGGTTTTCTTTGTGAAATGTGTTGAACGAACAGGTTTTCTGTTAGTATATGCGTCTGAGTTCCTGTCTTACTGGAAATGTAATATGCACGACCATCACATTTTTATGTCTGTCATTAATGTGTGCATAGGATTATCAGAAGGTAACTCCTTTAGGTAACACCTATTTGAAAACTGCTAACTGCTAACTCTTCTACTATTAAAAAGCGAGTAATCATAAGTGGCTGCATTTTGTGAGACTATGAGCTAAATTAATTAAGTAGCCTGGTATCGTTACATTTTATCTTACGGATTTTCTGTACCCTGTTCCAAACTGCGGTTCCCCAGCAAGGCATCACCTAAACAGGCAGTAAGCTGTGCTGTCAAAAAGAGCTCATAGCCTGAGCTGCAATCAGAGGCAACAATGAAGAGCTACGAAACAACAAGAACAGAAAAGTAAGGCAGGAAAAGTGTGACTGGAAGAAGATACAAGCTACTTTTGTACACAATGAAATGATTCAGAACATTTGACATTTCTTCTTCTTCAGCCTCCTTTTGTCCCCATCAGGAAAATAAACAACTGCAATTCCTGACCGATATTAACTAGTCATCACTGTTGGCTAGCCACAGGTGGAAGTCATAGAGGAAGTGAAGAAGCTGAAGGAAGAGAAGGTGTTTCATTTGTGAATAATAAGGGAAGATGCTTTTTTTACAGAAGAGGCCACATAAAATATCGTAACAAAATGAACAAGGCTGTCATCATTGGCAGGAGACAAGGGAGCAGCAATGAGTTGTGGAGGACCTGAAAAGTAGAGAGGAGAAGCAGCAATCCTCCCAGCTGCAAGGCTGTGGAAGAGAGGGCACTCGGCACGTGCTGCAGGCCAGTGTAGGAACTGAACAGCCACAGCCACCACCACAGGATGGTTGATGGTAACACCCAATGCTTGAGAAACACTAACAACCAAAACCACACACTTCCTTTCACTGTTTCCAAAATTGCTCATTTTGCCACTTAAAAAAAAAATTTTTTTTTAAAAATAGCTTTTTGAAGCAGATTTTATGAATTGGGCAGAACACTTTTCCGGACCCAAAAGCCACACGAAACACTTAAGCATCAGTTATCTCAAATATTTTTTAGTCACCTTATTTCATCACAAAGCTGACGGCTCCTGCATGGCATTAACCGAGGCATAACTTATTGGGATATTCCCCCCTGCCGCCCCTTTCACCTTGTCTCAGTTTAGCCACCAGCCCCTTCCCCACTTGCCCTCTCCCTCTCAAAAATCCTCACTGTTTCAGACAGGTCTGTGAAGAACCTGTTTTAGTAATCAGTACGGCGCTCTGATTGCTTAACCATGACACAAATATTGCCAACACCTCACTGTGGAGGTGTTTCTGGCAGGGTTTGTGTTTTGCCGTGCAGCCTTCCTCCACAATGTGAGCCACCTTAATAAAAGAAACCATTTTACTGACACAACTGAGAGGAACTTTCCCTGGCATACGTAATTGGAGCTTCAGTAACTGTCCTGAAAAATTATATGAAGAAACTGTTCTAGGAGGGATTAGCTCTTGGTTAGGAGATAGAAACAAAGCAGAGTGCTTAAATGCCATGAAATCAAGCTGTGCTCCACAGACCGTCCTGGAAGAACAGCTCTTTGTGGGTCAGCTTCCTGAAACACAGACGCAGAATGATGCAGAGACCAGGCTCTAGAAAGCTTCTGTCTGTCTGTCCATCGCTGGGGTTGGCAGCAGCCAGGCAGATGGGCTACCGACCCTCTGGCTCAGTCCTGTTGCGGGGTCACACAAAGCTCCACCCTTCCTCAGAGACAAAGTCCCAAACCCTGGTAACAGGATCAGCAAGGGATCAACTACCCCAGTCTTTAGCTAGACACATTTCTCCTCTTCAAAGTCCATTTGAGCCATTTAATCATCACGAACACTGCCTTTATCAAGCCTGCCTTCACTCAAGTGACATTCTCAATACTACCTGGCAGAGGAACTGAAACCTTACATGCGCAGAAGGGTACTCTGCTCCCCAGCAGCTCAGCTCTCATCCTGAGCATCGCCCTGCCATGTTTTTTGATGCTGGGAAAGCTTTTTGCCTTTGAGAAGTGTCACATGCTCCAGAGCTCCTCCTCCATTTCTGACTCCTCTTTCCAAGCGAGAACAATTTCTTTTTCCCAGCCAGCCCCAACTGTACAAGCTCTTCTATTGTTTGGGGTTTTTTTCCAGTCCCTTCCCACCATACTGACACCCACTACAAGAACACCGGATCGGTCCATTTGTGCTCCATGCAGCTCTTTAGCCTTTTCTGGGCTGTGCTACATTTGTAGACTTCCTCACAGGAAAACTGCCCCATGTTGGATAAAACCACAGTAAAACTAGCAACAGCTGACAGCACAGTCTAGCCTGAAAGTCTAAAGGCTCACACAGCACGTTATCAACATTTGGAGTGTTAGGCAACCTTCAGTTAAGTACATATGCTAGGTACTGTGACCGTACAACTGCATTATTTGTCTTAATGTCTCTCACAAAACAAATCTGATGGTTGCTAATGAGCTTTTCAACTTCCGTACAGGCCAAATCACTAACGCACACTAGCACCGTCTGGAAAGTTCCAATAGGCTTTCCAAGGGAGAAGAAAAAAGTTATTAAAAGCCCTCTGCTCCGGTACCCCATGTCCTTGACAAAGCTGCTGAGCAAAGTGCTAAATGAACATGCTAAGGTCACCTGAAAACCAGCTCTGACCAGTTATTAAGTGGCTCTTCAAGAACAAAATAAATATTTAATACTTTAAAACACTGTTTATATTTAGTATTTACCCTACTTAAAACGGGAATAGTCAATAAAATACCAGACTACCTAGTCAAAGCTACCCCAGCAAAGAACCAGAAAACATTAAAGAGAAAGTGCAAATTAAGAGCTGTTCTGATAACTGGATAGTGTCTGGCATCAGGAGACTGAAGAAAAACACACTGCTGTGTAAAAGCGGTGTAACATCTGAAAAGATGGGCAACTAGGACAAGCTATCACAGGGTTTATCACAGTCTCTCTTCAGACTCCACCAAATAGGTTCATGAGGATCTTTGTTAACTGGAATCAGATAGACACTGCTGGAGGAGGAAGTTACTGGTGTTCTCAACTGCTCACTAGTGGGATAAATGCCTGCAAGATCCACAGCACCAAACAGTGCGCCAAACCACGGTTTACCGTTGCTTGGGTTTTTTTTCCAGACCGACTGTAGCTTGCTCACAAAGCCTCATTCACCACTCCTCCTTCTGCTTTCCTTTTATTTTGCTTCCTGTCTTCCTCTATAATACAATGCGCAGTATCATGTTGTTAAACAGCTACATTTGTGAATGTTAAAGTATCCTTTCAAATTCATTTTGTGGGAACCAGCAGAGGAGTTGCATAGAAGGACCGAAGACGATTCTCTCCGCCCCCTCTGAAACTGTGGCTCTTCACAGGTGCATACCAGGCTCGATTCTGAATTTCCCTTTTGATGCAACTACATACCAGTCTTGATTTTAAAGTTCCTTTCAGTAAAACTACTGCCTGTGCTTTCTTTTAAACTATTGTGAAGAAATAGGAACACAGAAGGCTGTATTTTTATATCAATATTCCAGAGGCACATAAAAGGAATCTAGCTATGCCCCCGTGATTTATACTGTCAGTAGAAAGCTTTAACTAAGTTACAGTAATATTATTCAGTTGAATTTAGTTTGTTGTATAGCAAACATATGTGAGCTATAAATCTCAAGAAACAAAAGAATCTATTTAGCTGTAGGCACTTTTATATCACCAGTGGGCTTAGGTATGCTTTCAACATTTTCTCTATTCAATGCTACTACCAATGGATTAGGCAGATTAGATATGCCTACCAGTGCAGCTCCTCGATAAATTACAGGCTTTCTAGCCACAGCAGGCCCTCAATAATTCCATTTTCTGGGGAAATGAAAATGTATCTCTGGAACAAAACAAAGCAGTCGGTCATGGAAGTTTTGTTACTATCTTAAGAATACAACCATATGTAGAAACACGCCTACCATTCTGTAAGTCACCCTGGGAGCAGCAGGACTAATGAAGCCTGGTTTCCTACGGAATTACGTCCTACATTTAGCACCCATGGTGTAACACAGTCCTTCGAGTCCTGCAGTGCAACCCAGCTACTGTTCCACTGTATCCCCCCAAGCTTCCTCACAGCAGTCATTACTCACACAATACCTGAACTTCTCCATCACAGGCACAGCTCTCCGCTTCCAAGTGTCCTCCCACAGCATTCCTCCACCACCCCCTCTCCCTGTCTTTCCCCTTCCTAGAGTCACCATCCTCATCCTCCCTCTTCCACTCAGCTCCTAGCCTAGTGCTATGTCTGCACCGATGGGTGACCAGCAGCAGCTGAACAGAATGAATTAGACCTGAGCTCTGCCTCCTCCAGTCTGGCAGAAACCACTGTAAATTGGGCAGTGAGAACCAGCATCATTAGAGGGAAGATGGACGGAGAAAGGAACGGATTGGGTGGTTGCACCCACTGTGATTTCTTTGGAAGCTAAAAATCCAGTCTCTTCCAAAGGCTATCAGGACGCTGCTTGGCGTTCCTTTTCAGGAAACGCATCAGCATGACAGCGTTATCAGAAAATTCATCTTTCAAAAATGTCCTGGTGTAATTATTTTTCAGTGTGCAACTTCTGCTTTTGGAAGCTTATTTATACAGTTAACTCAAAACAGAGAAAACAGCCAGTGTGTTGCTGAGTTTGATGCATTTAATTGAAGCCTTTAAGAAGCCATCTAAAAATGTTAGTGCTGCTGCCTCAGCCTGAGGTCCTCAGCCCCATCTCCCACCTACAGAAAGGTCTTGGCATGACAGAACAGGATGCGCTATGCAAAAAGATGGGCTTGTGGCAAGTTTTTCAGTTTCCTCTAGCTGTGAGAGATCAGGGTGATAGCAGCGAGAGATTTCACATGGTTTTGGCTGCTCTGAGAGAGATCTCAATAGCAATCAAATACTTTTCACATTTGTATTTTTAAACTGTGTCACAGAGCCTGAAGCAAAACTTGCTCTGTGGAGGAAGCAGGTAATCTGAAAAAGTATGGATTTTCAGCAAAACCAACATGGACAGTGGGGGCAAGCCTACAGGATCCAGCCTGTCTTTGGGAAATCTTTTGACAGGCTGTCCCTTGAAAATGAAATAAAAGGCAGGAGCAGAAAAATGGGGACACAGTTGTGGATATGCTGGGTTTAGAGAGCACACCTGTATGCTTTGCACTGGACGAAAGGTTAGTTTTTACCACCATCCACATAAAATTTCCCACTTCCAGACGAACTTCTCTGCTGAAAAATGGGAGCTATCAGCTTTAGATAATGCATAGAGAGAAACTCATCTACAATAGAAAAGTATTTACCTGTGATTATAGTGGCCAACATCCACTTTTTTAGATTATCAATAAGCTACATTTCTGTGAAAAGGGATTCGTGCTAATTACTGCTGTTTATATGGTTTACTAGATACCTGTGGCTTTCATAAACTTAATCAAAACCACAGAACCACAGACCTCTTCAGCATTTCCATCCCTATCGGTATACAAAGTAACCGGAATTGGTTCTGGACCATTATCACCAGTTTCTACTGGCAGAAGTCGGGGCCTGACATGAACATGCTGCCTGCACAGTGCTTTCTCCCCTTCCTTTTCCTTCTTCCCCTCTTTACAGTTGTTTAAGGCTGGGCTGGCTATTAAACGGAGGACAGATGCTCTCTATTAACCCTTTCCATCCCCCGAAGTGGAAGGGAAAGAGGAAAGAGAGACTTATGGGTTGGGAAAAATAAAACAGCTTTAATGAAACAATAACAATAAAAAGGTATAATAGTATTAATGGGAAATAATGAAATATATACAAATAGATACAAAACCAATATGGAGCTCCCCCGCTGATGATCACATCACCCGGATACTGCAGGGCAGGCCCTGGGAAAGTCCCAGACTGGACTTGGCAGCAGACGGGAACTGGGTTCAGGAAGGCACGGATAGGGATTGAAGGCAGAAGAACAGAGAGAGTCCTCCTCCGACGCTGGCCATGGAAAAAGAGGGCCTGACCCTCGTGATCCCTCAGGTTTATACCGAGTATGACGCGTATGGGATGGAATACTCCCTTTGATCAGGTTTGGGTCAGTTTGTCCGACCCACTCCTCCCCATGGGTGCGACCCTTTTACGCCCTTTGCTGAAGCACGTAAGAAATTAGCAGAACCAAGCTGTGACCTTGGTTTCTATAGGAATAAGTACAATAAAGAGCCTTTCTGCATACCATTCCTACTGTTGTTCCAGCACTAGTTATAAACATCTAGCCTTATCACTGCTAGAAGCAGACACTGTCTGGAAAACACGCTGTTAATTTCAGAATGCAGTCTCTTAGAAAGGACTTAACTGAAAAGTAAAACTACTAAAAGGAAAATTGGTTCTGTCCTAGCTCAAGCCAGGACAAAAATCCAGGAACAGATCAGCTTTACTGCTAGAAAAAGCCATGCTTTTGAAGGACAACATTAATATAACTTGTTGTAAATGAAAAGAGGCATTAAGGCAAATAATGCTATACATGAAAAAGGATTTCCCACATTTGTTAAGATCTCAAATTGAACTTCTTTCATCAGAAAGACAGAGCTCTGAATGTGCTTTTAATTTTGGGGGTTTTGTTGATGATTAAGCTTGGCATAATTTTTTTATTATTTACAAAATGTCAAAATGATACATTTGTTTTTTCAAAATGTTTTTAACAGAAATGTTGTCAAATGTTCCTTGCCTACAAACAGTTTTTGTTTCAGAATTTATGTAATGCAGAACAAAAATACTCTCCTCCAAAGAGTCCTGTATCAATCTTAATGATAACTAACTGTAGTAGTTTATAATTTATCCTCAGAAAAGTTAGCATTTTATAATTACTTGACTCTTCTAAACATAAGCCTTTACCGTCTCATAATGTGAAACACATTAATCTTTCCTGACTCTATTTGACACAATTTAGCTTCCTCCTGAAATGTTGCCATTCTCGGCAATTATTCAAATCTTGCTCTGAGATGCAGAATTGCAAAAGTTAATACTACTAAAATACACTATTTCAAGTAGGAAATATATATATTAATTCACACTAGCAAGAAATGTGTAGAGTTAACAAATGAGCTCAAGCTTTCCAAAATCACAGTATTTTGTATTCTATTTTGTATTCAAACAAAGCCTAGTCAAATAGAACCAACCATGACAGAGAAGACTAAAATAATTTTTAAATATGTTATTTTCACTGAGCATTCAGTCTGTTCAGCTTAGTGCAAACCCCGGCTCTCCTTAAATCCTAGACTGCATTCATGGGATAAACTGCTGATCATGTCAAAGGAACCTTCTCCTTGCCAAAGTATTTGATACCTGGCTGGCATTTTCACTAGCCAAGTGTGTTTTGCAAGCTTTATGAACTGTGCTGCAGTCTATGCTATTTTGGTTCTATGACAGCTAGAAGCAGCAGCTGAGACAGACCCAAGCCTGTCATTTTCTAATCTAAGTCACCACATGCATCGTGCTTCATCAGTGATGAAAAGTAGAAACATAACAGCCGGACGTGTCTTGGGCTGAACAGTGTCTTTGGCCATATAGTGTCCAGAAGACATTTTAATGAAGCCCAGTGTCCATAGCTCTAATTCGTTTTGTGTGCAGCAAACTGAACTACACATACACACTCAACGCAGACCGTGCATTCATCCTCAAAGAAAACTTAANGGGCTGAACAGTGTCTTTGGCCATATAGTGTCCAGAAGACATTTTAATGAAGCCCAGTGTCCATAGCTCTAATTCATTTTGTGTGCAGCAAACTGAACTACACATACACGCTCAACGCAGACCGTGCAGTCATCCTCAAAGAAAACTTACATTACTTTGATACTGGTAATTGTCAGGTATAACATCAGCAGTGTTTAGGGAAAGAGAGCCATGCTATCCTCCACGGAATCACTTCAAGGCTCCTCAGCAAGACAGGCAAAACTAATTGTTACTGCCCTGAGGAGCAGAAGAAATTAAGTAACTTTGTCCTCATTCCCAGGCCAACAATATGCGATTTGGGAACAGCAGCAGAGCAGGGGTATAGGTGGTATGGAGGTGCTAGGAGGCAGGTTACGGTAGGTGGTAAACTTATTGGACTGCAGGGGAGTAAGGTTGAGGACCTGGAAGAGGTCTGGAGGGATTCCCAAATATCTCGAGGGATTAGGTATCAGCAAGAAGTTACAGGGTTCTGAGTCAGGGAGAAGGTTTAGGAGCTGCCAGGGACAATTTGGGCCCGTAGTAGGTTTTCCTCTCCTCCTTCCCTGCTAACCTCCTACCCTCCTCCTCCCAGCCTGACTTTGGTGCAGCGCGCCCCTCCACCTGTTGCTTTTCAACACTGTATCCTCTCTCCCCACCTCCATCCCTGGCAGGCAAAGCACCCTAAATCCCCTCCCATCACCCTTAGATACTTTTCTCCATATATTCCTTTTCCTCCACTTCCCTCGGGAGCTTCTGGCATGTAAGAACAACAACGTCTGCTTGATAGGACTTGGAGGAGAAGAGAGACGTATAAACCGGACCAACAATGTTCTCTCCCTGCTCTCTTTGCAGGCTGTTCTGGTCAGTTAACATTTCACTCACCATCAGCCAGAATTTTCCCTGACTGGTTTAATTCTTCCTTGTAAATTCATAGCCTCCTTTTGGATAACGGATATTTTGAGTCACCAAGTCTCAGGAATCTCAAAGAAAAGCCAAATGGAAATACCTCTCTCCAATCTTAAAACAGTTGAAGTACATCTTCTACTCTTGTGCCTACTATACCATTACATTTCTTTACTTCCAAAAATTCCCCTTCCAGGCTGAATGTTTTGTACGGAACAACCACACCAAGGGCTAAAAATAAGCTGCATATACCTGTGACTGGAAACAGCACAGCGGGGCCAGGAAAATCCAAGAAAATGGGGAGTGTTTGACAGCCAAAGAAAGTCTCTCAAGTAAAATTACTCTGCTGCTGCCAATATTATTTAGCACAGAAAAGTCTCCACTGGATCTAGGACATCGGTCCCACAAACCAACTATGTCTCAACCTATCTTTCAAGTCTCATTTGCTTCTTCGATGATTGACTTGCCATAGGGAAAAAAGTGCCCTTCATTTTTCTAAACAAGCAACCTACGCATTGTTCTCCACAAACTCTTCTCCAAACGAGCGTGTACATTTGCGTCTATGTAAAAGCTTTAAATTTCAAATCACAGTTGTACTAATTTTGGTGCATAATTTCAGGCTTCCCTCTGACAATATAAAATTATGCTGCCTAGAGTGATGTCAGTTTGGTACCATAATAACTAATTCAATTTGTAATGTCTCTCCCTTTCTCTAACATCAATTATCTTCTACAACACCACAGTGTCATTGAAAAACACTAGAACAAATTATGCACAAGAACCACTTTACAAGGAAAAATCAAGAAGATGTATGAAAAAAGTACATCTGATTACAAAGACTGTGTAAACCAAGACNCCTTTCTCTAACATCAATTATCTTCTACAACACCACGGTGTCATTGAAAAACACTAGAACAAATTATGCACAAGAACCACTTTACAAGGAAAAATCAAGAAGATGTATGAAAAAAGTACATCTGATTACAAAGACTGCGTAAACCAAGACAATGAGATCACTGCTCCCCTACAGCTTACAGAGTGGACCTATTTTACGTTTTTTCCCCATCGACATAAAGCTGGTTTTGCAGCTTTCCCCTCACCCCCCCAAATGGTATCAGTTAACACTGGAATAAACACACTGGGTCTGAATTTCAGTCTGTGTAAGATTACAGACCAGTTCCAGGCTGCAGTAGAAATTCACACCAGCTAAGTATCATTCTTGACATGCACAAAATGAATAACGTTTGATCCTTTTTTGAAAAGCAAGTATAAAGCAATTGAAAAACACTTCCAAGAAAGCATAGCTATATTTTACATTCACCTCTGCATAAAGGGATCACGTACAGTACAATCCAATGCAGACTTGGGCTTCATAATACAAGGGCCACTATAAATTAACTACCATGTAAGGAAAGACATTTAAAGGTGGACAAACAAGCAGAAAGAAATATAAACCACGTAGTTATCTCAAAATAAACCAGCTGGAACAGGAACATGAAAAAAATCTTGACTGCTGATCAGAAAAGCATATAAGAATTTAAACCAGTTAGAGGACTACATATAAAGGCCCCACTTCTCAAAAACTCAAATATTTGCTACAAAACAACAGGCTACACTTCTCTTCTTTCAAAGACACTGATTTATTTTTTCTTGAAAAGGAAAGCCTTACACTATTGTAATGAAAACAGCGGTTTTGATTATTTAATTCAAGGTAACAAAATGCCTCAGACTCCTCCTCATTTATAAACATGACACTGTATTATTTTGCGTTAGTCTAAAGAGCCCTCTAGCGTTCACCAACCGCAGGCATAATAAAGTATTTCAAATGACTACAGAACTTCCTTGCAAATCTCTATCAAACATCTCTAGATGACCTTTAAAGGCCCCTTCCAACTCAAACTATTCTATGATTTCAAGCCACAAAATAGCATTTAGCTTTAAATACTGTCCAGCTCCACCAACAGAGGGAATGCCTCATTCTCACCTTTCATATCAGCTTTGAAATAAAGCTTGAGATCTAGCTGACCATGCAATTCAGCTGACTTGCAGTGAATACAGGTCAATGAACTCCTAAATGGAGTGTCTTCAAGCCCTCCCACAGCTTCTCCATTGCTTCCTTTGCTTTAATAGTCAAGCTTCTACTCTGACTCAAGATTTGGCCTGTAGAGATTTTGGCCTTGGAAACAGCTCAAGAGAGCTCTAGGACAAGACTTTTTCCAAAAACGCACATCTACTGCATACAGTGATCACCTCAGTCATCCCAGGATCTCCTGGACCAAACTAGTATCAACTATTTGGAAGGTTCAGACTAATGAGGAAAAAACAAGTATTTCTGCTGCGAGGAAGGGGCCTTCTGGGATGGCACAGGTAGGAGCTTGCAGATCATTAATAGTGACTTGCCTAGACATAGCCTGATTGCTTCTTTAAGGAGGGCAGGCCAGAGGATGAAGAGAGTAAAGAAAGGACAGGACAAGGCCAATCGCTTGCAAACCCTGTAGTCACAGATACCTCCTTCCTTTCTCTCTAGCTCCCTCTCCCCTGCCAGCCATGAAACTCTCGTCCCAAGGTGCTAAGTATGGAAAAAAATTTATGAAGGTGGACCTTCAGGGTACCTGGTATCCCATAAAAGCAGCAGGAACTAGGCAGGCTTGTACTACATCTTTTTTTGTGTGTGAGATTCACACAGAAGCAGCAGCATTTCACTTGAGGGCACTAAGTCAAGGAGGTGAACCAGTTTTTCAGAAGCATTCAATCCTCACAGGTTTTTCTGAGTGAACTGGTGGGTCCAGGTAATCTCTAGCACCCTGAGTTCATGTTCCTAAAAATGTTTGTCAGTACAGTAGTTGTTATTGAATGTTCCAGCCCACAGAAGTAACAAGCACTATGGATTTCCCAGTGAAGGGTTATTGCCAGCTATTGCAGAATGATTACTATTCCCTTTCCTAAGGGCAAACTGGTTCTTATTCAAGCAGCTGTAATATCAGAATGAAGCTGATACAAAATTGTAACTAACTTCCTTTTCTCATCTGAATGTCAGCAAGCTATTGTTGGTTACGCCTTAGAAACTCTATTTCATTAACTGTAGTCATGATCCAGACCTGAAAGAAAAATGTATTCTCTGCATTTAGTGTTTAAGAAACTACTTGTTTACTTACAAACACATGCCAGAAAGTTCTTCTTTACATTGTCCAACCAGTATGATGTGAAATGATACCCAGACTCTTCAGGCACCCTTCAAAAAAAAAAAAAACAAAAAAAAACATGCCCCCAAAAAAGCTCCAAAAAACCCCAAACTCCCCACATACATAGTTTATCTGAAGATCTATCTATCTATCCTGTATTTATAGAAGCACAGACCTAGCTTTTGGCCTTGGCAAAGGCAAAGGCTTGGATATAACACTGCCAGTACTGGAGACATGAAACTTCCTCAGGAGATTATGAGTTTACTTCAGCTCTTCCAGACCTCACTGTGCATTCAAAATTCTCCAGGACATGGTACCTCTAACACCTATGCCAGGAGTACGGAATGTATGTGCCTAGAGGATAATGCAATAGCAAAGACAAAACTTCTGTGTTCTTTAAGCTATAAAAGCATAATTTGTACGGACCAAGTGGTTACACTGGTACTTCCACCTCAATTTAATTAGTTTTGATGCAGCTCTTGAAGGTGAGTTTAACCAAGATTCTCAACCATTTTTTCCTGTAGGATACGAGATACAATTCTTCATCTACACTAAAGCTTTTTATTTAGGGAGATAATTCAATAAATACCAAAGTATTTTGACATTTTATTCCTGGTTCTTTCATAATTCATAGTAGCTTTTTATATCCACTGCATGATTGCAATTGAAAAAGAACATGAAATATAACCCTGTAGTGAAATAAAAGCAAATATATTAAATACTTGTATAAATAATATTAGATTTCTGTAACTTAATTTTTAGAAAGCCTGTGCAAAAGTTTTGAGAATACAGTTTGATAGCAAAGACATCCCCTCCGACAAGACTGATATTCATCCTCAAGATGCTCAGGACTGTCATTCCAGAGTCCCTTTAGATTTGCTGTAGTCTAATGATATATTATGTACAATCAGAAACACTGCTAAAATAATGGGATTCCAAAGCATAACATGAGCCTTTGTCTGAGCTCTATTAAGGAGGTTAGACATATGAAAAGCCATTAAGTAACTATTTGCTCACTCTTCCATTAGGATGAATATAGAATATGTGACACTTCCACATGTTTATTTACAGGAGTCTTACTTCAGGGATTTGTGTATTGCAGTTAACTCTAAGGACAAAAACCGTGAATTAGTTTAAATATGGAATTAAAATGCCAATTCACTGACCTCAGTTACAGAGCATTTGTACAAAAGCTTTAGAACTGTCTGTAACTTCCTAGCATTAGCACAAGTTGGTTATCTAAATGTAAATGAAATTTATGTTTCCCATCAGTATTGATAAAATTATCAAGGGATAATAAGCAAAAGGAAAATACATAAAATCCTGTAGTGACTTTAACTCTACAAAATTTCTCTACTGAGGTCATTAATCACAAGGTCAAAGCACATACAATTTTATGAAGAACAACAGTACCAAAGACGACAACCTTGTTTTCCCAAAGGAAATTCACTGCTACTTTACTAATATTACCTTTTTCCATGTAAACTAGAGTTACATTCTCAGTGTTCTGTTATGATATCCCTCTTCCTGTAACCTCTATTAGAAAATGGAAAAGCAGCATGAAAGAAAGCAGACTGACACCAGAACAAATTAATTATGATGCTCTGACACAGAGGATTGGATTGCTTTATTATATTAACGATAATACAGATTAATTTTAAAGAACCCTACTGGTCCTGCTTTACAGAGACTACAGATGCCAGAAGAGTATTTTGTTAAAACAAGCAATAATTTCCAAGGTCAGGAATGAACTAAGCATGCCATTTTTGAGAGGAACATTTTCAAATACTTCCCATTACTCAACATCATGTTTGACAGCTGCTATCAAGTCAACCGTCACAAACACAAGGTTTCATTTTCACTCTGACATAGCCCAAAACTATCAACTAGTTTATCCCCTGAGAAAGACACAATATTATATACGCAATTTATTCAATATTTTTTCCTCCCCTCCTTAAAAAAAGGTCATGGTAAGGAAAAATGCATCCGCTACAGATCCCTGTAGAAAGGCGATTCTGCAGAGGGCAACTAAAGTAAGCAAGTGTATTTTCTTCATCTGAAAACTGAAAAACATAACATGAATATGCATCTTCTGTAAATGCTTTAGAGAACTGTAATTCTGTAGTTACAAAGGTTACAAGTACTTATGACTATCTTTTAAAAGTACATTGAACAGAAATCATTTGCAAGATGTAACTTCATACTTTCCATTTCATACACCAATCTTTGATTAATAACCTATTTCTCTTTTCCACTTCTCAAGAGAGATTTCAGAAATCAATGCATTTTCCTCCTGCAATCAAAAAGGTTTATGGAGCTCATAAGATTTTACACTGACGTCATCAAATGTCCCTAAACCTTAAATGCCAAAAGAGGAGGAGATTTAAATACTTGCCCAAGATTCTTTCAACCCATTTCAGGTGAAATAAGTCAGACATTAAAAATTTTATGAATGTTTCACGTAAAGTCAAGTCCTTTCATAAAAGCAGGTGTGAACTGAACTCCCAGTTGAAGTTGAAGCTACTCCAAAACCTCAGCAACCCACACCAAAGCAGGCTACTGCCATCATCCGGCCTGGCAAAACCAGTTTGTAGGCCTGGTACACAATGTTCACTTCTGGTTATGGAGGCTTTAAAGATAGTGGCCACCAGCCCTTCACAGACCTCACACAGGAAACTGGCGGGATGATACAGAACTACAGTCGTGCGAGTAACATTAAAATTCAGCACTTCAGAGCAGATAATAAAAGGAAACCACCAGAAAACTGGCAGCCAAATTCTTGGGCCTCCAGAGGCGGATGGAGTGCCCACCTCTAAGCAGTGGCTGCTCTCCTGGTCCAGCAATGCCGTTCTGAGCACACATCCAGGGGCTGCCTGCAGCTGTTCACAGACTTCAGACATGTGCAGTTTTAATTCCTTGCATTTAGAATGTTGTCCCTCAATGCAATATATGACATGATAAGCAGTATTTGGCACCGCAATCTCTAAGCTTTAAATAACATTACGAAGTCTGGTTTTATTCAGTTATTAATCAATCTTGTATCTATACTTGTCCTTCCCTCAAAAATATACTCAAACCTTTATGTTTGTGCCTTCAAAACACACATTTACCAAAAGTGACATAATAAAGAAGGTAAAAATGTGCTAGAAGTCAAAGCTCCATACATTAAAATCAACAAATTTTCTCTTTTAAAATTAACATAAATCACAGAATGGCAGGGGTTGGAAGGGACCTCTGGAGACCATTCAGTCCAACCCCCCTGCTAAAGCAGCTGCCCCAGAGCAGGGTGCACAGGAATGCGTTCAGGCGGGTTTTGAATATCTCCAGAGAAGGAGACTCCACAGCCTC
>VZSC01002186.1:430883-448108 GCA_013398225.1 Steatornis caripensis | reverse complement strand
TCCAGACGTGGCCTCACCAGGACAGAACAGAGGGGCAGGATCACCTCCCTCGACCTGCTGGCCACACTCTTCTTAATGCACCCCAGGATGCCATTGGTCTTCCTGACCGTGAGGGCACATTGCTGGCTCACACTGAACATGGTGTCCACCAGCACTCCCAGGTTCTTCTCCGCAGAGCTGCTCTCCAGCAGGTCAGCCCGCAACCTCTAGTGGTGCATGGGGTTGTTCCTCCCCAGGTGCAAGACCCTACACTTGCCCTTGTTGAACTTCATCAGGTTCCTCTCCGCCCAACTCTCCAGCCTGTCCAGGTCACACTGAATGACAGCACAGCCTTCTGGCAAGTCAGCCGCTCCTCCCAGCTTTGTATCGTCAGCAAACTTAGCTCAATAATTGGCAAATTATTATTGGCCAAATATTGGCTCTTTCTATACAGATACTAGTAAATTGTACAAGTAGTAGTCCTAAACACAAAATAGTATTAGTGAACAAACAATTCACTGTTTTCTCAGAACACTTTCCCTAATTGTTAATGTTACTAGGTTGTCTGAGTTGAGCTTGAACTAACAGCTTCATATCCCAAGCTCTTCTGTCAGACAGCCAAGGGGAGAGAACGGATAATGAACTGGTAAATGACAGATCAGTGCTCACTGGCACTCACCCAGCTGGACATGGAGAGGCAGGAGCTCAGTAAATTCACAGACACCAACGTTCTGAAGGAGGGGGACCCTCAGGGCCTTAAGTTCCCGCCTGCCATCCCACAGGTATCACCACACGCATGCTCTCAGGTACTCTATACATTGTAGCAGCCCAGCTTCTCCCTGCAACATACACTTTAATTCACTCCTGTGCACTCCCCTATACCAGTGGGATTTCCTGAGCTGCTGGAAGACAAGAGGACCAGCAGAGCTCCCCTAATATCTAGGCAGCAACTCAGGACAAAGTAGCAAATGCATGTGTCTTCTGAGGACATGGAACCGCGATACAAACGAAACAAGGGGACTAGGACGTAATGAGCATGTAATCAGTGCTGAAGGGCACACTGCGCAGTCTATGACTTTTTTTAATGCCTGACTTTTACAGCTTTTGCAAATTAACACACTCAGCAGGCTGGTGGGAATCTGAGTCATCTGACATAAAATAAACGTACTCAAATGTCAAAACAACTAAGTATGAGTTCCAACTTTTAGGAGACATATTTTTAATAGCAAAATAAAATCAATTACAATTCTAATATTCCATTTTTACTATGTCAAAATCTAATGTTTTATTCAATAAATAAAATGTAGAACTATTATTCATACTACTTTACATTTGGTTTTAAGCCCACAAAGTCAGCTAATCTCTGTGGATATTGCAAATCCCATGATTAAGATTGACTTTATAGACACACAAAAAGAGAGAAACATTTCATAACAGAGCTAAAAAAACAGAAGCATTCAAAAGAATTAAAAGAATGAAACAGTGTTTTGTTTCATTAATGACAAAGTACTTCTGATTCTTACTACATTTTCCCTGCACGTCAAAGAAAACTTGTTGATTCAAAAGCAAGTAATTAGAACTGTGAAAAAAAGAAAAGCACCACAGAACCGAAACTTTACTCATACTGTAATTATTTTAAATATTTAGATGTGATGTAATATAATGTCTCCAGCACCTTCCAATCTGGTGCAACTGTGGGCTTCCCCTGAAAGGAGAGCTCCTGTTTGCCTCCTTCCCCTCACCCCTCCCTTACTTAGCATTCTCTCCACCAGATCAAGTAACTGCCCATACACAAAGTAAGACAGCCCAGCAAGCTCATCTGACAGAAAACTTAGTCGAGTCTTCTGCCAGCCTCCAAATAAGAAAGTTTCCATCAGACCAGTTTACTGGACTTCTCTTGTCCAGGAACAGAGGGAGTGTGTGAATAGGTACTGAAATGCAATAGAAATCCACTTCTTCCTGCGTGAGCTGCAGTTGTATCAGACAGCATCATGTCCAGCCACACGCTCAGGGCATAGTTCTAAGACAACTGTATGTTGCGCACCTTCCTCCCCTCCCCCCTCAAAAAAAAATTATTTTGATTTCTCACTTGTGCCAGAATAGCACTGGTGCGGGCAGATAATCTGCAAGGTCTGGGAGCTGATCAGAGCCTTAACCCTACAATGACAAAAACCCAACCCCTTTCCAACTGGGCCATGTCTGTTACCCAGCTAATCATCCCATTAATGAAGCTAGCAGTAGCATAAAAGCTGGTGATTACGTGTGGTGTGTGGGCAGGAGCAGGACAGGGACACACCCTCCAGCAGAAGCACAGACTTACAGTGACTTCAATGCAAAATCAAGGAGGAGCGCGATTCCTCCAAGGGCCCAGCGTGGAGATAAGAACGGAGAGGAGCTCCACCTCGTGAGGCGAACAGGCACAAACTGGCACCTTCGCTCACTGTTAACCTTGACCAGTGCCCATTGCAATGCGCGAACATCCAGGCCGATGTAAAACTTTCCAGCGTTTTAGTGGGGTTTACGGTTTCCGCATCCTTCCACTCTGCAGAGACCATTTCATACTATTTTTTTTTCTTCTGACAGTTTAAGGAATAGTACAGCAGAGCGGTCCCTCTAAAGCAGCACCACTTTTGCAGAAATAGAAGAAATAAGAAATAGGCGTTCTCTTCCCAGTCCATTACTGTTTACCAGATAAAACCAAGCATGTTCTTTCTCAGTACCTGTTTTTTCCTAGTCTCTTTCTATTTATTGAATAAACCAAATCATTTTACTTTATCTGTTTTTTTCCTCCCCATTCTCATCTTACTGTACACTGGAAGCAGCTGGAAATCTATTGCCATTTGAATGCACAGTAACTGTACGTGCAACGTTTGCCCCTTCACCTCTCTCCTCACTAGCTATAAATAAACATTAGTTAATTCATTTTTAAAATGACATGTACATTCACACTTTAAAATATCCTGACACACTTCAATTTTCTTGGACTTTTTCACATGTATGTGAAAATGCCAACTGGTATAAACAAATGCATACAAGCTAAGACATTATACAATATTTGCCAGAATAAAATGCAACACAGAAAGACGAAACGGGTCAGTTCTCAGCTCAGCAGAGACAGAATGCAGGTAGGGAGAAAATGAATTAAAAAAACCAAAGTTTTTAAAGTCCTAATATACTGTAAGGATGAAACATTTCATTTACATGAGCAAAAGACAGAATATAAATTATTACAAGTCTACAAACAATACTTGTGACTAGCCTTGACAGATGAACCCCAGGTACAAAACCAGGTATTCTCAGAAGAAAGTAGAAACCAACACCTAGTAGCACTTCCAAAAAAAGATGTTTCCAACCACTCTGAACTGTTTGAATTCATTTTCAAGACTGTTTTTCTGAGGTCAGGAGCAGGGCCCATGCCAAAGAATGTGATCTGTTTCATTAGTCAAAAGGGAGCATTTAGCTTGGGAAGCACCAGGAATGTTTAAGGGGGGCGTATTTTTTGGCTTTTTGCAGGTTACTACCAGGAAAATTCCAGATTATCGGGACTAAATTACAGGAGAAGAAAGTGATGTGTAGCTACTTAAAGGTTATAGAAGAGTTTAAATATGCATTACTACACACTAAGTTTGAGAAGTAGTCAGTGTTCCTAGCCAGAACCATATAAATGGGAAAGATTCCGTCTGTTCATCCAAATCAATCTGTACAGAATTTAATCATAATTCCAGAGCAGGAAGAGCGCTTTATCCCACCACTAACTGCATTCAAAATTTCCTCTTGCACAGAGTTTCTGCAGGCTGGCCTCAATGGATGAGTATCTTTGGCATCAGGGATGTCCACAACATGAGAAGCAGACTTTTGTACTGCTGGAAGAATGTGGAAAGGTATGCAAGGATACACATCCTTGCATGAATGTAACGGGACTCATGGCTTATCTACGCAAAGAAGCTACTCCGTATTAATTGAGGGTATGAATTTACAGCACAAATTCAAATACTCAATAACTCCTTCCATGCGCAATGAGTTGAACACACCAGGATAATGAACTACTTCACATTCAACAAGGATATTCAACAATACCCAAAACAGGAGCCAGTGTGGAGCAACGGGTGTTGTGTACATCCTGCCTTACTCCACAGCAACTGCTCTGGGAAGACATACCTTCAGTATCAGGCAAATAGAAACTTAAAAAGTAAATAAATAAAATCTACACAGTTCAACTTAACACCTTCACTTTTCACAGATTTCCAGGAGAAAGCACACTCACACTTCACACTTTGTACACAGGAAGCTCATTCACACAGAGACTGACACAAGTCCTGCCAAATCCTGCAACTGAAGGTGTTAGGGAACACTGAAGATGTTACCCCTTTCTGCTGCCTGCCTCACCTTCTGCCAAAGACGGCCATTGCTGCAGCACAGTAAGTAATCTGACCATGCCTGATGATGCCCCAGTTCACAGCACACTGTATTTCCTTTCTCTGAACGCAAGTTTGCGCTACACGTTGTCCTGCCACTCTTTCTCCAGCAGCATAAGGAGGGGAGCAGAACAGAGAACTAGACATCATAACCTCATCAATCGCCCTACCAAAACTTAGCAGGGTTTATTAGCCAGAACCTTCAGGAAGATTAATTTGAATAAGCTTTTTAAAAGTATTTAGTTAAACCATAAATAGGGTTTAAAAGTTACTTTAAAATGCTTTTGTTTAATTTACTTTAGAAGTCAGCTAAACAAAGCAAAGTAACTTCCAAATAAAAGTATCCATAACAGATTTGAATGTGATTTAGCTCAAACTAATATTCCAGAATGTCCATGGAGTTAACTTGGAATATTTTTTCTGAATGTTCCTCTGTATGCAAGCCCAGAGACTGACGTTCATTTTTTCTGAGGCACAAAATGCAGAGAAGACAGAGGGCTGTGTTTAGCACTGGGCAGGAAGGTAGCTGTGAAGAAGTGTGAACTGAAAGCATTTCAAGCAAGTATTTTTGTATGGCACTCACAAAAATGACAAAAATGGCTCTGTTGCTTAGCTCATTTTTCAAATGAATTACTTAACCAGATGGAAAGCCAAGATATGTGACCTTCTGTGCCAAGTAAGGTCACATACCTTTTTTTTTTTTAATAGAGTTTAAAAGTAGAAACTGCTCTGAAAAGACAAGCAAAACTTTTGGCGAAAACTCAGTGTGAATGCGTTTTCTAAAGGATAATTGCATAGTCAGTTAGACACACAAAACAGATTTAATTTAACAGCACTCCGAGTTCTGAGGAAAAGACCATATATTATACCACCCCTGTATTATTGACCATTCTGATGCATACTGCAGGTCAAATTCTTCCTTGGTAAGTCACCTCTTAGGCACACCAGAAAAAAAGAAAATTACATACCTACACATTTTAAAGGAGAAATAGCCATGATGTAACTAAATTCCTACTCTGATGAGAGCTGTGGCATTTGTTTTTTGTTAGTCTTAACTTCTACAGTTAATGCTAGAGCCTGCTTTACTTTTCAGTATCTGAATTCCCTCCCAGCAAAGCTCTGCGTGTATTAGACAGAGGCTTAAACTTGCAAACTGAACTGACATTTACACGTGAGCAGTCACACACAGAAACTCTCTGCAATTGAATCACCCACCCCGCATACTCCCCCAGCTGACTTCAACAGTGGGATATATTAGGTTGCCATTTACTATAGGCAAAAAGGCTTTTCTAAGAGTAGCTTCATCCAGCACTCCTTTAAAACAGTGGACAGACTTTAGCAGGCTTTAGGACATGACAGATCTTAGACCCTATTTTAACCAAAATTCAGTAATTTTTTTATGTTTAGGACATGTTTACTTTTCAGAACCCAAACAGAAAGTTTTCTCGAACAAGCAGATCTAATAATATTACATATTAAATTTTCCATAAAGCTTTAAAACCTCTTACAGAGATATCAGCTATATTACATTATTAAAGCCTACAATTCTGCACACAAACTTCTAGGTATGTGAATATTCCATCTTTATTTGAGTAGGCAAATCAGGTAACCACTCTTGTAGGTATTTATAGCATTGGGATTTGAGGACCTACTTCTGAGAGGTGAGAGGCAACTACTTCTTCCAACTTACCAGAGCATTCAGGTTACAGAGCTCATGTGTGATCAACGATCTTGTAATCAATGCTGCAATCCACCACCAAAAAGTCTAATTCTCATCAATAATAAAAGCTGCTTTACATAGTCGGTGTAACCACCTCCCTTAAGGCCTAACTAAGCATCCAAGGAAGCCTTATCTGCACCAAAGGTAGCACAAGTGTAATGCGTGTTAATTCATGCTCATTTACAGCAGTTTAAAAGCATAGCAGCACAAGCCTCACCACATGGTAGCAACCAGGGTACAAGCCTTTTGAAAAAGAAACAGCATAAAGCAAAAAAGAATAAACTAGAAACAGATACCAGATTTCTACAATATTCGTTCAAACTTTTATTTCCAAAGTAATTAAACACTCAATGAGAAATGGCCAGGCTAAAACTGTCAAATTATATAGTTGTGTTTATATAACAGCAGCCTCTTTACCAGCTACACTTCAAATGGAAAAAGTATATAATTTTTATTTTTTCTTATTTAAATCAAAACCAGGCAAAGGATTTTCCCATAAGCTTTCCAGGAAAGTCAACCTCTGGAATAAAACCAAACACTAAAATTTCGGCAGGAGAGGAGAATATTTCATTGAGTTACAAGTATGCAAAGATAACATTCAGACACAAGACAATGGTGAAAATTCTTATGTAACTCTCAATTTAGCAGGCCACTACAGACTACCACCTATTATAACAAGAACATAATTTATTTCAAAAAAACCACAACTGAATTCAAGGCACAGACATTATACTGTGCGCTCTGTATGTCTGTCTGATTTTCACATATTAATCTCCAGTATCAGGAACAAACGCTTAAAAAGCATGCGAATGTGTTCTATTCCACAAAGACACTTTTGCCCACACAACTATGCATGTTTTGTTCCAAAGAAACAGTAGATAATTTCATAGAATCACAGGATTTTGCCAAGTTAGACAGTTTTGCCAAAATGTAAGGGTTTCCGTTTATTTATAAGATTACTTGGAGAAGCTAGGATATTTATTTTGAAATTTCACACACTGTATCATCTTCTTGTAAGCTGAAGAAGTACAACAAATACCTACAACAACAAAGGTTCTGTAACCAGAAAGAGACTTTGAAGCATCCTGTGAAATTATTTTTATAAAAGTTGGAAAGAGCAGTATCGGAAACACTCCAGAAACTTTTGTGGCATATGAACAAACCCAAGATCTGTTTTACCAATTCCTAAACCCTTTAAAATTATTGGGAGTAATGCTGATGATTCAGTATACCCAGGGAGGTGTAAGATTTGGGTGAGACAGTTGTTCAACACAGGCCTAAAAAAAGCATCATCTTAACCAACGTATTGAAAAAATACCATTTTTAAAATGACTTTTCCATTTCAAGGTCTTCCTTAAAATCTGCTTACAACATACCTAAAAGTGTGAAGTGAGGATACACCAGACATCACACCTGTGGATACTTTATTCTCACTAACACCTCTTTGCCCTGACAATAGGACATCTACAGTAACAGTTGTTTGGTGGGTTTTTGCGGAAATCCTGAAAAGCACAAACAGGTAACTTCTAAGGACACTCTCAGAAATTGAAGCAAATAATTTTATCATGTTTTTCACGCCAGCGAAACATCCGTAGTAAAACACATGTTCAAAAACATAGAAGAGAACATTTGGAAGTGGAAAGTCATCAGATAGCTTATACTGGATGCATGTTTGTACAACCCATTTGCTTTTCTGTCCTACAGCTACCTGCCACAGACCACAACCTGGTGTTTCACCTTAACGTGTCAAGCTGTAAAGCATAGCCAGGCTGCTGCTCCATAGACCGCAAAACTACTGGAGGAGACAGTATGGGTATCTTAGCCATTTCCAGATAAGCTATCCCCACTACCTATTAAAAGTCCTATGGGTCTGTGAAGTTTGATCCTTTTACTTTGGACCTTTAGGAAAGATGTTGTAAATTTCCTTTTTTTCCCCACTGCCCAGGCAGTATGGATGGGAATCAGCAGACTTGTGGCCTATTTCCAGTTCTGTTATTAAATTATATTCAAACTATGTTATTTGTCATTTTACTAAGTCATAAAATTGGAAAAAACCCACAAAAAAACCCTGACTTCAGTTGAGCAGCTAGCCCAAATTCGGCATCTTGGAGGTTGTTTCACTTAGAGAGACTAATCGGAAGAGTTCAGTATTCCATGGTTTTGGTACATAAGAGGATGGGACAAAGGAAAAGGTGAGACAAAGGGAAAAAAAGTTTCAAGTAGTTTATGAGCTCTTCTGTTGCTAAGTATTTACACTGTTACATATGTAATTGAGGGTTAATATCAAACAGCCAGCCTATGAATTTTAAAAAAAAAGCTCAACCAACTACCCACAGATGCACGTGGGTAGTGACGTGATGTTATTCCTGGAAATGTCCACATTTCAGAAGTGGTATCACTCATCCTCAGGCAATGGAGTATTCAAATTCTGCCTCCTGTGACATCCTTGCAATAATTTTGACTTGTACTGGGATTTCCATGACCAAAGTATTTCACAGAGTATTCTACTTTTTAGAATTAGATGAAGTAAAATAGTGTCTTGATACTGTCTGCAAAATAAACAGAATAACTAAAGTACTGATTTGCATATAAGCAAATACTCTTGTATTCGGTTATTTTGACCAGGAAGGCTTAGCCCAATTTTATAGGAATTAATTAAAAAACTATATACGGTTCCAGTAAATATTTTAGGAACTTATATAGCTTCTATTCACTAGGCATCACAGTGTTTCATTTTTTTGAGCAAGCTTCAGAATATTCTGGAAGTATTTTCTCCATTTTATAGCTACAAAACCCAGGTACAGAAACCTTCACTAATTTGTCTTTGATGACACATGAGGTGACCATTAGATGCATACAGACAGGACAGGAAACGTCTTCTAGCTCCATACTCAAAAAGTCTTTCTACTTTTTCAAAGATGAAAATTTAAGCAATAAACGATAATTTGGTAAAACACACGTAAATTTTGAGCAAGTGTTTTCTAAAACCCGTCAACACTTCTTTGTACTAGGAAGATATCAGAATCTATTTCTGTACGGCCATGAGCAAAAGACTGAAACATTAAAAAGTCCTTCTGTTTAACGGAGCAAGGAAATTTACAACTACAAGCTTCTATTCTGTACAGGAAACTAAAAAAGGTTGAGCAGCTGTTCAAGATCAATCAGTTTAAATCAGTGTCTTCCTCTACAAAGAAAGGCTGAAGACCCAGGAGTAAAATTAGGGAGAACTCAAATTCTGCAGAACTGACTGCAGCCTTCCTAGCGAATATCCAGCCACCTTCCCTTCTGCACTGCAGTATCTCTAATCACTCCTATGCCACCATCTTCATTCCTTTATACCACATCAAAGCACTGAATGCCCTTGAATTTCACTCCTGCTTGTTTTGTGAGTAAAATCTCCCTCACGTTAAAGTATCAGGTGGACTTTTCTCTTATGTATTATAATTCCTGCAAAGCCAGATTGCTTTATCTGGTAGTTACCAAAGTGCTGTCTTTATTTTAACCTCTGATAAGGAAGAAATTTCTATCACCATGTCCACAGCTGTCAATCAGGAATTATTAGCTTCACAGCTTTCAATCCTTTCCACATCATTTGAATGCACTATACAATGGCACATTTCAAAATGATGGGCTCCTTCAGCCAGCTACATTCATTGGGAAGAAGTGAGTGATTCAGTCCTCTCAGACTAAATAGACTCTCCCTTTTACACTTGCTCTTAATTGTTACTGCATATGGATACCTCTTGGAACAATGTAATGCATGCATGTCAGTGCGAATGGATCATGCTCCAAACTTTAAATGAGAAGAATCAATTGACATTTACTTGGAAAAATGATAAATGAAAAAGAAATATGGTGAAGAAATGTAGTGACAGAATTCGCAATTACAGACTTTTTACCTTTGTATAATGTTTAGATTAGACTGCAGCTCAGCAGAAACTTCAGAATATTTACCTTAACTTTCCCCTTCATATGACAAACAGTTCTTTGAGTCTCATGTTCAAGATTCGGCCTTCAAGCATATGTTTTCTCAAAAACAAGGGTACTGCTATCGAAAGTGATACTTTAAATAAGCATTATCAAATTTGTTTCCACTTAAAAGTGGTGTGACAATATTTGAGTAAGTTTTTGCCAATCCATTACTAATCACTCAGATATCAAATTTCTGTATAATAAAAAAAGGGAGCATTTTCCCTTTACAGACTTTAATAATTTAAAATACATCTTTCTAAGTGCTTACACTGCAAACAAACTTTACATAAATGCCCCCTAAAGATGCATTAACATAGAACAGGATCAAACCAAGAACCTGACTTATGAAACAGTAAAACCTTCTGCCCCATACTAAACCCTCGCAGCTCTCTGCAAGCCTCCTGAAACTTTCCTTGGGGTCCTAGACCATGGTGGAGCCCACCACACACTAAGGGGAAGCTACAGAAATCTGTAAAGTCTCTGAGGTCCAGCCACTAGAGAGGAACATATAAGCTTCCTATACTTAAGTTGTCCCTATTTCAGAATTTCATTAACTGGGATTCCTTAAGACCTTTTAACTTTTAAAAGTCCTTCTCATCTTGACTTTGCAAGCCTATTTACATGTGTACACATAAAACAGTTTTCCTAAAGCTTTGAGTTCTGTCACTCCAGAATTTCCACTAAAAAGGTCATCAGAACTGAACGCTTACAGCTTTTAGCCACACAAAACACTACTGTGGTTTCTTGCCTCTACGAAAAACATGTGTTACTTCTATATTTCCAAATCTGGAAGTCCTATGAAAGAAGAGAATCAGTTCAATCGAGCGTTATCCAACTGACATACAAATCCTGTATGAAAAGCCCGGCTTGAACCGACAGAAGTCACAAAATATGACAGAAGCTATCGAACAAATTCAGTATCCAGTTACAGTCAGGTAAATCTAGAATAACAGCTCTGAAACAAATAAGAGTTACCATGGTGTAAAGTCTGAAGTAACTGGGAGCAGAACTTGGCCACCTGGCATTTACTCACTTCACTAAACCTAAAGCCCTAGAAGGGTCAAACAATGAATAACTACATAATTTGTGAGAAGAAACGTCTAGAAACCCAGGATACAGAGGTGACACGAGGATAAATGCTTTGCTTCCATGCTGAACTTTCTGGATTTTGTTACTTTAAGCCAGGCCATGGAGATTGCTCTAATATGCCACGAATATTTTCAGTGTGAAATTCCATTTATTTAAAAATAAGACATGATTCATACAGAATTCACATGGCAGGCCCTGGAATTTCAAAGTAGCCTGAATATCGCATGCAGCTGTATAAACCTTTAAACAACTTTAGCTAGGATTTCTTTTTCTGTATAATAAATGTCATTGTTTCAGCTATGGACTGTGAATACTTGGAGACCTTAATATTTGTTTCTGTATGTAGTTAATGTATGTCAGAATAAATACGAAGGCTTCAAATCTGAAAAGCGAGGAGGTTGTTCACAGTAGTAGTCTCTTTTGAGGCTTAGAAGCTTTCGTAGGGTTGCACTCGCACCTCAAGTATGGCAAATCATACCTAGAGAAAATACCTTAAAATGTCTGTTAAAATCACAGAGAGTACATACTTAAACGAATGTTATACTTGCATACTTACATACACAGCGAGTGTATACTCAGAGAGCATACACAGAGAGTGTATACTTACATACACAGAGCACATACTTGAATGAGTACATACCTAAATGAATCTTAAAAAAATGAGAACCGTAATTAGGCTTCATTATATTACCTGTAAGTATGTAAAACGAAACCCCCACTGAGTAACACTGCCGCGCTATGTTAGCCCTGGAGCAAACCTGCATTCGCAAGCTCCCAGAGTTGAGAGGAATCGCACGAAAAATCCCAAAGCGCAGGCCAGTTCACCTCTTTTGCAGAAGCTAACCCAATTAACACGCACGCCCCGAGCCGGCAACCCACCGTCTGTTCACCTGCGAGGCGGGGGCGGAGAAGCCCGCCTGCCTGGCTTCGGGCAAGGAGGGAAGGGGGCGCAGCACCTTCCCTCGCTCTTGCGGGTGCCCGTCGGTGCCCAGGGGCAACCTCGGTCCGCCCGCGGAAACGCGGGGCGGCAGAGCTGGGAGCGCGGCGCCTCCAGCTGCCGGGGGCCGCCCGGGGAGCGCAGCCCCTGCCGCCGGACGCCGAGCTTCGGCGCCCGCACGCGGTTCCCTACCTTTGCCCCTCGGCGGCCACGGCTGCGGCGCCTTAAGCCCGGCGGCCGCTCCCTCCTGGATGAGGCGCGGGCGGGACAGTGGGAACGGTGGCCGGCGGCAGGGCGGCTGCGGCGAATCCGCGCTCGCGTCCTCACTCCCTCGCTGTTCTCCCCTCCCGACGCATCTGCCTGCTGGCCGGCGAGTGGGGCGCAGGGGCCGATGCCCCCCGCACGCCCGCCCCGCCGCTGCGGGCGGAGAGCGGAGGAAGCGGCGGCCCCGGGCAGAACCCGGGGCGGGGGGTGGGGACCCCGCCGACGAGGCCGCCCGTGTAACTGCAGGCGGCGCTGCCGCCGCCTCTGACAAAGGGCAAATTCATTTCGCGTTTCCCGAGCGCAGAGGTGGAAGGGCTCGGTGCCGGGGGAGTCCCCGCAGCTACCGCGCGGCTGGCGGGGGGGGGTGGAAATCTCACTCCGAAAAGAAAAACCTCTCGTCTTCTGGAAAATGTCAAATTACACCACATCGTGTCGATAAATTATTACCAAGATCACCTTAAATTATTGGAAAGCCACAAGGTTTTCACTTCTTCTCGTTTTCGGTTGTGTGTTGTTTCCTTTAAACGCAGGTTGCAGCTACACGCAGTGCGTGTGGAAAACCACCGGTTTCACTTCGTAGCCCACCCTGATGACGAGCTAAGTGCAGATTTGCCCTAGTGCAAAGCAGCAATACCCCTGGAAATGTTTTCCACTTACAGACAGTATAAAAACTTGTAAATTACCAACTGCACCGAAACCTATAGACCTGTCAAGTAGAAATTTACATACTCAAACTGTAAATCGCAAATGAATCGACAGTGTTTCTTTCTCTAAAGTGTGAGTTATATAACATTTACCTAGTTAACTGGCACGTACACACACTATTCATTGCAAAACTCTCCCAAAAGGAGCAGGAGGCCAGTAACTCAGTGAGCATTCACCACAGGTCAGCTTCTGTCCTTGCTGTGCTTCACCAGGGAAACCGGCCCGCTAACAGTTCTTGAACAGCGAGCAGCAGTGTGTGGGAGCTCCAGAGGAAAGCCCTTTTGCCAGCCCGGTCGTTCAGTGCCAGCAGAGGGACGTGGAGAGCTCACAGGGCCATCGCCTGTGAGAGGAGCTACACGTCAGCCGCCCAGCGCTCCCGGTACCTGTAGATCTCAATACTAGATCTAGTACTAGATCAAAATACTTCGCAGAACACGTAACAGCCGTGCATGCTTTGACTGAGCATACAGTTACAGATGTTTAATATTAAACACACACAAAGCAGTAATTTTCAAACTCTGCAGAGTAAGATTTAACGTCAAGGTAACTGGAAGGTTAACAGAAATCACAACGCGGAGCTCGGTCTCGTGGAGTACAGTGTTGTCATTCACACACAGATGGAAGATGGGACTTCATGTGCTATTTTGATTCCTTGTCTGTCTCTGATGCTTCTTAGTACTTTACCATTTTGTTAAATCTTTGCATATATTCACCCTGAAACGTGGCCCATACAGAGATTTCTAAAATATAGTGAAAATGTAAGCAGTTGGATTCGTACCAATTACTCATTTCATGTTTACGAGAATTTGTATTTCCAAGGACAAACCCTTAAGCTTAAGGGTAAGAAACAGATGACAAGTGCGGATGATGCAACAGGTCTGCTAATCCAGAAACACTTTGACAGGCAATGAAAAGGGGAACACCAGAAGTGAGCAGGACCCCCTTAGGAAACACTTTTCAAATCAGGTATCCTTCAGACAGCAAACGTAAAGTATCTCGCACAAGCATGCAGGGAACACTTGGAGATACTCAGCACACGTAATTAATCACGATGTAACAACTACATACTGCTCAAATAGTTCTCAAGTTTCTCTTGTCTTGTAAATTGTGTTAATTACCTCAGTTATCAGTTCATATTTAGATTCCTGCTTTCAACAGCAATTATATAACCCTTAAATTCAAAAGCCATGTAACGCTTCTCACGTTAATAAAGATGTGCTCGGCACTTACATAGGACTTTTCTCAGCGTTTCACAGACAAGCCACTTGGACATTTCTAGGAAATTCGTAGTCACGTGACCGTTACAGAGAAACTGAAGCGCGTACCTGTACTTACATGACTCATGCAAGAACACAAAGCAACAGCACCTACATCACTAACAAGCAGCACCCCATAATTTGTTGCTGTGGCATTTTACTCCATGGATAAAATTCCTAATGAGAGTTACCAAATACTTACTTTGATGCAGGTCACTTTCTCTGCAATCTACAGATGACCTTTTCTGTAATTTTGCCCACAGCAGACCTGCTGGTTTCTGCGCTGATGGCAGGACACTGCCGTAACTGGTCACTTTGGAAACAAAATAAATGCAATCCAGGGGGGAACTTTGTACCCTGTGTGAAGCCCACGCTTCCATTCCCAAAAGCGTCTCAAAAACTGCTGTGTGCTCTGTGCTGAAAGCCAATCGACACTGCTGCCAAGACAAGCTCCTCTGAATGAGCTGAAGAGAGCTGTGTATGTGAATTAAGAGAGGCTGGTAACGATGTCTAAAACTGCACTGCTTGGTGCACTCCAGCACACAATGCAAGCTTGTGGCCTATCTTCAAACATGCCGTCTTCTTCTTTTTACAGCACTGTCAAACCATTTTTCACCATTTCATTCTGCTGAGTTATGACAACTAAGAAACATATCCTTTTGATACCTAAAAGCGAGCCCAAGGTACCTCCCAGGATAACTACGTTTTACGGAACTGGTGTTTTTTGCAGATGGAGCTAGCCAGCAAAACTGAGAGAGCGCCCTTAACATTGCGAGCGTGGCAGTAGAAGAGCAGCCTCTCCGTCACCGAGTAAGAAGAGCAGGCTATAGCAAGCAGCTCTTGTAGTAACTCTAAGAACCTCTTGGAATCACTTACCGCTTTACAATTTCACCTTCTTCCACAAGCGTGTTTTTTAAGTTGTGTTTAGTGCCTTTCAGTACACTGTGTAAACACCTTACATAATGCCAATATTTTATACCAATGTAATTATTTCATCCAGGGCTTTCAACTCTCAGCTGAAACTGCATCATTAAGTTAACTTCATCATGTTGGGTGGAGAAAAGGCAGCAATAAAAAAGTGTTGATACAGTGAAGCACCCCAAAGCAGTGTACTGAGAACAAGCATTCTTACAGTAAAAATGAGAAGATAAACCAGTTTCGGTCTCTTTTCTTGAATTTAGCAGTTTCTCTTTAACGCGTATCTGAAATTTTCTTAAGTGTGCCCCCTCCTTCTCCCAAATTCTAGCTCTGCAGATTTTTTCTAAAAGTCTTTTTAATCCACATTGTCTCAATCTTGTCTGGGAGACTCAACAACCAGTTATTAAACTGTTAACAGCATACTGAAAACACTCCGTAAACTTATAAATCAAAAAGATACTAGGAAGGACAGAGACGGTTTCCAAAAATTGAATCAAGAAAAGTCATCGTAGCTGTTGAAGTTCTGCCAGAAGAAACCTGTGACAAAACGCAATTTACCTGCACTATCAGCTCCTAAAATACCGGATTCGGTCTAATGTTTAAGCGTCTGCCTGCTACCAAAGCAGTTAACATCTTCACTAAAATGATCAACAAAGCCATTATCCTCTGTTTCTCCTCAAGATGCAGCTCTAATGTCATACATGTAGGACATTAACATAGGTAGCTTAATTAGGTAAATCATCTCCACAGGGTAAACACATCCCTCTTCACAAAACAGCCATCTAATTTAGCATCGCTATGGGAACTACAGTCTTCGGATGTCTTCTGACATGATTCTGAACGAATCCAAACCTATTCCTCTTACACGAAGTAGCCTGTGGTCTTCAAACTTTGTCTTGTGCCATTTGTGTAGCCCATAGCTTAGCGAGAGACTTTTGCCACCTTACCGTGTGTTAACTTCAGGCTCGCCTAATTACGTATTGTTGGAAAAAAATTACATTTTTCCTTTTTAAGACTACCACCGCCTGTGATCGCACCAGCTCTAATAACTTTAAAAATAGGAATCTGCATCACTGTTGCCTAAAACTGGGGGGTTGTTAATATACATTCCCCAGACGTTCCCTTTGGTACACAGTACATGAATTGTAGCATTTTCTAAGTATTTTCCTATTCCCATTATTTCGTAGTGTTTGTATTACACGTATTTCCTAGTTTATTACCAGTTCTACATGACTCTGCTTTACGCACACCTAACAATTCACATCGGCATGACGTTTTTCTCGTTTCTTCTCTCTTCTTAGCCCTTTACCCAGTCCCTCCCAAAGTAAGAGCCACCCGCCTACAGCTACTCACGCTACCCAAAAAGCTGCTGGCAGTACGATGTGGCTCCGAGACAGTCACTGGCCCTTACTAGTTTGGGCGAATTCCTTCTCCAGCCTATTTTCTGAGTACTCCTGACTCCTGCTGAAGGCCTGGCCGGGCCTCCCCTCACGTTTCAGGATTATGCCTTAAACGCTGGCAGGCCACAGCCCGGGAAGCAGGGCCGGGTCTTTGCTCTTTCAGTGGCGTCCTGCGACCCCATTTTACACGGGTGCCCTGCAGGAAACCTCATGCTTCAGCCCGGGCTCCTACTCCAACACCGTTTTCTGCCGCTAGCCGCAACCCCTGCGCCCGTCGCCCCACGCTTCACCCGCAGAGAGACGCGGCCGTCACGGTAGAGCGGGACCGCCAAGGTCTTCCCGCCCGCACGGGAGCGAAGGAGGCGGGACCGCGAGGGCGCACGGGAGGGGAAGGGCGCTCCGAACCAGTACCCGCCGAGAGCCACAAGCAGGCAAAGCAGCGGGAACGGCGGCGGAGCGGATCTGCCCCTCGCACCCCACCGCTTCCCGCTCTCCTCCGCAACTCAGCGTGGACAACCGCCCTCCCGCAGGCGCGCGCGGCCTGACGTCACCGCAGGCGGCACTGGCGGG
>VZSC01002186.1:398355-430715 GCA_013398225.1 Steatornis caripensis | reverse complement strand
CCCAGGAGGAGACTATGCAAACAATCCCCTGCCACCACCTCCCCGCGCCGGGCGGGGCTGCGGGCGCTGATTGGCCGCCGCCTTCCCGCTTCCTTCTCCCCGTCCGAGAACCCGCCATTTTGAAANTTCAAGGTTAAGTTGGGTGCAGGGTTGTGGTTAAGAACTAGAGACTCCAATATACAGCTCCAGAGAATCCCATTGACCTACTAGCCAAAGGTTTGGAAGTGTCCTAGTACCTGGTTATATCATTAGCTGGTTTTGATTTGCTGTTTCAAAGATTCAGTGTTGCATTGCCTGTCACTACAGTCAAATCTGCTCATGTAATCAGAGAGATCGTGACCGGCCGCGGGACGCGGAGTGCGCGCCGCGGGGTGTGCGGGTGTCGGTGTGCGCGGGGGCGCGCGGCCCCGCCCCCTCCTCCGGTAACTGTCGCCTCCAGCTGCCGTTGCTGCCGCAGCCGCGCCTGAAGAAGGAGCCAGAAGCCGGGGCTCGAGCTGAGGTGGGTCCTGCCGCCATGGTCATAACGGCGCCCGAGGGGGTGCTCCCGGCTCTCTCCACCTCGCCGCGGCTGGGCTGGGCTGGGCTGGGCGGGGCGGCCTAGTGAGGCGGGGGTGACGAGGGGAAATGGAACGGGGCCGTCGGGCTTCTGTCCCGCCGGGTGAACGCCGTGTGCCGGGGGCGCTTGTCACCGACCCACCGGTGCCGTGGGGGCCGCCTCCCTCCCGGGCCTCCGTGGGGCGGCGGGCTCTGTTTTCCGCCTGAGGTGTTTCCTGGGTGCCCTGTCCTGCCCTGCGGCCCGGGGGCGGGAGCGGGGCGGAACGGTCTCGCTGACTGCTGCTCTGTGGGGGGGGCCCCCCGCCGCGCTTCTCCTTGGCCGCCGGCTCCTCCGGGCGGTACCCGTAGTCATCGCTTTCCCCGGCCTCTGGCTCGCGGGTCGGGAAGGGGACGGGTGGCGAGCCCGCGTCTCTAAACTCCGGGGCGGGGGGGTGGAGAGGGAGGCGCTGCTGTGTGCGAGTGTCCGCCGCCGGGCGGCTGGCGCGGCACCCTCTCCTGGCCGAAAATACCCGCGGCCTGGGCCTTCCTGAAGGTGGATCCCGGTACCCGTTTTCCATAAGTAAAGTCGTCCTCGTGGACCTGGCTGCTGAAAAGCTAAAAAGTCTCTACCTTTCGTATCCCCCTTCTGCTCCTATTGAAAGGGGAAGGAAAGACAGCACGTAGTACTTGGCTTGGTTTTTCACTTATGCGGACAAGTAAAATTCAGAGAGTAATGCCGCGATAAAGTCAGGTTACTTTTCTGTATCGAACGAGATACTGGTAGTAATACCCTGGAGGAAATTTTTAACTTTTTTCCCACCAGTGGTTTAGAAAAGAGGAATAAACTTTCTTTTTTCCGTTGACTATTGGTAATACAACTCATCTTTTGTGTCATCTAGAATGCTGCTGTTCTCCAGAATCTGCTAATATTGCATATAAGCAGTTGATTTTGTTGTTCATTATCTTGCAGATAATATTGGCTTTAATATCAGAAGAGGAAAATGGTTAATGAAGTGATATTTTTTCTACAAGGGCTTGTACAACTGATGCTGTATTTTTGTTCCAGATCTGTAAACAGTGAAAGATTTTTGAAAGTTACAGTTTTTCTAAAAGGAACAGAATGGTTATCTTTCTTTGTTAAATAGACATTCTCTTGGCGGTAGGGAAATGGTACTCCCCAAAGTGACGTATTTTAACTTTAAAGTTAACAGTTAAGCTGTTTCAAATGATAAAAAAAGACTTCTCTTAAGTATGCAGAGTATGAAGCATTTATTCTTTATAGTTGTAGATCTGCAGATTAAAAGCAAGAAGCATTTTCAAGCTCTAAGATGTCACATCTATTTGAATTCTGAAAGCAGTATTAATTTTTTCCAAATTGCTCATAACTTTTATGTTTTATTTTTCTGTTCCCATTTCCCATCAAAATATGTAGCTTGTTTAACTTACTAGGAAACTTGTATGCATAGTTAACAGTGATCAGAAAGAACTGTTCCATTTATAATATGGTACACTAAAATTGTGATATCTTAAAACATTAGAGTTCTTAATAGCTAACAGCATTGGCTGCTTTGAGTGGGTGTTTCCAAATGCTTCACAAAGCAAGTTTGAAGACTTGTATGTGGAAAGAGTTGGTAACTTTTAAAACTGTTCTTAACCAGGCTGGTTGCAGAATGGATGGCAACTCCTCCTGAAAAACTTTGTATTATGTGTATGCAGAATCCTTTGGTGTCTTAAAGAATGTGAACAATGACAACATGAGCACGGTGACATTACTTTGACTGCACAAGAAGATGTTTTTAAAAAGCAAAATTCCTGTATGTTGGATGTATAATACTATACTCATGACGTTTTCCATGACTGCTTGTTACAGAACCATACCATGTCTTCTGTTGTTTCATCAAAAGAAGATACAATGTCCTCTGAAAAAGCAGATGAGAAACAACGTGAAACTGAAAGCAAAGCTGAGGAAAGTGATGAAGATGAAGAAGAAGAAGAAGAGGAGGAGGAAGAAAAGGGTAGGTGTGTTTTTCACTGAATAAGTTGTTCTATGAAAGATGCCAAGCTTACTGAATGCAGTCACTTGTGATCTTAGCTAATTGTACAATTACTGTTTAGAAGATTCCATGGTACATCTATTTCATAGGTCATAAATCGCTTCTCAGTAGAGTATAACAGGCAACACTAGAAACAGTGATACTGGTGTTCCTCGGGAAAGATTGAAGGAATTGCTAGTGTCCTGGATTCCTGTGCTAGGGGTTTTGTTGTTGTTGTGTAAACTACTAGATGGTAATAAGAGATAGCATGCTTTATCAAATTATTTGTATTAAAACGCATAACAACAAAAAATCCTTTTTTGTCAGTAACACTCTGAAGCAATCCATGTTTGCAAAAGAGAGAGACTTGAAAAACCTGTGCGGTAGCTTTGGAAACAATACAGATGTCTTTGCTTAACTACTGTGAATTAATTTACTGGGTACCAAAATTTAATTATATTGGAGAGGAGATATTCCATTTGACTAATTTTGCCAATAAAAATCGTGGTGATACAGGGCAAGCAAGAAAGGCAGGTTTTGTGTTGTGGCATGTAATTAAACAGGGTAGTCAAGGAATATGAGGTGTGATGAAGGAAATACTGTGCAAAAATGTTAATTTTGATCATGGAATCTTTAGGCACCAGTTTTGCAAATTAAAGCGTCCATGGAAATAGAGCTGCAATATGGCACAGTGAAAACCAAGTCACTGATGGTCTTGGATTCTTAAAAGAGCTGACATTAGGAAAGGTAGTAGAAAGAAAAGAGATCATGCCATTTGGGAAACTAGAATAATTAGAACTAGATTTTTAGAAATAACTGTTTCTTGTGTACATGCAGGTATGTTTTACTCTGTTTTCATCAGATATGTATCCGGTTTTGACTATGTTCATACAGATTTTGAAGCTGCTTTCAGATGTTAAAACCAGGACAGCCCATCTGTTTAGTGCTAAGGGTAGTTTGATTTGAGATCAAGTATTTTAGTATCAAATGTTTAGGTGAAGCTTTCAGTTTTATTTCTAACATGGCAATAAGTACATAAAAGAATCTAAATGTATTCATTACTAAGCAGTTCCAGAATTAATGGGAAAAGTATTCCTGTAGTATTCATGACAGTCGTCTTGTGCACTGCATAGCTGTGTGAGGTGGTGTACAATCCCCCTGTGTGTGTGCTTCTACCTCTCCTGCTGGTATGTGTGGGTCCTCCAGTCCAGTAGTGGGAAGAGAAAGTGTCTGCAGCCATGCTGGACTTCTTTCACCCATCTGGTGGTAGTATTTTCCCCGAGAGAGCTGAAGTGGAGCTGTGGGTGTAGGGGCTGTGGGTGTCCCAGGAGGAGACTATGCAAACAATGTCAGTTCTCTGCCTCAGGAAGGGAGAGAGTTTGGGTTTCTGAAAATGCATAGTGCTGCAGTCAGTCTCCATCGGAAATGCCCAGTCTTGTCTTCAAGGTTAAGTTGGGTGCAGGGTTGTGGTTAAGAACTAGAGACTCCAATATACAGCTCCAGAGAATCCCATTGACCTACTAGCCAAAGGTTTGGAAGTGTCCTAGTACCTGGTTATATCATTAGCTGGTTTTGATTTGCTGTTTCAAAGATTCAGTGTTGCATTGCCTGTCACTACAGTCAAATCTGCTCATGTAATGAAAAATACTGTGTTTAAGGAAGCTGTCTTTTGTAGAAAAGAGTCTCATTGTGGAAGGAAAAAGGGAGAAAAAGAAGGTAGACCGACTGACCATGCAAGTTTCCTCATTGCAGAAGGAACCTTTTACAATTACACCAGGTGAGCTTGTCCTCTCACATAAAATTGTGAGTGTTGGGAATGGTAATGAAACCTCTTAAAAGATCAAGTTATTCATTTGTTGTAGATAAGACCTAACTTAAGAGTCATGATCCATTTTAAAATAGTAAGGTTGTTATAATTGTATGCAAACCCTCTTTTATTCTGTAGCATCAATTTAAATCATAAAAGTTATATAGTGTTTAAGCTTACCTGGAACAGAATCTTCAGACCTAGCCACCACTAATGACGGCAGGAGCAGGTAGAATAAAAAGAAATGCCAAGTCCTTCTACCATGGTCTACGTAGTATCAGGTAAGGGAGATTAATAGACTGACAGGATGCCTAATTGACAAGAAAAGACCTGGTTAATGTTTGATGTATTATAACGTCTGATGCTATTCTGAAATAACTTCTTCGTTTTTTTTTTTAAAAAGCAGATATTTGAAGTTATAAACATGTAGGTAAATACGAATGTGATGAATAGCATAATTGATTTTAAATGTTTCAGGAAAAGGACAAAAACTCTGCGAAATTGAAAGGATACAATTCTTCCTAAGTAAAAAGAAGACAGACGAACTTCGGAACCTGCACAAACTCCTCTACAACAGGCCAGGCACTGTAAGAACTTAAAATCAACCTTGTGTATCTGTTCATTCTTATGCATAGTGAAAATGTTTGTAGTGTGGGTTTTTTTACATTTGCATGTGTGGATCTACTGAAGTGTCATTTATTACGAACTACTTTGGAAATGGATATCGCGCGACCAGTTAAGCCTATAATTTTTCTAACTGCTGTAAACTACTCTCTCTATAAAAATCCTGTGGAAAGGTGTACGGAATTGTAAGTCTGCTTGAATATAGATTATTATTTAATTTTTTAATGATGGGAGGGGTGGTTTACCTTATGAGGATAAGTTGCAAGTAGTTTATATGCTAAAAGCCGCTGACATGCGGATTATAGTCAAAATACTCCATGTAGTTACGTCGTTCAACGTAGCTTTTTCTTAGTATTTTTATGTCTCTTATGTTTGAAACCTGTTAGTGGGTTCTAATACATTGCTACTTATCTAGTCATTTTTTCCTTCTAAGAGAATTAAAATATTATTTAAAAACTGATATACTTTTAAAGAAAATATAGTAGCAACTCTTTCTTGGAGCCCTTTGTGTATCAGTGATTGTGCCTTAAATTTCAGAGTAAATACAATCAATTTTCCTTGCTAATAGAGGTAAAATGGATGTAAAGCAATAAAAGGCAGATTAAATTTTACTATTTCAATACACTTAACCGTATTTATAGAGATTTGTTTTTAATATCTTTGTGTATTTTGGAAACCTGAACAGCTAGCACAGAAACCAGGAAGTGAGTATTACTAATACAGATGCATGCTAGCTGTAGTATCTCAGACCACTGCTTCAAATGCAATGCTTGCTTAAATGACAAAGATCTGTTCCTTAAGTATTCAGAAAAAGAACGGTGTATATTCATTAAAATCTTCTTCTGTGAATTAGCTATTTATTTAGTATGACAGTAAACCAGACTAGAGAATTTCTGAATGGATGCATACAGAGTTTTGCAAACTTTGGTTTGTCCTGCAGTAGAATTTAATTGTTTGATAGGAAAGGTACAGTGACAGAAACATGTAACTTTCTGATTTAACTGGCTTTACCATGGAAGTCATCAAACTGCATCCATTTACCCTTCATGAAACCAGTAACACTTTTCTGATGTCTTAGAGTGGAGGTACTGGGATACCATTGCCTCAGAGTCCCATCTTTCCCGCTTTAGATTGCAGATGAGACATAACTGATGTAAAAGACTATATTGTTTATTGATAAATGCAATATGCTATCTAGAAACTAACAACTCAATGATACTGTTGTTATTCAGTAGTTGATAATAAGTAATCAACTAAGACACATGTAAGTATTCACAGTTTCAAACTATATGCAAATGATATAATTGTAAATTGATAATTAACACTCCTAAATCATACTAATTAGACACAATTCCCATTGAAATACATCTCTCACCCTTCCTTCCCTCACCACTTGGTTGCGATTTCACCCTCCCTTTGCTCTGCCCTCCCATGTTTAGTCTTTTGGACATAGATTTGTTGGAAAGTCCAGCTGGATTGCTGCAGCATCCCAGTGGTTTGAGTCCAAAGGTATTTGCTGGGAAATGTATCGGTATGGTTTCATCCAAAACTATATTTAATCAGAATTGTAGGGAACTCAGAACGCTGTTTAATATAGTGAAGATCAGATGTTGTCTTGTATGCACATTCTGTATGTGCTTTGGATCATTCTTAACATTTTTAATAAAACATACCAAAGGGAATTAGCTTTGGTAAAATTTTAAAGTAATGGAGAAACACCAGGAACAAAATTTGTAGAATTATTGAAAGTGAGTTCAAATTATTCTTGATAGTGTTAAAAAAGATCTCAGAAGAATTAAAGGTTTTGGGATGTTTTTTAATTTCTTTTTTTGATAAAAGAAGATAGAGTGAAAACAAAGAAGTTAATATATTTGGGATCTCAATGGGGAAAAAATTTCCCATTATAAAGGCTGCTACAATGAAAGTTCAACCCTGTTCAAACTGCATGTATAATGGTAGAAGTTGTAAATTTGGTGGTATGTAAACGCAAAAATTGGGCATGCTAAAGAAAAGATTCAAAAGTACAGTCATGGTTCTATGTAAGACTTTATTTAGAAAAGCAAGTAAAGCAAATCTGCCTTAGCAGGTTATATAGTAAAAATAAAACTCACTATCCTGTAACAAATTACATGGTACAAAGCATGCAACAGGCTTCATGTGATCATAGTTTTGCAAACCTGTAAATAACCTTGCAGTACATTCTAAACAAGCTTGAAATGGCAGGTGATTTTACCTAGTATGTTATTAAAAGGAATTCAAAGTACTAAGAGCATAAGAATGTAATTGTTGTAGTTCGGCTGTCACAAGATAAAGGCATCTAGGTTATAACTTAAAGGGTGAAACTTCTTGTCAACTGAAATTGAAATGCTAGAATAGATTTTTCTTGTATGAAAAGTTAACAAATGTAATTGGATGAAATCTTTTAAACTTCTTGCAATGGAAGGTAATCTGTGTGTTCTGTTCTAGGTTGCTTCCCTAAAGAAGAACGTGGGTCAGTTCAGCGGTTTCCCATTTGAAAAAGGAAGTGACCAATACAAAAAGAAGGAAGAAATGTTAAAAAAGTAATGATCTTTATTGCTACTTAACATAGCTTGACTCTGTGATCTGTTTCTGAGCTCATTTTTATGACACAAACTGATCTCAAGGCAACTGAGATTGTTGTATTGATGTATTAAAGAGAGTTAAATTGTGAACATTTTATTTGACAATTCCTGCAGTTCTGGCTTTAACTATTGCATGCTAACTAGCAGATTCTTCTACCAAGTGAGAGGAAAATATTGTTTCCCCAGGGCAAGCACAGTGTTTTGAATACATTGTGCTCTGTTCATGGTGCAAACTTGCATCCTTCTATACCTCAAAACCTTCCTCCTTCAGAATCAAAGCCTTTTGTACTTACTGCATATTAAACATATAGTCTTACTCCTGGAATTGCTGTAGCAACTAGTCTAACAAATATTTTCTTTGTTTTTTTTTCTTTTTTACCGTCTGCCCACATAAGCTACATCTTTATTAACAGGAGAAGGTGCTGCAGCTTGGTTTTGACTGGACCAAAAGGGTTTAAAAATGCCCTTGCATGTTTATTTTGTGCAGCTATTTGTAACAAGTTAAAGAACTAATAACTTCTACACCATTGATGCTAATCAGTTTTTTTAGTGTCAGTTTGTTGATAGTGGGAGGGTTTCCAGAATTCGGAGTTCGCAAATCTTCCTCACATACGGAGTTTTCTAGGAGTAGGGTTTGTCAAATACATGTGAATCTACAAGACAAACTCTGTCTCAGGATGGGAGTTTTGACCATTTCCCACTGGTTTAATTGGCTAATGTTTCCCCTTATCTGCAAAAGGTCACAAAATAAAGTATTTTTGCACATGTTTTTAATATTTTCCGTATGAAAGCAGTGCTAGTTAAGTTTTGTTCCCCTTTGGTCTTCAGCAAATATTCTGAAAACTGGTTGCATTGTCACTCTCATATCAAGGTACTGACCCCTGTGTGCTTGTGTTAACTGTGGGAAGTTTTGCTGCTGTTCATAGCTATGTGTGAAACACTGCTGATTAGATTATTAATTTATTCTGACTACACGGTTGATTTCTGCCCACATTGTACACTTGCGTGTCATCGTGTTTTAACAGCATTGAACAAGATGAACAAAGGACAATATTTTGCAGAATCTTACTCTTCAGGTTATAAACTAAAAAGAATGAGGGCTGAGGTGGGGTTATAGTTCTTGGATTTTGTAAATCAAACCTACTTGCTATGCAAGTTACTGACTCAAAACTTGCTTATTCCACACTGGAACTGTACACACACACACATATACATATATATATATATTTTACTTAGTACATTTTGTTTGCTGTTACCTGCAGATGTATGTTCAAAGCATTAAAAATCTGAAAGGATTTGGGAGGTGATACTTATTCTTTGTTTTAACCTAAGTTAAAATACAAGGACAAATGCCATGTGTAACACAAGTCATATGGGATTTTAGTTAAAGCAGCAATAGAACCATAAAATCCTAAATTCAGTAAATAAGATCTTGAACGTCTGAAACAGAAGCTTCGATGATATGCAGTTTTAAAATCTGTTAACAAGTTAAGTGGCTTTAACTCTATAGTATTATTGTCTTTTGAAATGCAAGAGACTGACTTTTGATTCTGCAGGAATACTTAGAAGTATTCAGTGTATCCCCAAAAGCTAAGCAGGAAGGTTAGCATGTTAAGATTACACAAATTTTTTTATAACATTGTCTAGAAAAATGATTGAAAGATTTTACTTCTTAGTTGGAAGGATGATGGATGAACTATACTTGGAGGCAGGGAGATGCACCAAGCCAGTTAAGATTTCCTGTTCCCATGCCCTAAAACATGGGAGAACAAAGTTGTTCTGTCCCCTTAAAAGTCTGAGTTTAAAGGGACAGTCTGAAATCAACTGCTACTTTAGAGAAGTTGTAGGCTACCACGAAATAGTTGCACAGATTTTTTTTTTTTAAATTAACAATGAAAACTAAGTTTCCTTTGACTTTGTTTACCAGAAATAGCTATTAAACTTGTGAAAAATAGTCAGACAATGAAACCCACTTTGCAGGCAGCATTACACAAAATGAGTGAAGAGGAAAGCATAAGCATTTGAAGGGAGGTAACAGGTAGAATAAGTAGGGTTTTTTTTTTTTTTTTTTTTTTAAATCTTACTAAACTTGCATTCTGATGTCATACCCTCACAGGATTTGACTCTTTCCACTTTTTTCAGTACTGGTGGGAGAAATGGTAAAGTGGGACAATTGGTTCAAGGTCCTTTTGAAGTAAAGGGGATGGATGTCAGAGTTTCTCTTAACCTGTCTTCATCAGAGGTACTTCTGTAAAGGGGTAAGGAACCAGAGAAAATAAAGGGACACCTCCTGCCCCCTTAGAGTTCAAGTCTTGGACCCACTGGATTTATTTTCCAAGATTGATTCTTTCCAATGTGGTAGATTAGGAGAGATTCTAGGGAAAATTTTTTTTGCTGAGATTTTATAGCTTTTTTATATATACTACTTTACACACATGTGGATTTGGGAATTTCTTTTTATTTTACTTTATGTAATATGTTGGTGGTTCTTTGTTTAACTATAGGTAAGACTGGAAACATAGTTAAGGGCATATAGACATGCCTATTGTCAGGTTGCAGACACAAACCAGATAGCTTCTAGCAGTCAAATGTTGACTACTTGTTTAGGATGTGGTACTGAATCTTTTTTTTCTTTCACCTCCAGATTTAGAAATGCAATGTTGAAAAGCATCTGTGAAGTTCTTGATTTGGAAAGATCAGGAGTTAATAGTGAGCTGGTAACCAGAATCTTAAACTTCCTAATGCACCCAAAATCTTCAGGCAAGGTGAGGTGCAGGCTGTTATGCTTGCTTTTACAGCTCTGTTCTGATGAAAAATGCAGCTGTCTCTATTGCTTATTATTTGCTTGTTACCAGTGACAATACAATTACTGTTCTAACTTACTGACGTAGTGATGGCTTCTTGAGAGAGAGTAGCTCTGCTCCTGCAGACATCATAAATGGGGTGAGAACTTACAAACTATACACTTGCATGTAAGTGCAGCCATTATACCCTCTTAGCACACAAAAGTGTATGTGGTCAATACATTAAGCTAATTAGACATATCCATACCCAGATACCCTAAGTAGCTTCTGCTTTGTAGGTGAATGGAGGGGAATAGATATAATATGTGAGCAGGAAAGAAAAAGGAAAAAAAAATAGTCAGAGCAAGGAAATAAAACCTGATCAAACAGGAGAATAAGCTGCCAGATGTTGCCTGGGCATGCCACAGTTTGGAAGGTGTATCTGATCATGTTTGATCGTCACCAAATGGGCTTTGTTGCAAGGCTATGAAAACTTGCTTTAACTAGTCTATGCTAGTGCACTAGATACAGCTGCTAAGACTACTGAACTCTATTATTAATCTTCTTTGACTTTCAGTTTTTAATCTAAAAGCACTACTTAAAATAGTTAAGACTCTTGCTCAGGAAATTAGACTTATTCCCAGCGAAGACTGGTAAGTGATGTGAACAAGGAGTCTGCGTACTTGCTGCCTTAGGGACAGTGGTACTGAGTGACAACAAAATGCAATTTTGCATAAGAAACGACAGAATTCCTGCCTTTAAGTCTTCTGAAGAGTTGCCAGCTAATTTGTTACCAGAAGAAAAACCTTCCTTTTATGGGTTGGGAGGGCATAAGTAGGTAAAACGGTCCTTCTAGATTGTTCTTTCTTGCTTCCCTTCCCTATCCTCCAACCTTTGAAGATTTGTTTGGTTACGGGAGTAGAAGGGGCGCTTAGCTTAGAACTGAGATTTCATTTTACTCAACTCTATCTCTGCAATTTCTGCAAAATGGTATGGCTTAAGTATAGTACATAAAATAGTCCCGGGTTTTGTTATCAAGAGACCTCTATATTTGTTTACTGTTCTTCCATGTGATTTGAAGGAATTAATATTTTTACAATTCACTTTTTTATTCCTGTCTGGATTGCACACATGCCTGTCTCTCAGCCATTGCCAAAGTCCAAAAAAACACCAAGCAAAGGTGGCAAAAAAGAACGCAGTAGCACTGGAACAACAAGAAAAACAAAACGCACCAAGTGCCCGGAGATCTTATCAGATGAATCCAGCAGTGAAGAAGATGAAAAGAAAGAAAAGGATGACTCTTCAGAAGAAAAAGAAAGTGAAGATGAGGTAATGAGATTTTTTGTTTGTCTTTGAACATAGGGCTAAAACCATTTGTCTGCAATTTGTCATTATGTGGTTGTTATTGATTGGTATTCTTGGAACACGCAGAATTAGAGGGTAAGTGATGTTTAACTGAATTAATGATTTGAAAGAAAAGGGAACACATCTGCAATTTATAAGAGATTTTCATAATTTCTTAGTGCATTAAAGTTAGAGAATCAATAAGATAAAAGGCAAAGGTTCTGATTCTTGGATGTATATATGCAATTTACAAACCCATTTTGGGGCAGCCAGAATTTCAAACATAATTGATTGTGTTTCTTGTACCATCTTGTGATGACTTTATTGTAATTTCATAAAAATTCCCAATATCTATCTCTTTTTTTTTTTTTTCTCCTCCTGTGCAGGGTTAGATTGGCTACCTAGGACTTTGAATCCAGTAGAGGTCCCTGACTTACCTGGCTGCGTTGTTTTTGGATCTTAGTTCCATATTTCTTCTGGATTTTATGTACTAATCTCTCTTTTAGGGTTCTGTGCCTTGAATTGCAAAGATGAAGTGAGCAACATAGTAAGCAGCCTTACAAAGATCCCTGCGATCTCCTAAGTGTTCTCATCTCACTGTATTTTCTGTTCTGTGTTTTCTTTGAAGCTTCTTTTAGCCTTGCATAGTAGGAGAGAAATGAGAAGAACTTTGTATTTAAATGCAAAATACCTTTCCCTGTGCATTCCCTTTCAGCTCTGTACTTAGTTGCAGAATAGACACAAAACATGCTAGGGCTAGTACAAGTGTACAGCTGATTTGTCCAGATACCTCAAGCCTGGAAAAAGAAATGAAAAGGAGCTACAGGTTTCATCTTATCCTGTCTTTTGATTTAGATGGGACTGCCTTTTTAGCATTAATCAGAGGCCTGCAACAAACAGCAATTAGTTGTCGGTGACTAAGGAAATTCTTAGTGTAAGCTATGGAACCTTTGGCTGTAATGTAAGACCATTATTGACTTGGGTTACATTCTGTCTATTGCAGTGGAAATGTGACGGGCTAAGTAAATGGTCTGAGCTATAGAAAATAGTAACAAGAAAATGTTCTTGAAAGGCCAATTTATGCAACTTTAACAATTTGTTTTGTCACTGTCGTTTTGGCAGGTGTTGGTTTTAATTTAAAAAGATGGTTCAAGGAAATTCCCTACACCTCCAGGAAACAAACTCAATTTTTAGTTTGCCTTTTTCTTTCCCCACAAGTGGCAAATTGAAAGAGAGCTGAAATATTAAAAGTTAATTTTGTATTTGTTCATCTCTTTAGCAAAACAGTCTTCCTACTGTAAGGAGGGGACTGTTGCTTTCAGAAGCAGGACTTACGTTTTAGAAAATTTTTCAAGAGCTCAGTCATGTAAAAAAAAACCAAACAAAAAAAACCCTAACAAAAAACCCCCAAAAAAACCCCGAAAACCCCAAACAAAAAAAAAATCTAACAAAAAAATCTCACAGTAAACCCCATTGATCTAACTGGGTCTTCTTTGCCTTCTTTCAGAAGGTAAGAGTTAGATCTGCCAGGCAATAGCTGAGTAGACTGAAGTCTTCGGAAAATTAAGTTGACTTGCATGGAGTAAAAGCTTAATTATCACAAAAACACTAGTATGTCACATTAGTTTGAATATAGGAAATGGTGAAATGGAAAATGTCTGCATTTGTATAGCTTTAAGATTGCAGCATTTTAAAAAAAAAGTTATGTTTATGACACTCTTCAGCATACTGCAGGTGGAAGGATGTAGGCAGCATACCTGCTTTACTGCCCCAGCTCCATTGAATTCTTGGGCATGGAGTGGCTGGAGTAATTGTCCTCAGAGTTACACGTCTCTCTTGATTGCAACTCCTTCTTTAAACAATACAAAAAACAAATCTTACAGTTACCTAAAAGCAAATGATACTTTAAATATTTTTGTGTGCTGGGGAAGCACAATTGTATAAAAAACTGAAATGTGAGTGCTGGGCTTAACTTCTGACTTTGTAGCTGTTGATGGAGCTTTAGCAGAAACTTGAAAGCTGAAAATTTAGAAACTACAGTACTTATTTAGAAATGGGGCAGTCCTTGACTGTATTTTCTGAATTTCAACAATGAAAGTCTTTGTCCTTCATTCAACACTGCAGAGCGAGTGCTGCTGTAGCTGAGCAAGCCAATATAAACAAACATAAACTGGTTTATTAAACACTAGTTTCATGAGTTGCACAGGTACTAATGGGAGAAGCAGTTAAAAGTTATGTGAACTAATCCTAATTGTTTAGATGTGATAGTTTGCTTAGTTGACTACGCTGCCATTTTAAATATAAATCAGAATTATGAATATAGTAAGTTAATTTTCTAATTAATTTGTTAATTAATTGTTAATTTGTTTTCTTTCATGGTGTTTTTTCTCTGAGGTATGATTTATTCCTGGTCAATGTACTATGTTTGTTTCTGTGAGGAAAATTTTCAGCCTTGTCAGAAGTACTATCTACAGATTTTTGTGTGTTAAGCACAGAGTCATGCCAAAAATGCAGTGCACTGATATGTGTATACACTACATATTTACGTTCCCCATTGCTTCTGTTGATTTGAATGCAATAATTTTTGGGGTTTACTAGTCACAATAATTGTCCAAATTATGGATTAGCTAATGTAGTTCTCAACTAGTGCCAAAAGAATTAGCTGGGTGCAGTCTTAAGAGAGCTGTAGCATCTAGAAGTAATTGAGTACAACATAACCATGTCCTTTTTCAAAGTGATTTTATAAGCTAATCATGAGTAACGATGAACGGATAGTTGTAGCACAACCAAACTACTAGTATCATCAAAAAGTTTTAGATGTTTGAGCTTAAGAGTCCATGTAGAAGGACAACATGAAATTGAAAAGAATGTAGGAATACTCTTTGTGGACATATTCCCCCAATGGTAGGGGTGGAAATCAACAGTAAAATATAGTAATTAAATTTACTGATTTAGTTTGTATTGACAGAAAGGATAATTTCAATTGTGGAAGTGTGGTATGGATTGTTCGGGTAGACGCCATCATTTTAATCTTCTGTTTTTCTTCTTTATAGCCCCCTAGAAAAGCATCTAAAAGAGAAAAATCTAAAAAGATGACTTCCAAAACTAAGAAAGCTGTGAAGGGTGCAAATGTCAAGAAGGCAGACAGCAGCACTACTAAAAAAAATCAGAGCAGTTCTAGAAAAGGTAAATGCTTTAAATCTTCCATCATACATTGTCCTGTAGCTTAACTGGCCTGCTTATTAGAAAGCAAGCTTTTGCACCTAGTTGTAAAAGAAAATAGAATTTGATGAATTGTTGGCTTGCTACTTTATATTTCTTTCCTTGCAACAGTAATTAAAAAAAATTCTTAGTTTCAGTATATTTCATGTAATTTGTTGTGTACATATATATGCTTTTTATTCACATATAAACTGAAAGTATCAGCCTTGTTGTCCCTTCTGCTGCAAGAATGTTAGCAAAATTCTGTTAGTGCCTCTATAGTGACTTCAAATGCATCTTATAATTGATCCAGTAGTATATATCCCACTGTGTATGTTGTTTGTTCAGCAGCTTGATGTGGTTTTTGTTAACATGTATATGGGTTCGACATGCGTCCTGTTGCTATTCGTTTTTCATATTGGATGATATGCATGAAAGGTACATTGAGTTTCTTTATTCCTGTGTAAAGGTTGCAGCAGTGCAGGTGGGGACAGACTGGGTTCTTTCTAAACAGCTCAGCAGAAAAGGACCTGCATAGGGGGCAGATGGTTCTCGCAGGCAAGGAGTTGAACCCAATCCAGCAGTGTGCCCTTGTGATAAGAAACTGACAGCACTCTGGGTGGTTTCAGCAAGTGCATAGCCAGCAGGTTGAGGGCAGTGGTTATTACCCCGCCACGCAGCACTTGTGAGCCTGCCTCAGGAGTGCTGTGTCCAGTTGTGGGCTGCCTGGTGCAAGGCAGGCATGGACGTACTGGAGTGAGTCCAGTGGAGGGTCACCAGGATGGCCAGGGGGCTGGAGCACATGATGTAGGAGAGGAGGCAGAGAGAGCTGGGCTTGTTCAGCCTTATTAAGAGATGGGTAAAGGGGGGTCATACTGCAATCTGCAACTACCAGATGGGAGAGTATGGGGAAGGCAGGGCCAGGCTCTGCTTGGAGGTGCACAGCGAGAGGACAGGAGGCGACGGCCACAAGGTGCCACCAGGGAAATTGTAATTATGTGTTGGGGAAGAAAAACTTCACCGTGAGGGTGGTCACACAGAGACAGGCCCTGGAGCAGTTGTGGAATCCCCATTGTTGGAGGCATTCGGAACTCGACCTGGCAGGGCCCTGAGCAACCAGCTCCACGTTGGCCCTGTTCTGAGTAAGGGTTTAAACCAGATGATCTCCAGAGGTCCTTTCCCACCTTAAGTTCTGTGGCACTCTGAGATAACAGCCATGTCTCTTCACAATTGTCGTATGAGTTATTAATGCAGCACATATCCATATTGCAGATATACTTCATGGAATGACAGCATTGGCACATGTATGCTATAGTACAGACATTAGTTCAGATTAATTACCCTGCTTGTCAGTGTATTAAGAAAAGGAATTGTTAAACTCTTAGGCATAGAATTATGCTACATTTCTTTCAGAGACTTATTTCTCAGCAAAGTAAACTGACCTGTGCTGAACTCAATGTATTTTCAGATTGGCTGCTGGCACTACCAATGTGGCTCGCTCTGTGTGTGTGTGTGTGTGTGTGTGTGTGTACGCTTTATTTTGTCATCAACATATATATATACACTCACACACACATATATATAAAAAAAATTACAAATGTATTTTGCATATACGTTATGTAGTATATTCATAATTTCTTCTGTACTCCTGCATTTCTGTTTTGAGTGTATGTTCACAGTACAAAAATCAAAATGTTAAGTAGGTCTTTCTGTAAGCTCATTATCTAGCTTGTTTGGCATCTGCTCTGAATTTTGTCTTATTGGCAGTAGAGGAACTGAGTGCATGCTGGAGTTGTTCAGTCTAATTTTTTTGCTGCTGGAAAAGATTGTAGGGGTTTCCTTGCCTCTTCACTTAACTTCTTTTATGATTCTCTTCATTTGTTGTCATGGTGTTTCTGATAGCATGTTTAGTAATACAGCACTGCAAAATTACAAGATCCTAGTGCGCAGCACTGCGGGGGAGAAAAAAAAATCAAAACTCCTTTTCGAATCAAAAAAGTCCTTTTTTTTTTTTTTAGGGCCATAATACCTCAATTTGGAATTGTTGTAATAAACCTTTTTTTGGTTTGATAGATTAATCTGTCCCATACTTTCTAGAGTACATACTGATTTGTAAACTGATAGTTCATCAACAATGGTGGAGATTCATAAATAAATGCAGTACTGATAGCATTAGCTTTGTTTTTAAATGCATGGCCTGGCAAGATGTCTGTTTTAAGGGAGAACATCTGCATCAGATGTTTCAGGAAAGTTCTGATGGTTTCTGGTTTGGGGGAAGAAAGCAGACAAATTCACAATCTTTTATTACAAATCAGATTATTCTTTATTTAGGAAGTGAGTCTGAGGATAGTTCAGATGATGAACCTTTAATTAAAAAGCTGAAGAAACCACCCACAGATGAAGAACTTAAGGAAACTGTCAAGAACTTGTTGGCCAATGCAAACTTGGAGGAGGTCACAATGAAACAAATTTGCAAGGAGGTAAGCAGATAAGATTTTGCAATCTCTTTTTAGGCAGTGGGTTGTCTGTTAACTCAGTTTTGTCGTTGTTTCAGAAATTGAGGCTTGCACTCTGCACAATGGTTCAGAAACAAAGTAGTTTTGCACTGATCTATTTACTTGCTAACAGCTGTAACAAGGAGAGCTTTAATCTTGAGATATGCAACACCGATACCCAACATTTGAAGGGTAATCGCCAAAGAAAAATCAGCTACATGGAAAGTAGCAGTATTACCTCCAAAACAACTGCCATGTATTAAAGTATTTGAGGTGTCCAGACAGTGCAGCAGATTCCTACTGTCGAAAGGGGAGGGCTATGTCCTGCTCTCTGTACCTTTCTCCTGCTCATCTTGCTCTCATCCTTTCAGCTCTCATCTATCAGCAAAAAATTAAGTTCTCAGCTGAGTTACTGAGTTGAATCAGTTCAGCAGGAATCCGTTAATTGTCAGGACAGGTGCCAGGAAGCGATCATGTGGCCGGAAAAGGGAGAGGTGGGGAAAAGTGACGAAAGCATGGACAATACTTTTACCTTGGCATGTTCTACAGTCAGTTAACTCACATGTTTGTTTTCCTGGTACTTCCAAGAAGTTGTCTTGACAAAATTAAACCAGAAGTTATTCTTACAAGAAAACTGTATGTTTATGTTCTGTACAAACTTTTTGTCATGTTTATAGTCATTCTAGAAGTCTGAAATTTGGTATACTGAAATAAAGTATTCTGCATTGCTTGTCAGTGTTGGCATCTGGTTTTTTGTTTGTTTGGTCCTCTCCCACCCTGTTAACCAAAGAATAGTTATAGAACAGCACTTAAATATTTGTCTTGACTCTTCTGTTAGTCACTTGAAAGGATCACAGTTTCACTTATTACCAAAAAACAAATAAGCCTTGGGATTCAGTATTTGTTTACCTTCCTACACTAATGCAGGGCTATCTGACTACTTAGAGAGCATGTAAGACAAAGATTGGAGAATTCTTACTTGCCTAACATGGCAAGCTAGGCATTCCAGTTCGTTGATGTGAAAACTTACAGTACCAGTTCAGTCAGTGACCAAACATAAAAAAAAGGTGTATTTAAATATTTACATGGTCAAGATATGGACAGGAAAATAAGCTTGTCACTTTCTGTAATTAACAGAGGGCATTTTGGCAGTTGTAATACTAGAAGTACCACGCCAGTATTTTGCACTACTTTCATTTAAGTTCCTTCTAATAATATAATACATTGAATGAAAGTAATTTGAGGTTTGTTTTGGCTTTTTTTTACTTTTTGTTTTTTTTTTAGGTGTATGAAAACTATCCTAGTTATGATTTATCTGACAGGAAAGACTTCATTAAAAAAACAGTCAAAGAGGTAAACACTTTATAATTTAGAAAACATTCTGGGTTGGTTTTTTTTTTTTTCCTTCAGCCTATTAGAAAGCGGCATGGCATCCTGTTACACTAGTTTTAATAGCTTCCTGTATAGGATTGGAAGTTTAGTGCCCTGATAAACGTAAACTCTGGCTCTGATTTTTTTTTATCCCTCTTTCAAAAATAACCACTTCAGATTATTTTTTTAGTATGCCACTACTACTTTTATGAATGTTTTCGGTAAGCAAAACTAGAATTAAAGCTATCGTCATTCTTACTCAGCAAGCTATGCATGTGCTTTAAATTACAGCTTTGGCCGCAAGGTGCACTATAATTCATGCAGTGACCACATACATTGGTAGGTAACAATGCATGAGGTTGTATAAGCTCTGCAGACCTGGAGGCTCTGGCAATGAGAGAAGGCAGAAGAGGATAAAGATAAGATAGCTTTACTCTGTACATGCTCCTGGTAGCATAGTTATAATGTTGCCTTTGAGTCTGCTGCACTGAAGATTAGGCCTGATCTAATGTACTTATGACAAAGGGTTATTGTCCAGTCTGTGGTTGGTAATTTATACAAAAATTTTCAAGTTCAATTACTTTTGCCCCAAAACTAAAAATGGAACTGGGGAAGTGAGGTTCACTTAGCAGAGCTAATACAGTAAGTTTTCTTTCACATGTGGCTTTCATTCGCAGATGTTGATATATGGCTATCTAGAAATAGTTATGTCTGTGTGCTGTGCATATGTGTGTCACTATCAGCAAAGGCAGAAGAGAGAAATTTGTTTGCCGTAGGAATGTTGGGGTTTTTGTGATGGCAAAAGTGGAGTGTATTTTCTTCATAGTCTGATGCAAATGGAGAGGCTGTATGTAATTGGGTTGAGAGAAAGGAGAAAACTAATACACTTCTCTTTTCAGTTGATTTCATGATCTGATTTGACTGGGGAAAATGAAGATTCCTGGTTTTGTGTTCCCATGGATTTGAAGATCTCATAGGCACCAGCAAAAGGAATGTGTCTTACCCTTGTGGTATTTAGTCAGAGCTGATTCCGCTGATCTCATGTTAAGAGTGTTAATGTAAATTGCTTTGTGTGTCTTTCTTTTTTTTTTGTTACAAAACAAAACTGCATTTGATGCAGTTTTTAGTTGAACATACTTAAGTTTCGTGCATGGCAATAAATGTTCCCTTTTTTATAGTTTTTGTACATTTTGAATTGCTTTGTATACTAGATTCATTAGAGCCATATAGCTTTTCAGTGTGGATTACTAGTTTGCAGGAGATTTTAAAATCAAGATGAAAGCTGCTTATCTGCACATACACATGCAGAGACTGGAATACTGCAGTATTGGTTATAAAGATATTTTGAATACATATCCATTCTGAAAATAACAAGAGTTAGTCACATGTTTATGTCTTTTCTGATACATTCTACAGATGCAGAATTATTCTCAATCTAGATTACTGTCTTGCATGTGTACGCAGTGAGACGGCTGTCAAAGCATGGTAACTAATTGGCATATAGATGTTATTTTTGTACTTTTAAAAGGCTTTCTGTTGTGTATATAAAGTTATTTCAGATTTCTTTTGTGCAAATCAGGTTTTTTTAATCTTGTTATTTTAGGATTTACGACATGAAATGTCAGTGTTCGGCAGTGAGGCTGTAATGAAAAGTGGTATGCAGAAGTTTAATGAAGTTACAAATGAGTTGAGGTTTTATGATGTTTGTCCCATCTTACCTTGTACAGAAACTAAACTGTAGTTTTATACTTCAGCTTTTCAGCATTTAACTTTTACAAAAGACTACAGATACATTTGTTTCAATGGCTTGACACAGTAAATAAAATCCCTCCAAAGTCTACAGGAAAATTTCTGAAGTTCACTTTGCAAAATATCTTTTACTTTAGTGTCTTGACTTGATGGCCTAGTGTCTCAGAAGCAGGTATCCACAGTGTACAGCTGGGAGGCTCCACAGCTTTGGAAATCCACAGTGGAGCTTCAGAATTGGGCAGTGCTGATGTGTGTGGTTAAGCTGTCTTCTGTATGGGAAGGTTCTTCTGAACCTGAGCCTAGGTGCCTCAACATGAACAATGGTACTTTTAAGACTGCAGTCTTGAACTTTGGCCCACAGCTTTTTGGATCAAAGTGAACTCTTTGCATCAATTTTTGTTGTTTAGGTTTCTGTTCTCCATACACTTTGTTGCTAATGTGGGAAGTCCTACACTTAAAATAATGAAATTAATAGCTGCCAAAGTGTGGGCTGCCATTACTGCCATGAGCACATAATCCCTCAGACTGTAGTATTGCTGGAAAGACAAAGCATATTTTTCTGAATTTTATTATTGTACAGTTGAAAAATAAGGGTTCATAAATGATCTAAATTCTGAAAATGTTCAGCCAGTTAGACTATTAATCTTCACACACTTCTCGAATTTCTTTGTGTATAATCATTTATAACAAGGCTGAATGTAATGGGGTTTTTTTGTATTCAATAAATATCTTTCACAAAAATGTAAATCAATTTTGATGATCTAACATTTGCTTAAATGTATAGTAAAAAAAATTATACAGAAACAAGCTTTTTGTCTTTCATCTGGTAGAAACTATTCAAGCTTGATTCAGCAGGCTTCTCTAATGCTAACTGCTGCTGAAATGCATGTCCTTGCACCAGCATAAGATTTTATATCTTCTGTGAGCTTGGTTTGGTTTTGGTTGGGTTTTTTCTCTGAACTATTTTAGCATAAAAACCACTTAAATCTGCAATTAAAAACATCAAAAGTTTCCAAGTTCTGCTTAAAATTTGAAAGTTACTTGCGTCAAGTTTTTTTGGGGTTTCGGATGGATTTTCTACGAGTCCTTGAACTGCCTTGTGATTTTTATGTAAATATACCAGTTGGTTTTAATTATGTGCATCATAATTAATCAAGCATTTTTAAGATGAGTGACTCCCAAGTGTAAACACTTTTAATAGTGTAAATTCTAACAAAACCTTACAAAAATGATAGTGTACTTCTACTTACTGTTATGTACACATTACTTGCCACTTTGGATTTGTGCAGATGGAATGGAAATGAACGCAGCATCCTTCAAATACTTCGTTTAAATCTCTTAACTACAAGTCAGTGTAGTCCTCAACAGAGAAGAAATGTCTGAGCTGTTTCCCTGCTAATCCATACCAGTCTGGCTGCAGCTGATACAAGACTCCAGTTCTTTCTACAACTAGGGGAAAGGCTGCAAGACAATACGAAAAGGTAAATAAAGTATCCTGCTTATCCTTATGCTACTGGATTAAAAACACAGCTGATCGGGGCTCTAAATCCTGTACAGAGATGCTCATAAAAAATAGAAACTGGATAAAAGTTAACTGAATAAAGTGTTCAGGTGTGTATCTTCCAGACACTTAGGATTATGTCCTGACCGTTATATTCTAGAAAAAGTCCTAATATCCTGATTTGATTGCTTACAGCATAATTCTTACTGTCCAGTGTATGGGTTCCTCTGTTTAGTTAAGTCTTTGGTATTCAGTGTTTTGGTTGGTGACCTGCAAAACCACACAAATTAGCCTGAATGACTTGCTTGTATAAGTAACTTCCTGCGAGCTGTTCAAGTGAGCTTGGCACTTGAGGTAACAGTGTATGGGCCCTTTAGGAAAGGAAGATGAAGAGGGTTAGGCGGGGAAAGGGAAGAGTAGAAATTTGGAGTGCAGAGAAGTTACGTGTCTTTGGAAAAACAGCTGAGTTGGAGTTACACAGTAACCCATGGTACACTGCTCAGGCATGTCTACCCAAGACAAAATTAGCAAGACACAACTTTAAGTGCCATTCTACTTTTTTCCAGAAGTTCTAATAGCCTTCTTGGACCTCAGCAGGCTGCTTATAGCATTTGTGTTCTTTCTGCGTTATCTTGTTACAAGGCACATGACAAAGCAAGATCTATGAATGTCTGGGTTTAGATTAGCCACTGCTAAACTGGAATTAAAAATAACCTTTTTGGAGGCCAGTGCTTAATCTGGCCAGATAATGCCACTGGAAGTCAACATGATGATTCCAGTAAGGTTTATTAGCTCTGTTGCTGTTTCAGAGAGAGGACGGCTAATGACCGCTTGGGTAGATCTAATTATTCCTGTTTCAAAATCAGGAAGCATGACTATAGTCTAGTAGCTTCGGTTGAGCTAGATAAAAGCATTCTGGTGGTGGTAGCTGTTATTTTAGTTCCCCTTGTTTAGGTAGAACAGTGGAAAAATCTATAAGGCACCAGAATACTCTCTGAAAACTTACCATAAGAAATCTAGTAAAATAACTGTTTCACTTGCTGAAAAAAGTTAAGGAACATCTTGAATGCTGACAGTGTGTTATTTTCCTTCTGCAAAGAAACGTCTCTCCTGCCTTTGAATTTGGAAGTATTTATTAAAGCAAGTAGCTGGAAGTTGTAGGTGTAAAAGATTATTCAGATGGACCTTGACTTGCAGGAGAAACGAGCTGACAGGAACCTCATAAAGGTCAACAAAAGTAAATGCAGCATCCTGCTTCTGGGATAGAATAACCCTATACAACACTGCAGGTGGGGACAGACTGGGTTCTTTCTAAACAGCTCAGCAGAAAAGGACCTGCATAGGGGGCAGATGGTTCTCGCAGGCAAGGAGTTGNTCCCACTGTGTATGTTGTTTGTTCAGCAGCTTGATGTGGTTTTTGTTAACATGTATATGGGTTCGACATGCGTCCTGTTGCTATTCGTTTTTCATATTGGATGATATGCATGAAAGGTACATTGAGTTTCTTTATTCCTGTGTAAAGGTTGCAGCACTGCAGGTGGGGACAGACTGGGTTCTTTCTAAACAGCTCAGCAGAAAAGGACCTGCATAGGGGGCAGATGGTTCTCGCAGGCAAGGAGTTGAACCCAATCCAGCAGTGTGCCCTTGTGATAAGAAACTGACAGCACTCTGGGTGGTTTCAGCAAGTGCATAGCCAGCAGGTTGAGGGCAGTGGTTATTACCCCGCCACGCAGCACTTGTGAGCCTGCCTCAGGAGTGCTGTGTCCAGTTGTGGGCTGCCTGGTGCAAGGCAGGCATGGACGTACTGGAGTGAGTCCAGTGGAGGGTCACCAGGATGGCCAGGGGGCTGGAGCACATGATGTAGGAGAGGAGGCAGAGAGAGCTGGGCTTGTTCAGCCTTATTAAGAGATGGGTAAAGGGGGGTCATACTGCAATCTGCAACTACCAGATGGGAGAGTATGGGGAAGGCAGGGCCAGGCTCTGCTTGGAGGTGCACAGCGAGAGGACAGGAGGTGACAGCCACAAGGTGCCACCAGGGAAATTGCGATTATGTGTTGGGGAAGAAAAACTTCACCGTGAGGGTGGTCACACAGAGACAGGCCCTGGAGCAGTTGTGGAATCCCCATTGTTGGAGGCATTCGGAACTCGACCTGGCAGGGCCCTGAGCAACCAGCTCCACGTTGGCCCTGTTCTGAGTAAGGGTTTAAACCAGATGATCTCTAGAGGTCCTTAGGATAAGAGGACGTCAGTGTTGCGTAACTTGCCCTGCCTTTTCATCTGACCTTGTTCACTGGACTGCACTCAGTCATAGACTCACTACCTCACTTTTATTTCTAATGTAAGTTTTAGAAAGCTGGGCTAAAAGGAAACAAAAAAATCCCTCACACCAACTATTTTCTTGAAGGACTGTCATTCTTTGGGAGAGTGTGATGAAATCTGCTGATTTGTACATTATTTTAAAAGAAGCATTGGTATATTGTTCCATTTTAAAGATTCTTATTCTTAGAATCAACATTTTTCAAGACCAGTTTCAGGTGTAATGAAAATAATTTCCTGCAGGGAGTTAGTGTTAGGAGAACAAAGCATGTCCTTGGGGATACAAACTTTGAACTGCTAATCAAGTATGACAGGGTTACAGAAAAGCAGTGAATCTTCCACATAGTAATGCTTTCACTGGTTCAGACCTACATGTGTTACTGGTTGAAATAAACTTTCAAAGGGAGTAGGAATATTTTTTTTTTAAGTTGCCTGCAGAGTCAGACTTACTTAGAGTACATGAACATCTAACCCCCCCATTCAAGAAGAACAACGTAGATGATAAAAACAATGACAAATTCTGGTAAGTTATTTTAAATGTTTTGGGTATGTAGTCAGGCTTGCAGGTGCTTATAGTGATCTGTGCTAGTTGGAAGCTTTAGGACCAGAGTCCTACAAAATGTTCATAGTACAATTATCCAGTGAACAGCATTAAGTGGTTCTCTGGTAATTTTTCTGGCTCTTTAAAAATTATGGGCAGTGCTTCTAAACAATTGTCACATTATCTTAAATTTCCTCTGGCTAAGGAAAATAATCTGATACAAGCCTATGAATTGCTTTGTAAACCTTTGAGACAGAAGACACATTATGCTATTGTCCAAATGATTGCAAAGTCAGTACTTAAGAGCTCAGAGAAGGCTGTAGAGCGGTGCTTCTGACTAATTGTCTAGCTGGAGGAATAAACTAAAATGAAATCTTAAATCAGTATCAAATGTAACAAAAAAGTAAGTTTAGCCACTAGTTAAAGAAAAAAACAAAACGTGATCATCCTGTGGATACTTTCCAGTTTTATTCTGCTGCCATAACACAGTCACACAGAAGAGTTGAAGTGTAACAGATCATGCTCTGCATTCAAATATTTTTGATAACATTTAAACAAATCTTATTAAAGAAAACGTTCCCCAGTTCTTTATTTGCAGGGAATAAATTAAACACAAAAGAAAACACAATACATGCCTGAAATAAGTTTTAACATAAGTATTAAAAAAAAATTTGGGGAACATTAATTAAAGAATGAAGTCTCAGAACCAGCCTGATGTTCTCATACATTTCATATGAACGTAAATTAAAATGGAACATACTTATTTTATTTACTCCTCAAACTTAAGTGCAGCACAACACAGTTTAAGTGCCTTGGCACCAAAATAATATACAAATAATTAACAGACTAGGCCATTGGTAAATTTATCATTTGTTATCTTTTTTTAATGCTGTAAGAAGTCTGCAGCAGCTGAAGCCAAATGTGACAGTATTTGTTCATGTCCGTCTCTATTCTCTAGAGTATAGCACTTCTCTACCTGCAAAGCTGTAAATGATTTAAAACCCCAAGTACAAATTAACAGGATGTAAGCATATGCCTAAAATCAAGCATGTTCAATGGATGCTGAGCTCAACTTTCCAGACAGTTCCTACTCAGTGTGATGTGTTCATATGTTATTATTAAGCTGACTGAAGATTTGACCAAGGTCAGCTGAAGCAGCAATTGAATATGTTTTGGGCACGTAGCAATAAGCTTTTTTCCCACCTTCAGAAGCTCCTCTCCTAATAATTTTGTCATATATGATGAACTGGGAAAGAAACTTGGAACTCAAACATATGCAGCTCTCAATCCTTCCTAGTTATGTTATAAGTTGGCTGGTAATACACAAAATTAACAAAGTGCAAATGATTACCAAAAGCAAAATCTGACGTCTGATTATCATTTGTCATCAGAGGATTTTGTCTTGCTTCTTATAGCCTTTAAATTACAATTTAATACTTGGAAATACTTTAAAACTGTACATACTAGCATTTATGTAGAGGAAAATTATTAACAGTTACACTTTTCCTATTAAACCATATAATTCAGCTTTACAAAGCAGAACAGAATATATATCTGAAAAACATCTAGTTATATAAACATCTTCACCTTGTAAATTAGAGATTAAATAAAGATATTTAACAATATCATAGCTACTCTAAAACCAAAATATTTATTAGGTATTTAAAAAGAAGAATTGTGTTTATTCAGTAGGATTTTTCTTAAGGTTGGTTGTTGGTTTTTTCCCAAGGATACAGCTTTATGGAAATAAGCACTGTAACTCAAAGTTTGCTGTGTCATTCTTAAATGAAGAGATTGCAAAAAGAAAACAGCCTATGCATGAGAATGAGGGGGAGAAAAATAAGTGCTTACTTTCCTTGCAGAAATCATGACGTCGATGCAGTAAAGTTACAGAGATGGTGTGGGGGAAGAGATCTAAAAGTTGGTTTTAATTTTTTTTTTCATTAATACCGTTTTTGTGGAACAGTATTACAACAGATATCCTGGTTGTCTCTGTCTTATTTCTGTCAAAAAATATTTTATTTTCTTCCCTGTCCCGTGCAAAAAGGTATTAGATAAATGCTTAGACCTTACTGAATTACTCCCTTAAGTTGTTTTTAATAATACTTTAATAATAAAAGAAAAAAAAAACTTCAAGTCAAAGTGCAAGCCACCTTGTTTCAGCCCTTCATAAAAGTGTTCGTTAATATTTTTCCTCATTCATCTTCACTTATTTTTTAAATATAAAAGCTGAATGAGCTGTTAGGAACTTACTGTCCTTCACCCCCACTGTGCACTCCTATCAGTAGATAGTTCCTCTACTCAGCCTAAATGAATTTTAAAATAGCCATAGTAATATAGCATTTTTAAGCTGTCCTGCATGATGAGAAGCACTAAGCAAATCTAAACTTAGCCTATTCTTGCAATGAGAATTTTTCTGAATAAGTAGCAGAATATTTCAAAGTTCTTTTAAAGTAATGTAAAAGTTACTTTTTCAAGTTTTTATTAGCTACAATAACCTTTCTATGATTGCACTGTAAACTGTTCCAGCCGTCTGATTTAAAGGAACAAACTTGATATTCCAAAGCTCACTTATCAGAGGCTAAGAATATGAAAAATATTATAGAAAAGGTTATTAATTGCAAGTGGAAAGAATGATAGCTGAGTTCCTTCCTACAACAACTCTAGAATTTGTCTAGGCTTTTGCAAGCAAGTTTGAACTCCTATGAGCATAATCAACCTGAGAAGCACAGTTAGTGGAAAATTCCCATTGTCATTACTAACTGCCAGCGTTTTTAATGCTGTATGTTTGACTTAAGTCTTGTTTTAATCTGACCTTCTGAAATGAAGGTTTACAATAGCATGACCTGAGCCGTACAGAAGAGGACTCTCAAGAAAAGTTCTGTTAGTTAAGCTGTGGCCAGGGACTCTAATGTCACTCTCGCTAGTAATATCTTAGCTGGAAAAAAAACCCCAGCAATATGTCTCATCGGGGCTTAAAAGGCAGGTGGGGGAAGAAGAGAAAAAGGAAGATGAAGATTTGATCTTCAGGTACCATATACTATTTAAGTACCACTTAGGAAAAAAGGCAGCAATAGGAAACTTGAAGAGAGTTTTACCCACAGAAAACAATTAAAAATATATCTATAAACACAAAATTTCAGTACTTAAAATGCTGCTATTTTGCTCGCTTCTCGAACCCCACTCAAGTAAGCTCCTGTAACGGTCTGAGGAAAGTGCCTATTTGTGGCCTGTATTTAAAAAAAGAAAAAAGTTAATTGATTCTAAAACTATTAGAATAGATAGAATTTCAGTTTATAAGCTCAGTTGTGTTTTCCTTAAGCATATATCAACATTTTTAAAAGCCATGTAAAACTTCTTAGAAAGAATTTAGGAGGAAATATTTTTAGCAACATCAAAAATTTGCAAGGAAGTCAACTAGTAAAATTAGTAGTCTGTTTTGCCATCTGCACTTTAGTGGGGCAGGTAAGCTCTGTTCCAGTACAGAATGCATCTATACCATCAGCAGCATGCATTTGTTATGTTACCCACAAATGGAGTAACAGGAAGACAGTCTGACTAAAACTACAAGTGGATTCTACACTCTTGTCATGTTCTGCACTTACTGGTTATGAGTTCACTCCTGACCTGAAATATTTGGCAGACTTTCCGTGCCCAATAGTAATACGACTAAAGGGAGTTCTGTGTCAAAATCCAGAAACATTAGCATATTTGTGTAACAACATTTATGTGCTACCTCTAGATTAACGCTGTTGGTTAGCAAGAGATGATCTTTCATAAGAAACAGTTCCTTGATAACCTTAATCAAAAGTAACAAAGATACCTACCTCACCAGCAAAAAAAATTTTTCCTTGTATGTCTTCAGCTATGATGTCGTAAGCTTCACCGCTGCCACCTGTTTTTACAAAACTATATGCCATCTGGAGCCAAGGGTCTTTGCTCCATCGAGTAACAAAAAACTTCACTGGGTCAGGAACCTCCTGCATAATCAAAATAGAAGTTTTGCACTGCAAAGAAAAGCTCATAATTGCGTAGCTTTTTCTCATAAACAGTTTATTGTAAGCTTTAGAGTATGTAGTATCATTACAACACAGATTAGATCACATTCCAGAATTAAACTCCGATTCTCTTCATTATACTACTAACAACACAGATAATTTTGTTTGCTAGACTTGCCTGATGTCTGAAACATCACAGTTGCACTGTTTTGAATGCAACAAATATACCTAGAACTACAAGAGAAAAAAAACCTCCTCAAAATACGTATATACTCTTGCAAATGGATAAAATACCAATATCAACATCATTCGACACGTTTGTATGTATAATGTAAGCATTTTCCATCTGGGAAAGAAGAAAGCTTGGAGCTTTGCTTTTTCTAGCTGGTTAAGTCTCAAAATGTAATCTTGATTTTGGAGATAATTTTATTCCAATGGAGAAATAACATTACTTAGATAAGATCAGAAAATGAGCTGGCTTGAAAACTAGGTTCAGGGAGAAAACAAAAAAACCCAAAAAGTCAATGTCTGTAGCTATGCCATGACAGTAATACTGTGTCGTCTTTGTCGCACTGCAGCATGCAAATTCCACACAATTCTACCATTCTGGGTAACAACTGTATGAAGGCTTAGTCAACTACCGCTGTCTTACTCGAGGGGCTTGTAATAAGTAAAGAGAAGCACCCCTGGTTGCCTCTTACACAACATCCGGTATCAACAAATAGCCAAGTATGGCAAGTTTCATGGACATCCCAGAGGTTCTGGTACGCTCCTGGAAGCTGTCTTGTCTTTGAAAATCCCGCTGCATTGTGTACAAATGACTGACATTCACAACTGCTATAAACCACGGAGACAGATACGAAAATCAGTCTTCTAGACTAGAGTGGCCAAGAACCACTAGACCCAAACCGAAGGCCTGTTTGCCACCTTGACATTCTCCTGAGATCAAAATAGCAGGTATGTGGACTTACATTGCACATGATTCTGGCAGCTGTAAAGCCACGACCAAAAGTATGTTTTCTAAGAAAAGCCAACAACAGGCTGAAGTTTTTCCAAGGTCGTTAATACTAACATCTGAACCACGAGTAAAACTTGAGAGATCACACACGAACACAAGCATTCCTCAGGATCTAACTGCTCTAAGTACTTTCAGGCATTACTGTCTACAGAGTGGAATGCAAATGACATAGCTAAATGATAGTCTTCTGCTTGCCTCAGATTTCTCTCATTTTCCTATTAGTTTTTATCCAGATGATGAGCTGGGGGAGGGGGAAAAGGTAGAAATTTTCATCTAATGTTTTTTTACAGTCAGGATGTAGGACCCTTGATAAATCATTTTGCCTGTACCTCCATCCCAAGACAGCTCAGGAAGGGTTGTTTCTTATTAGAAGAGTAAGGGATTGGTTTGGTTAGGTTTGGGGGTGCTGGTGGGGGTGTTGTAATTTCAGTTGCTCTTTACATGGTGGGGAATCATAATCAGATTCATCTAGCTTAAAGCTTTTATGATATACTGGAAGCGGTGATGAAAAAAAAAGTTTGGAAAAAGTGACAGCTAAGTAAGAAGTGTAGCTGTGTTAGCTGCTTAAAGTGCTGATTTTAATTGATTTTCCTTTCTAAAAGCACTTCAAAGGATGATAGTTCACTTTTGTTTTTCAATTCATTACCATTTTCCTTCATACAGATCTAAGATACCTTAATTCACACTCTTCACACAAGACACCAAACATTGTGTTTTTAGTGTATCTATCTCAAAGGTAGTGTATTCCCTCAAACTGACAAGAAAAGGAAAATAGTTTAAAACGTCAAAGGTTTTCCTGCACATGATGAAGTAGTACAATCAAAAGCTTTACCTCTGTTGGCGAGTTAATTCATCTCTTAAGAGAATTCTCTTACCTGCTCCTTAAACAGCTCTCGAAGTACAGTCATACACTGTTGCAGTACTTGTTTATCATCTAAATTCTTAATGGTTGTCACAGCATCTCCAGTGACCACTGACATTAAAATGCTTTGTTTGCCCTAAAAACAAGACATTTAATATAAGATAATTTTGAAATTATTAGGTTATTAAGTATTTCTTGAAGAGTCCCTTTTACTTGGTATTGACAAAGAGATTTTCAGGTGCAAAGCAATTTTTGTCCTAGTGGAAAGTGGGTTTGATCCTTAGAATAAAGGCTGCATATTCTACAGTATTTGTGCTCTAATTACTGACATCCTCTGATGATGTGTTCAAAGACCTGTGGTATGGTCAGCCCCTTTTACAACTTGCTGAATTAGCTGAAAACTTCCTATCTACCTATTTAAAGGCTACACCAAAAGATTTGACATTTATAGTGCTGTTCTTTGTGACAGACCTCTTAAGCTCCAGTTACATGCCAAAATTCCACCTCAACTGTACTCCAATTTCAAAAGGCGGTAACAAAGAGAATCTATTTAAATACCAGTTAGATATGTTTTGGGTTAGGTCAATACTAAGTTCTTAACAGCAGATTTTGGCCCAAGAAATGAAAGCTCAGTTCTACTGGTGTTTCCTTCCACTTCAAGAAATCTGCTACCATACAGAAGTTTCAAAGATGAAGTGGTGACTATAGAATAGCACACAGGTTCTCAACTCCTTCAGAAGAGCTCTCCCTCTCGTTTATATAAGGCAATTCTTCTGTTACTAAACTTGATAGCTAGCAGAGAATAGGTATTGAGCAAATTAAGAATTATATCTAGTTTCTCTGGACAGCACCAGCACACTGAACCACATGTAGAATGAGCTTAAAAGTATTGAAAACTTAACTTTAAGGAAAGTCATGTACAGGTAGAGATAGTGTAGTAACAGAGCACAATCTTCACAGGATGGTTTCCTTTTAGAGTAAGCCATAAGGTTACAAAATGGCCTTTTAGTTGCTGCCAATTAGTAAGCAGCAGTTGTAAAAACATGAAAAGGTAAGATATTAATGCGTAATGTATCTGCTTGGAACTGGCAGAGAAGAGAAACGTGATGTCAATGCGCTAGTTTGAATTTGTTTTGAAATTCATGAGTTTGGGACTGATCCTTCAGACCTCAGTTTCATACAAAACCAAGTGTTTGCCTTTTCTTCTGCCACTCCACATGGTTATTGAGGCTAGTGCAAGCCATTAACTGTTAATAAGCCAGCATTATCTTTTTAACAGGATTTTTAGCTGATTTAGTACATCTGTAGTGAGGTATTACAGACTTGTTTTCAAGGTAGTTTGAGAATAAAAGCATGAACTTGCTTGTATATTATTTTAATCCAAATGCAGGAAAACATTCCCATTTATTACAATGAAGTATCAATCAGCTTTTTCTTGATTAATAACACTGCTTCCACTTCTTTTAACAGTTGTGGGGGTAAAAAGAAAACTTTCATTGTTCAGTAATTACTGCACTTGGGTTCCAAACTGAATTTCTGAAGGGCCAACAGAAAATACAGCTAGCATACGATACCTCTGG
>VZSC01002186.1:376858-398215 GCA_013398225.1 Steatornis caripensis | reverse complement strand
GATCCATGTCATAGAAAACACTAAAGAGCCCACGCTGGCTGGAATTGGGTGGAACATGACCAAAAAAATCAGCTCCTTGAATTTTACTGTCCCAAAATCTGTAAGGAAACTGCAAGGCAATCTAGAGAGACAGTGAGAGAGATATATATGAAATCAAAAGCATTTCATACCATAAAACTCATAACTGGATATGCTATATGATGGTCTAATTCTCTTTCCCTTTTCCACCCCATCAGAGACACCCAGTTCTATGAGAGGGTCTCAACAGTGAATAATATGTGGGCCAGTTCTCCAAGGGTGACAGGGAAGGAAAAAAACCTGCTAGTCTCACAAACTGCAAATGCACAGACAGCATCAAATTCACAATAGAATTCACTATGGAAAATGCTCAAGAAATTGAGCAGAATTTTTACAAACCTAATCTAGAACTCAGTGATCCCCGTCCTGTATGGGGGCAGTTCTGAACCTTGCATTTAAATTTCAGCATTGATATAATCATGCTTCTGGCATTACTTCTGTTTCTGTTTTGTTCCAAGCACACGTCTTACTAGGGATCTTTTCAGGAGAGGCTGTCTTTTTGCACTGGAAAAGGGTAGGAGATTTTACACTGGTCAAATACACAACTTCCAGTATTCTTCTGAAATAGTTTATGATTTATTAGGTCAAAAGGACCTGGAATAAGCATATTATTAGAATTTCAGAAGATCTAAGACCATCACAAAGGCTTGCTCAAAATCAGTAACGAAACATTTAACCTGTGAAGTGATTTTGCAAACAATTTCTTTAAAAATCCCATTGAATAGAGAAATCTAAGAAACAGAAATACATGTGATCGTCAATAGCATTTTGCTCTTCTGGGCTACTGTGTACAAATAAAACCAAATGCATAATAAATCCTGAGAAATATGCAGCAAAAGCAATAGGGACAAAGCAGCCAATGTTTCTATGAAAAGAAAATGAAGTATCGTCTGAAATTACTTACCTTCTCAATGACTCCTGCTCCCAAACTATTAATGGCTTTAATTTTTTTTTCTGACAGTGGAGGATTAAACTGAATGGCATTTTTCTGAAGAAGAGCCAGTGGTACAGTCACTAATACCTGAAAAAAATAATTACAATCACAACAGTAGCAAAAGCTGAATACTGCACTTAAGCCTCACAGCATCCTCTTAACAATCTTGGATTATTTTTGTAGGAGGCAGCATAATACTCAGCAGACACATCTAGATTAGTGTCTGGTTTTACTCCCCATTAGTGGGAAACACATGCCTTACGTTCAGGTGAGAACAGATCCTGCAGTTCACTGGTTTTAAGTTGTAGTCAGCTCGCATCTAAGTGGCTAACCATGCTACTAATTTTAATACCTCCTGTAAATTATAGTCAATGGCTCTCATTAACAAAACTGTCTTTTTGAAAGGAGAGAAGATGGTGATTGTTGTGGTTTGTTTTTTCTTCTTTCACAGATCCCTTCTCTTTAAAATATGCTCAGTAATACTGTTGATGTCAATCCAATCTTGATCCAGTTTATGTATCATTTTAAAAATTACTAAAAGCTAAAATACACAACATGAAGCAGGTGGGGATAGAGGGAACAAGGGAGACTGAGAAATACGGGTTGTCAAGTCCTGCATACCAAAGGGAAAAATTTTAACAGGGCTGATTCACATAGTCAATGGAGTAAAGCTGAGCAGGGAATGGAATCAGAAACATAACTGTCACTTCAAAGACCAGATAAAGATCTATTCTCTTCACATTTTTAGTACTACCTTCACAGTGCTTTGTTCTTCAAATCAACTGTTACTCAAAACTCAAGCATGCTCAACAGAAAAATACGTTCTAGGACACTCAAATGCAGGTCACTAGAACATACAAGTTTTCATCTTTGAGTGGGGAGAAAATGGACTAAATAGTCTTCTGAGGGGAAGAAACAAAACCCAAAAAAAAACCAAAGAGGACATGTACTGTGGTGCATATTGTTGTTGTGTTCCCTACAATCCTTAATCTTGGAGCATACTGGGTACCTTTTGTGTTGTCCACACTGTTCCATCTGCAGTAGTGACCTGTACTTCTTCACCAGAATAATCAATACTCTGTACCTATTGAAACACAAATTGAGGAAGATTATACTACAAAATCTACACAGGCAATGCAAATTCAGACAAAAACACCTAATATAGCACCAGTCTGCAAACCAGAACTTGAAGAACACAGATTTCCAGAGAAATATTAAAAGAACAAAAATAGCCTCCATGGAAGCTGGAAAAGAAAAACCATGATTCTAATATATAAGCTCATCATATCATAATATTTAAGTATGGATAGTCCTCAAAGAGGATTTCTAGAAATGCTGAAATTGTCCTCTCTTTTCTTGAAGACAAGTCAAAATAATCACAGGCATAGATTTGCCGGGTCAGAAGAATACAAAGGCATGATTGCGTGTTTCAAAGCAATCCAAGGCAGGCACTGCAACAACATTTTCCAGACTCACTGGGAAGTTCAGCCGGATGTCCAGCCCTTCTGCCAATTTATCAATCACAGTAGAATATCCCACAGTTAGTAGAGTGTGATCTCCAGCAAACTGGGCAAAAAATTCATTGTGGTCCCATGAGCGTGCGGATACCTGTGGACAGAACACAACTAGTTGTCTCTACTGGTGAGATGACATGAGTACTAGCAGAAGTCCCACAGTTTAGAAGAAGCCACCCTAATTCCCTTCACAACTGGAAAAAAAAAGTGTATCACCAGAATGTATGGCAACACTGACAAAAGCAAACGGCTTATTTACCCAAGGCCACTATACAACATATGAATTGCTGGATTAAGAAATGTCATAATAGGGCTCGGTCACTAGCAGGTAATTTATAGTTCTGCTTGGTAGAGAAAACAATTTAAGTAGTACAAAAATTCAGATGGATTGCAGTGTATTTATTTCAGTTTTCTGTCTCTAGCAAAGAAATCAGATTTTACAGCCTTAAGACTTCAAATAAAAATGGAAATATTTTCTTTCTCAACATGAAGGAGAAAATAAGATTCAAAAAAATCTCAACGGATTTTTTTCTGTCACTTTGGAGGTTCTTCCGTGATATCTTTCATTGACTTTCTCCCCCAATCCCTGCAAACTCATAGTTCGTATAATAGTGATATTTGCACTAAGCAATCACCACTTAGCAGTGAAAAATCTGAAGCAATTCTCAAACTGCTATTCAAAACTGAAGGTAAGATAGATTTTAACATCTTTCTTAGTTCCCCTGGGTGCTCATGAAGTGTGAAAGCTTGACATATCAAAATACTTTCCATTGCCTGCCCTGGTATAGCATTGTCTTGCAGGTTTTTGTGAACATTCCTATGTGCTTCTCAGTTCAGAACAGATCTGTGCATCTGCACATATCAGTCAGCTGTCCCACTACTGTAATACAATGGACCCTAAACATCTTTAACCAAAGCAACAGGACTGAGTAAATAGTGCACTGCAAACAACATCATACTTTGATATTTCCTGAACCTGCTTGGTTAAAATTGAAGTCGCGAGGAAAGCCAAGTATCACATAGTCAACAGAATACCTAGGAGTGGTGAACTGGGGCCCACCGTCAGGGTGTTGGAACACTTCAGAAGTTAAATGCATTTATTCTCAAGATACCTAGCAAGGTAGAGAAATACCTCAGTTTTTAAACACAGAACTGAGAAGCAGAAGTCACACACAACATCTGAGGAAGAGTAACTCTCCTGTGAATCCTACCACCCAACATCTCAGCAAAATGCCCTACTCTGCTGCACCATCTACTCTCAACTTGTTAAAGACTATGTTGCTGCAAGCATGTCATGAACTCCCACCAGATTACCTAAGGCAGTGCTGGAGTTTGTGTCTCAGTGCTTTGAAAGAACAGGTTAGGGATGTAGGGACAGTTTAGAGATAGCTGATTCTTCCTTTGGGGCCATGGGATCAATCAGATGATTTCTCAATGTTACTTCCAACCCTATTTTCTATGGTGCTCAACCACTTCAGAACACAGCTGTCAAAACTCACCTGAGAGAGATTGCTGCCACAGGCATACTCCAAATTACTGAGATGGAACTGTAGTACTTTTTCTTCCAGCTCACTGAACTGGATACCAGACTCCTGAATAAAGGCTTTATAGATCTCTTGTATTTTTTCTGTGAAGGAACATGTTTACAATAAGAACATATCACAATTCGTCAGAAGTCCTACTGCATTTCAATATGCTATTCTCTGGATCACAAGATTTTCAAGCTTATGCTAAGTTGCACTAAGATGTTTTTCTTCTCATAGAAAAAAAATGCAAGATCTTTCCAGTGATAAAACACAACTTGTTGTTTAATCGTGTTTCCCTAGTAAAATCTTCTTCTTAAAAAAGGAAACATACATAGCTTCAGGAGAAAAGAGGTTAAAATTATTTAAAAGAAAAAGAAAAAAAGAAACACACCATGCAACAACACACCTGGGCTGAGACAGAGAGAAAATAATTGTTATATCATCAATATACAGTTGAAGATATTTTGAGGAAAATACACTTCAAGATCATGGAGAATTCTTGCAAATAAATCCTGCTTAATTTTTACACAACCAAAAAGAGCTGATAAATTTGATCCGGTTTCACTGAAGGACATATCCTGCCTTACAGAATCCACACTGAAAAGATCTGGGAGGCAGACATTTCTGAGCAAGTTTATTTTTTGCTGTTGAATGTGCTTGCATGCTGTAACTGGGGTAGGAGGTGTTACCAATGGAGATGGGACTATTCTTGCCAATCAGGCTCTTTTTTACACAGATTAGTCAAAAAGGGTACGAGTTACAGCTAGCTCTGGCCTTCTTCAGCAAGAAGCAAGTATTTTTTGAACTGCTAGTGGCCCTAGTTATACTGAAAAGGCTACCTCACGAAAACAAGATACTACATCAGAAGTCATACAGTAGTACAAAAGACTTCACATTAGGCTTCCTTAAAAGTTACAAGTGACATTTTGGTCTGTGTGTATACGACAGCCCGTCTCCCTTTTTGCTCCACAGAGCCAGGTTACCACTGTTGGATTTAAGGTCAGATGTACAGCCATGCACTTCCAAAAATGTCCGATGTAAAAGCCAATTTAATAGAAAACCCTACTAACACAGCCAACACCTTCACTTTGCAATACATCTCCCACTTACCACCAAGAGGAACATCTTGATGCTGGGTTTTATCTTTTCTCCACTCAGAGACGACATCTAGGATGGCATTGAAATGAAAGTCCATACGTTTATCAATAGTGGGATCTGTTATCCTTCCACCTTCCTGGATCAAGTCACATTTCTCCCCTAGTTTGTGCATTTTAATGCCAAGCTTAAGAAAAAGACATTTTATTGCTTTTTAAGTATAGAAAAACTATAGTGCCTAGCCTGCTCAAAGTTACTTAAAGTAAGGTGAATCCCTCAGATTTAAGTGATGCCACTTAAAAAACATCCAGGACTTTAAAATGGAATACCAGTTTTAGGTATGTATGTATATATATAAATATATATATATATATATTAGGGGGGTGTGTGTATATATATATATAAGGTATGTACTTCTATCTGTTAATTGCCCTTAAACTGTTGTTCCCCACTGTTCAATCCTTTTTTTTTTATCAGGGATTCCCAGAAACCTCATCTCCACCTTTCCTATCAGGCCGGGGACTAGTACAGAGATGTTGGGTCTGGTAATCAAACACGACAAACCAGTCTCCTTCATTTCTACTTTGCCTTCTGTAAATCGCCATTAAAATCAGTTCTTTTCTACAGCTTTCTGGTGCCTGATGCCTAAACAGTTCCCTGCATTCAAGAATTGACAGGACATTCCCTGCCAGGTATCACCAATTTAATTCACAAACAAGCAAAGAAAGAAATTACTTTAAATTAGACCTAGTATCTTGCTCTGCTTGTCTATCAAACACACAACAGAGCTCAGTCAGGATAAAGACTTTTTTATGTTCTGCAGAGCCAGTTTAAAGAAAATAGCACAAATACAGTGCTAACTTCTTCTTAGGGTTTTGTTACTTAGGGTGCACTCTACAGTTTTTCACATATCCTCACATCTCTCTAGGCTCTTGGTCACCTAGGCACCTGGTCACCATGTCTTCTCAAGATACAAGAAAATTGTATTTTCAATGAAAGTAGACATCAAATGACCACAAAGGGATAGGCATCTAACATGTATTCAGAAGTCATTGCTCTTTACCTCATAACTAAAACATGATTTAAAAATAAATAAATAAATAAATAAATCCTAATTTCTTCATGACACTATAGAGCACTAAAGAGTTAAAACAGCATGGGCTTGATTTGCGTGCCTCTCTGAACAAAATCCATACTCGAGTTCCACTTGGAGAAATTCAGCATCCCGCCCCAAAAAACCCAAACCAAACCAAACAAAAAATAAAATAAAATAAAATAAATTTGATCCGCAGTGTGTTTGCGTCAGTAGTTGTTATACATATGCATCTAAACTTGTGTGGAATTAAACTAGAAATACAGAGGCTGAGCAAAGGCAAGTCTGTCATAGAAACTATGTAGTACAACAACATAGCAATAGCCTCCCACAATAAAGCCTTTCTCAGCTCTAAAGAAGTCTGCTGAGGACCTTTTACATTCCTATCTCCAGAAAAGGGGAAAAAAAGTGGTGTCCTCTGGTTCTGAAGGTGGAGCCACCTTGTTTTTCTTTACGTAACGTGCCCAAAACCATTCTATATCCCTTCTCTGTGCCCAACTGTTATCAAAGATATAACAGCAACACAGAGTTTACTTACAACGCAGAACAGTGTTTTAATCGTGTCATGGAAAAGGATTCCCACCCCTACCCAGCCACCCAACCTGGCTTTTCACTAGTGATAACGCATGACCACTGCAGGAACCCACTTGCTCACACATTAGTGCCACTGGGTTGTTGACACATCCATTGACGATTTGCGCGCCTCTTCCAACAGTGACTTCTTTGAATGTCTTATCGTCCCACACTCGGCCACCAATTCTGTCTTTAGCTTCTAAGACAATGACCTGTGGCACAATGCAGCATAGTAAATTGTAAGATTTGATTATATTAAACATATCTGTTTAACTCCAGAGCAAAAGGGGAAACAGAACAAAAAAACCCCCAAGCAATCCAGGAGTGCTAACAATCTTAACACTTTATTTTCATTTGCAGATATAGTTAATTTATGCATTTAAATTGTTTTTTAAAGGTTACTCTTTGGAATAAACACATATAAAATAAGTGCTATGTTAAGAAACAACTTGTAACAGAAATAAGCCACCTTTTTAAAAAAGCTACAGACCTGTTCGGGAAATCTCAAAATTTGAGTTTAAGGTATGTATGCTACAGGCTATTAAACACAATGGTCTGGATGCAATGTCCATCTGAGGAAGTCCATATGCCTTTCAGAGAAATTTGTTCCTAGGGTATACTAAGAAAACCCCGTTCTCATGTATTTCCACCATTCATACATACCTCCTTCAGCATCCACTACTTGTCACAGGCCAGACACAGGATACTGGACTAGATGGATGTTTGACTGAATATGTTTACCCTTACTTACTTATCTTTTTATTTTTAGAGAAACTCCATCTCTCCAGAGCAGTAAAAAGCAACAGTGTGTATATATATATTTAGTATGTTAAAAAACAGTCTTGCCAGTTATTTCTCTTACTGTTGGATAGCTTTCCACAGGACTTGATGTACAGAAAAGCTGCACTGCAATTTGCTATTTAGCAACGAAAGAATTAGATAATGGGCCTATGAGATCCAGGGATTTATATAAATATATACATATATGAGCACATAAATATATAAATCCAGGAAGTCACATGCTCATTCATTTCCTTAAATATCACCCTGCAAACACTTCATGTGTAAAGAGTCCATAGATTTTCATAAGAATATTCTGATGTGTAGAATTATGTCAACATGTAAACATTGTGAGATCACAATGTCAATGATAAATATGAGGGAAAAGGGAAACACATGTGATTTGCTTATTTTTAGTAAGCACCAAGTAAGTACAGTAAAGTGCACAAATGAAAGAAAATTTCACCTCATTTAAACAGCCATCATAATGTACAGTCCCATTATTTGGACATCTCACCTATCCTCCCAGCCTAAGTCTATGTAAAATATTCACTGCATGCTTTGTTGAATTTTAGATACAAATAAATGCTGTTCTTAAACAGCAGATTTACCCATTAGAACCCCAGATTTTACAAATTAATTAGGATACCCTATATATAAATGTTTGTAACAAGCATGCAGGTTTTTTTCATTTTGTTGAAGAACACTTTCAAACCAGAGGAAGTCTGATTTTTCAAGTAACAGACTCTAAAATTTCTTACCTTAATTCCAAAGTTGTGCAGTTGTCTGGCTGCTGCTAATCCTGCTGCACCAGCCCCAACAATGATGACGGATTTCTAAAAAATAATAAAAGATTTCAATAAATAAAAATAGTTAGAATTAAAACAGAGATTATCATTGCACACTTACTTTTCTTCTTGCTAAAGTTAAAAATACCTGTAGGTTTCAGAAATCTAGGCTGTCTTCTCCTCTAAAGTACTCACTGAGAACTTTTAAAGATAATTGTACATTTAATATAGAGAAAAGATCAATTGTAGCTTTGAAAATAGTTAACAATTTTTAAGGACTTTAAAAGCAGATATTTCAATGTCTTTTAATGGAAACAGCTGAAGTTATTAGTCAACTAACAAAATCTAACTGAAGTTACCAGACAAGAAACACACCTACCTTGTAATTATTTCAATCACAGATTGGGCTGACCAGTAAAAACTATTTTATGAATTAAAAATATACACAAACACACTTTGTAAACAGAAATCAACTTACAATTTCTAGGAGATATTCCATTAAAGAATACATTCATTTCATAAGTTTTTGTGTGCTGTCAAGCAAATTCCTAGTCATAAATATGTACCCTTTAATCGTAGTTCTTGCAAACTAATATGGAATAGGAGTTTCCTCACCTATGGAAGCAGAGGTGTATTACGAAGTTAAGCCATGAGACGAACCTAAGTGTCTTGCATATTTTTCACAGTCCCCATCTGTCTGAAAAGTTCACAGGACACACAAATCCATGGGACTGAATTCCATAGATTTTAGTGGGAACAAAAACCTTGCTGAGAAGTCCCGTGTCTGTAGTTCCCACAACCATTGAAGGCAGATGAGAACCATGTGAAAAACATGCCATGTGTTTGCTTTTAGACGTAATTTTTACATAAACAGTTGGAATGACAGGTAATAAGCAAAAAACCCAGACCGAAAAAAACATGGTATGTGCCATGTAGTTTTATAGCACTAACAATGTAGGGATTATTACAGCAACTTACATTGTGATATTCTTTAGGAAGAAGATACTGGTCAGGACTGACTGATAAAATCCCTGTATTAATTAGCCCTTTCCTTGTCATAAAATAAAGTATCCTCTCCATTTCCTGTACACAACGAATACGCACAAGTCCGCGAACAATGATATGATGGATACATTTTTGAGGGGTAAGAGCCTCCTGCAAAGGAGAAACAAAGAAAATAAAGTGTTGACTATCTAATATTCAGTTTTTTCATGCACTTGTATTATATTTAAACTGTACACCAGATGGTAAAAATTAATCATCAATCAGGTTTCTGAGAGCATTTTAAAAGCAAGTTTTATGAAAGTTTCTTGCTAGCCAGCTTTACGCAGTAAGGTAACGATTTATTAAGCTAGATTAACATGGAATAAAAGCACATGAGTCTACAAGATACTCTCGCATGCTCCATGGTGTGCTCCATGTGTGCATGTACAAGAATGGTATTGAAATGCATCCCTGATTGCAAAATTAATCTACCTGGTGGCAATGCTCACAATGACATTCCAGTAAGTGGCATTCCAAATAAAAAGTAGATTAATATCCAAAACCTTCACATAAATACAGACATCAGTATCTGAAAGCTTCAGTATGTGAAATTGCAGCAATTCCATTGAAGGCAGTGTCATAGAGTTAGCGTAAGTAAAAAGACAATCGCTTCCCTGTCCAACAGTCACATAAAAAAAAAAAATCATAAAGCACCCACAAACACTGCTTAGAAACGTTCACGCATCCCTTTAAAGGTTAATAGCTGCGCAGACTCAGTAGAGTTTTAATACTCTTAAAACTTTTGTATTTTACTACAAAAGAAGCTCCTAAAAAAAAAAAAAAAAAAATCGGAAAAAAACCCCCAAAGAACAAAACAGAAAGAAAGAAACCAGCCAATCTTAGAATGGGTTTTCAAAAGGATGACAGCAATTTTTCTGGTGCATAAGGAGACGTCTAAGAAGGGAGTCCAATCCGTAAGACAACAGTCCACATCCCAAAAAAGTAGCTATTATTTGTAAACAAACAAATTAACTTATTAGCATCTCTTACCTTGCAGTTTGTGTACCACAGAGCCAAGATCAGGTTTCTCAAAGCCAAGTACATGGTAGGGTCTCGTGAATATTCTGGGAACTCATAGAGCTCATCCAGTTCCATGACATCTGGCCTCACACAAAGTGCTTTCCCACATTCATTGGGCTGGTAAAAAGGCTGGAAATACTTGTTCAGGCCTGCAACTGAATGAAGACACACCAAGAACTAGTCATATTCAATTGTATCTTCATCGCACCCTTTTCCCTCTAAGACGATCCATTGACTTCACACAGATAAACAAATAACAAAGCTTTCCAGCCAGTGAGCCACCTTCGGAATGACTTCATTTATATTGCTCTCCCCTCTCCTACCTCCTAGGCTGTGCAGTATTAATTACTGTCCTGCTACCTGATGGGTATGTCTTGGACCTCTCACAGCTGAAGTTTTGTCAGAGAAACAGTATGTGCCCTCGGATGCCATGATGAGTCCAGCAAAGAACAGGATCTAAACACAAGTCTAAGGTCTAGCATCACTGTACAGGCTCATGCCCCTTTCATCTTCAACTCCCAATACTGCCCACAGTGGGTAGTAACTAAAAGTAATCATCTTCCATGTGCAGTATTGGTAGCCCTAGGTAATGAAGTTTTCTGTTTGTTAAGCAGATAAATATCTGTTGAACAGATGAACAGATTTATTTTCAGCACCTGAGGAGAACAAAGCCTGCTAAGACGACATAGAAGCTGAACTTTTCTCAAAGCACTCTCTCAGAGATAGAAGATTATGGGAATCCTGAATTACCTTTCTCCATACCTGACCTATTCTGCGGATCCGCACTCCCAGGCTGTCAGTCTCAGAGCTGTCGTTAGCAAAAAAATTAACCTAAACAGAATCTGAGTGCCTTAAGAAATCAAATCCTTTTCTCCAAAGCCCCAAAGATCCACAATATCAAAACTAGCAGAATCATGTTTTGTTTTGATAAATCTTCATTTCCTTAAGAATGCAAACAATCTTTAAGTACCTGCATGCTAATTTCCCTTCCTATAAACAAACGACAGGTAGTAAACAAAAAGCCTCTGCAGTCTGTGCTTACTCCCTAAAGAAATGCCATACGAAATTTATTACCTTTATCTTACAAAGGAGTAAATTGCATCAAAGCAGTACAGAGGCAGTCACACGGAGAGCGTGTGTTAGTGCTGAGAACAGAACCAGTATTTCTGAATCAGGAGCATTATGTGCCTTATAAACTCAGTTATAAGACAACATTTACCACACCTATTTAAGCAACAGAGCCCTGCAGATGGCCCTTACCAGTCAAATTAGGCACGCTCTTTAAGTGCTCTAACTTCACAAGGTTGGATTCACCAGGTAACCGATTAGTGCTGGTACAGGATGGACTCATGCCCACGCAGTCTGGATAATATGCAGCTAGAAAGGGAGCTGCCACACTGTCTTTCAGCAAAGGAGGGAGTATGAGCATGGAGTACCACCAATGGTCTGAAACTTCAGCCACTCTCTGGCCAAGCGGAGAAGTGAAGGAAAGAGGGGAGAAGAGAACACGTCAGTACTTTGAAAACGTTGGAAAATGAACCAATTCCCCCCCCCCCTCCAAAACTGAGACCAAAAAGCACTAGCAGTACCAATCTCAGAACTGCAAGTCATAAAGACATTTTCTCTCCCTCTTTCCCCTTCCTCAGCCTGACACAGAAAACCTGTAGCATTAACCTCATCCTCAGAAATGGAGCTGAAACTTCACGACCTGCACACCCACGCAGAAAGCAAACAGATGAGACATGCCATGACAATGCATCTATGCCTTATCAGGCCCTCTATAGAACATTTACAGTTGTTTATGCATCCAGAAATCTGAACTTAGAAAAGTCTACGCTAACTGATCAATTTAATTTAGGTTCTGCTATCCCCATCAAAGACCTTCTAAAACCCTAACAAACACTAATGATTCAGCCTTAATTTACAAATCAAACATGCATTAAGGAAACAAAAACGCAAAGCTTCTACAGGAGTCAACAATAAGCTTCAGCATGTTTGTTGGAACAGAGGTACCTCAGGTGCACTTGCCAACATTGGCTTATTGAACATCAGATCATACTACATCTGAAATGCAGGGTTACATGATCATAAACCCATTGAAACACCAAAATACATCAAGTCTATTTTTGTATATGAGAGGGAGGAGAGAGAAAACATGTTTTGATGCTCTCCCACAGTCTTCAAAAAGAGGAGACTAGCTTGAATAAAGATAGAAACCACCTGAAAGACAGGGAAATTTTAGGATGGGGAATTTTATTTGAAAGCTGGCAACTGACTACTGTTTTGCCTGATTAAAAATGAGAATTGGGAAGAAATCTTGAATCACAGGCCACAACTTGAAGACACCACGAACCACCTGAAAGCTAATCGGTATGGTAAGGGAAAAGAGGAAAAAGATGAGACTGTAGAATGCCCTAGGCTCTGTTGCAAGTAGTGTCTGACAGTTTCCTGAGAAAAATGCATAAATACCACCATAATTGGCCAAAGGACCATGAAAAGGAAAGAAATACGCCATGCTTTAAGATCACTTTCATATTCTAGGACAAATGAAGAGGAAGAGCCACTACTCACCAAGTCCTCAGGCATGGAACACTGGTCTGAGCCCTCAGTCTGAAAGAAAAGTGAATGGTATCAGAGCTATTCTTAAGTTGTACAACAAAAAGTAAATATAAAACAAAGTAATTTGGCCATGGCATAGTTCTTTAAACTTAAAAACCAAACCAAAAATATATTTGCCTTAGCGTTCTGTAGCAGAGACAATTATGTTAGTAAAAACAAATAATACACAAATCCATAGTTAAAAACACAACACACCATAAAGCAAAAACACCCCAGAAAATGCTTCTCATTCATTAAACTAAATAGTTTCTACTGATCAGACATTAAAATATACATTTTATTCCATGAAATTTAGTGGAAGACTGCAACAAACAAATGGGGAAGAAAAGGAATTTTACAGAAGAATTCTAGAAAGATTCCACATTTTCCAGAGAGACTCTTCCAGTGTAGACTATAAAAAAAGTTTCTCATTTATTTTAAGAAGATCGTTATCACAAAGTTTCAAGATGAAACGATGACCTTTCTGATTTTCATATCATCAGTATCTTCATGTTATGTTTTTAACTACATAGGTTCCACAGCACTATAAGGACTCTTTCACATTTCAGGAGTTATCTTCATACCAAAGCTGAAAGTTTTCATGTAAAGCCCCACGCAAACTCACTAGAAATTAATAAAAGCCCACTGAACTTTTCAAATGCTTTCCTCAGTAATGAAGCACAGCTAAACAAAAAGAAAATAAACATTCTGGTGTGCGTCTATTTTGTACATGCTGGTAATTTTTCCATAGCTTCACAATGAATGATTTTACAATTGACTGTGCAGAGAAAGAGTATTCCAAATGCTTCTTTCTTGACATTTGCCCTCGGGAAACAAAAAGTCTAGACAGCGCGTAGACCTGTCACCCTGCAGCTCTCCAGGCTGTCGGACAATTGTTTTGGCATTAGAAGCATTAAGCAGCAAACAAGGAGAAATTAAGGTCTGCAGACAAGAAGAAATTAAGGTCTGCAGACAAGAAAAATCAACTTTTTGTTAGTTTCCATATGAGCAAAAATCTTCTGTGTTACCTTGGTGGAATTGTTCAGTTTCATACCACATCTGTAGGTTTTTGCTATTTGTGGTGTCAGCTGGATTTCCTTTGTCAGCTGACGCCATTTACCACAGTCTGGCTTTGTGCACTGCACCTACAAGTCAAAAAACAAACATGTTTTTACTTGTTGCTGTCTGATTACAGATAATGAAGCGTAACTTGCCAATTAGAAAGAAGGGAGATGTGAGGAAGTTGTCAAATATAATTGTTGAATTTGTTCTCATGTAATCCTCAGGTCCTAAGTCATTTGGTACATGGAAAACTTGTGCCCATCTCCTCCAAGACTGAATTTCTCCACAGAACCTAACTCTAAAATTAATTGAGCACCTATTTACTGTGGTCTTCAGTGGGTTTTGCAAGCAGTACTGCAAAAAACACATTGTTCACCACTTCAAAAACAACTACAACAAAAAAACCACCATCACCAAACTTCCTTCCATTCCAGTCTCTCTTCTTCTGCTCTCTTTGCTAGGGAAATATAAAACCTGTTTTGGAAGTCTTTCACTCATACCTTCCTATAGCTGGCAGGCTCCCTTTCCCCTGCCAAGTTTTATTCTAACTGAACATCACACAGCTTGGCTGCTGCTTCACTGAAAAGCAAAAGAAGGTTGCTCTTTGTGGGGTGTGGAGAAGGTCTCCAACAATGGAGGAGCTGATCAGAGCTGCTATTATCTTCAGTATTTTCCACAGTCCTCTAATACTAGAAAAACCCCACAAAAACTCAGCTGACCTACTGCTTGAACATACAATATCAGAAACTCCCATCAGAACATCACACTGAAATATACCCTATTAAATAAATCACTCTCCATCTTACCCAGTAAGGAAGCTGTTGATCAGCCATGAAGGCTTTTGGACTGGGCTCACTTTTACCATTACTTGTCCAAATCCTTTTCCAGGCAGTATATTTCTCATAACCATCTTTATGGCTAAGAAAAAAAAGAAAGCAGCAAGCAGTCAGAAAATTGAATATCTAGTTCATTTCAAGCAACAGCAGTTATTCTAAAATTAAACATTTTATGTAAGGATATAGAAATAAGGCTGTAGAGTCTCCTACATTTTTTCCTACTGAAAAAGGAGAAAGTCATGGTTCTTATGATAGCAACAAATTGCATCCTGACCACTATGCCCTCTTGGTCACAAGCACACTTCCCGGTATCTAAGGTCTGGACTGAGTCACAGGTTGAGCAGATAAGCACCCAAAAGTCTTAGTAGAGCTGGACTCAACTCCCGCTCAAACGGGAGGGAGCTTGGAGCTGAAGGCATTCTGTGAGCCTGGCCAGAGTCTTCACGGTCACTGAATGGCAAGAGTTAGATCTGCTCACTGATTTGATGTTACAGAGAGGCAAGGTCTCCTGAACTCACACTGTAAAGTGAATTCGCTTTATAAAGGGAAATAGATTTACTTAAAATTCTGTTCTTATCATTTAAAATTCTCTGATGTTGTTTTAAAAGAGACAAAAGCTTCAGAATAACTGTACACGCAAACCAGCCTGCCTACAGTAATGTTTAAGTTGATGATTAGTCCATACAATACCTGCAATTTTAGCACTGATATCTAATCCTCACTGTGAATAAATCAAGCACAGGGGACATTCAATAAGCACTGAAAAGGCACAACCTTAATTGGTAAATCTACCTTCGGTAATAGTGGTCAAAACATTCATTGCAGAAGTGTTCCCCACAGGAAAGATGATACCATCTAGACGTATACCCATTTTTAGCACATCTGTAATGCAAGAGTGTTGAAATAGTTTTATGATACTTTTAGAAAAAAAAAATATTTCTAGACTAGTAGCACATTCTAGAACATGAACAAAATATTCAGAACAAGCCAGGGCTTTACATTACATTCATAAAGGCTGACTTGCATAAGGCACTACAGTCATACGAATAACAATAAGATCATTTCAATTGTCTCAAACATTTCCAGTTTCCAAGCTAAGTAACACCAGATGCAAAGGAGGCAAAATGTACACAAAGTGCAGTTATATAGTTGGTCTGGCTTCCAGCACCCTCCCGCTAACAATGGTCAACTGAGCCTGTCTTTAGTACCCTTTAAGCAGACGTTTCCTGAACATGAAATACGTTTGCTCTTACAATATGTACTGTGACACACAAAGCGTTTTGCAAATGCATAAGAAGGCAAAGTCCCTCTCCATAGGAACTTACAGTTCCTTTACTTTGTTCCATCTTGTTCTGATATTAGTGCAGGGGTGGGAGGGATCACTTAAATTAGTATTTTTCTTGTACATGTGATCAACTGATTCATTAATCATTACAATATCCCGTCCCAGAACAACCAACAAAACTATAAAGGCACATCTGAACACAAAACAGATGTTGCCTATTTTTTTCATGAGACCAAGTTGGCTGTGATTTTAACCCAATGAGAGATAACCCTGAGGAAGCAGTTAACATATTCTGGACATTTATTCTTTATTATTCTCAGAAATATCCATTAGCAAAGATCGTATTTGTGAGACAAAGAAGTTACTCTTCACTTAGAAAACTCTCATTAAACTCAACGAAATGGTTCAAGATAAATGCAGGAGGTAAAAAGCACGAGGTAAAAAGCAGTGACCGGAGCTACTAACAGAAATATCTAGCCATTAAATTATCTCAACTAAATAATGTTGAAAGTATGTACTTGGGAGGTGGCAGGGTGAAAATCAAAATATTATAATAATAATTCAAAAAGATGACCAAGCAGTATCTTTTGTCTCCCAAATAAAAAACATAATGTCAGCAATGCTGATCTCTCAGCTGCTCGTTTCCTCTACAAGTCTCCTATGCAACTGCCAAAACGGTTGGCTTTCCTATGACAACATCCAGAATACATCGACCTTGTGCCACCAAAGAACAATCCACACAGATAACTAAATGAAGCGCCAAATTAATTTTTATCATTGGAAAATAAATAAAACAAGGCAAGTTTGTCTCAGTTAACTAGGGAGGGAGGAATGCAAATAATCACAGTCTGCCTACTGCATAATGAGGTCTAACATCTTGCTTATCATAGATACACCTTGCCAGTATCATGCGTTTGGTACCTCCAGGGTCAAAACGCAAAAGGACTTGTGCAAGTACACAGAAAGCCACGAACAACTTGAGAACAGAGAGTTCAACTAAGTACGGCTGTCTGCCAAGACCTAAAATTTCAAGGTCAGAATCTCACTTTAGACTGCAAAGCATTCCAATGAAAGAGTGATAAAGACTTTCTGCAAGTAAATGACAGTTTCATTTTCCATCTTGAAAGCGAGTTTAGCTTCCTCAGATTACACTAGTACGCTCTCAGTTTCACCGAAGCGAGGCGTGTTCCAGAAGACACCATTAATAACATAGATAAGCTTATTCTAAAGATATTCTATATCTGAATTAGCAACTTGCACAGTAGAAAGTTACCCACAACAGGAATAACTTTTGACACTTTCCTGGCATCTTCAGACTCTCATTAGTACCTTTCAATTCTCCCTCTACATTTAGAAACTAAGGGATTTTTCAGAAGAGTTAAGATCCTAAACTTCAGCTGCAAGCTTAGAAAAGTCCATGGAAAATGCAAATAAAAAGAAACAAACCTTTCAGCTGCACTGGCAAAGCAAACTGGACACGTTGCAGTGCATCCAGCTTTCTCACACTTCCTGTATTTCTTCTCTGATGCTTCATCATCATCATCTGCTGCTTCAGCCGCTTTCTTCTTCACCTAATAAAGAATAGCTGAAATCTGACCAGAAATGACACAAATGCATCTTCTACAAAATGGCATTCAGACAGTTCTTGCAGCTTGTGGGTAGCATCAAATGGTAAAAATGGTACTAATGAAAATTTCTGTATCCATTGTGAAATAGCTGCAGTGTGAAACAGCTGTCAAAGTAGGTCAGTTTTTCTACAAAAAAAAAAAACCCACAACCCATTAAGGCTGGAAATACCATTTAAAGCTAAAAATGTCTTGCCTTAGTCTAATGGATGCCACTGAAGAAATTATAAGCAAAGCTTCCAGTTTAAATCATATTTTAAAGCTCCGTCACATGCTAATGAGTCAAGCCTCATGCATTCATTTTATGTTTCCTTCAGAAAATCTCTTCTTCACATACTTACTGATATTAATTAGTGGCGATCTTATCTGCGCCTCAAATAAAATATTAGGGTAGGCCTGGGGCTTTTTTTGGACTTCAGATACAAAGCTGTATACCAAATGTCTCTCCTGGGCCTCCAAGGTACGGTGTATGGTGGTGTTTTAGGCCTCTGTCTGGATGGGCAGACAGCTTTGGCTGTCTGTTCAGAAATCTGTGATTGTATTTTTAATACATCCCAAGTATTTACAGGTTATACTGAGCATTTATCTTTTCCGAATAATGTTCACAAATGAGACACTTTGCCTACTTATTCACAGAATTAACTAATTCTCCCTCTCTCCGGACAAGTACTCTAAGTCCTAACTTCTCCACAATGAAGCCCGCTTTCTTTGGAAATGTCATCAAAAAATAAATACCAGAGTACAAACTCATGTGTTTTTAAATTATTATGAATACCTGTCTTCCAGAACTCCTCAGAGGAAGGTTGTCTGGAGACTGGTCTGAAGAACATGCCTTTTTTTTCGTTCGTACCCTTCCGGTTGACATTGTATTATTAGATCTGCAAAAAAACGTAGGCAGTAGTTACGAAAAAACATTAAATTGCTTGACTTTGCAGAGGTGTCTAATCACCTGGGCAGTACAGCCACTCATAATACTACTTTTGTCAGAGTTACGTAGATGAGAATCTGTTTAGCTTGACTATTAATTCAGGAGGAAAATGAGAACGAGGCATTACAGGAAAGGAACACTACTACTATTTTAAACTAAATTCGGAGTTAAGATTAGATCCTTGAGTACATCTTGACAGGCTGTTCCAGATCAGCATACCCTGGATTTCAATAATCTGATTTGCATTACGTGAAGACCTGGACTGGAATTTGGGTTGGCGATGCGAACAGACACCAGCTCATAATGCAAGCGTTGAAACACCACTCTCAGTAAGGCTTGTCCTGCTAACTACTGATTTATTGGCAGCAAGAGATTTGCACTGTAAAGCACTTTTCCAAACAGCATATTGAAGAGATGTTTAACACCAGGTGAACAACCAGTTCCAAGACTCGCACATCCTCCTATGAAAGGACATCAGAATTTAAAGTCTAAACTGCAGCTGCATTGCAATTATAGGTGATCAGAGTATTACAAACGCTGTTGTTAAGCATACTACAGAAGAAAAAGTTCACGCCACAAGAGAGCTCTACAGCTGTCTTTACATCAGCGGGAGCACAGAAAAGATCAGTTTATCACGTAAGCTGGAAAGCACGGAGTGTGAGAAAGTACGCCCCAGAAATATGAAAGCATATTTAAAATGGTATTATCAAAGGCATTCTTTTCACAACAAGTAAAACACAAATAAAGAGAGCCTAGACGAAGAATTAAATCTAAACGTGCTCCACCGCATACCAAAAGAAAGTGGAAATAAAACCCTTACACCACAGCACTGCATCATGAATGTTATCATGCTGTAACAGGGATCAGTTTGTAATTATATTTTTTTAAAAAAATATATTTGAGACTTCTCAATTCTCTCTGTACCAGGCTGCATCTTCCTTGTTCAAACTAACAGTGCTAGACATGGCAGCAGTAGTTTCATTCAGGAGTTCTGCTAAAAGTAAAGGTAACAGGAGCAGAGAATGGGCATTTTTACAAAGTTTCAAATTAAGCTGATGCAAATCAAGTAAATTGGTGCTTCATTCTCCTCTCAAGATAGAAGAAATTGTTTCGGGAGAGGAAGGGAAATCACATGATGATAGCCACGTAAGTGAAAAATTAGTTCAGACAACACAATACAAAAAATAACTTTCTTTTTTGTGTGCAATTCCCTCCCCCCCATTATAACTAACTACAGGAAAGGAAAAAAGAATTAAGTCAACTTTATTACCTAAAAAAAAAAAGGCATCGTTTCACCATAACTTACTACCATATGGGGGTGGATGAAGTTGGAGAGTAGAGAAAGGAAAACCAACCAGTTTCATTTACATGAGATTTCCCTAAACTGCTGTGTAACGCCCCAGGAAATGGTGGCTTTTTTTTCCCCCCAGAGCTTTCCTTCTGGATCAGTGGCACAACAGTATCCCTCTGTATCACCTTAGCTTCTGATGCCAGATAACCGTTCCTACGTGCTGTTGCCTTTACAGTCAGAGGCTACGAACTACCTTAGCACTGAGCAAGGCACCAGGCGGCTCAAGGCCCTTCATCCAAGAAGGTAAAAGGACATGCAGCTGTTCCATTGCATATATGGGGGTAGAAAAAGAAAAGGTGGCAGTTATCACTCACTAAGAAGTGTGGTAAAAATGTTTAAGATTCAGCGAGGCCTCCCGTTTTGAAAGGCAGAGGCCAGTCGCACAGAATCACGAACGTATTTTTGCTGTAAGCGCTACGGGAGGGGGAAGAGGGAGGTGGGGAGAAAGAGAAAGAAAAAGAGATCAGCTTATGCCTATAACTGTAAGCATGCCACTGCTTCCAGATGTACGCCACTCTGTCCCCACTTCCCCTCCCAAATCAAACAACACCCCTTCCCAAAAAAAACCCCAAACCTACAAATTTTTAAAGAAGAAGCAAACGTCGCTTACTTCACTAAGCTGTACATGACTCTGCGTTCTATGAACATTATCTCACTGGCTGAGAAAACAAGCCGTTTAAAAGGAGAGAGAGATGCATAATACGCCGTCACGTTCAGTGACAGTCCACCCGTGGGTAGTGCTGGGCCTGTACGGGACAGCTTTGCGGGGTTTACCTGCACTGCCGGCAGCAAGTTTGGGGATGGGGGCTGCGGGGGGGTGGAGAGACCACACACACACGGACGCAGCCAGAGAGGGAGAGGAAGCGAGAGCTGCCCGGTGGGACCACGACGTGCGCACCCCTTTAAAACTCACCCCCGCGCAAGCCGCCGGCGCCCGGCCGGCCGGCCGCGGCTGTGACAGCTGGCGGGAGGGGGGTCCCCGGGGAAGGGGGGGGTCCCGGGGGACGGGGGTGTCCCCGAGGGGGAGGGAAGGGGTGTCCCCGGGGGTGTCGGTCGGCGGCGAGGGGAGGCGCTGCGGCCGGCGCGGCGGAGCCACCGGGCACTCACCTCGGGGCCGGGTCGCTCGGGGGCCGGAGACCACATTCACGCGTGTCCGCGCCGCCTCCTGCTAGAGCTGCAGCGGGGGAGAAAAGGGAGGAGAAGGGGGAAGGAAGGCAGGGAGAGAGA
>VZSC01002186.1:363327-376254 GCA_013398225.1 Steatornis caripensis | reverse complement strand
CGCCACGGCCCCCCGGGCGGGGGGCGGCCGGTGGCGGGGAGGAGGGTAGCGGGGGGAGGTGCTGAGCGCCGTCGGCTCCTTCCTGGTCTCCGTCGCCCCGAGCGGCTTCTCGTCCCTGCGGGTTGCGCGTGAGAGGGGCAGAAGCGTCGACATCCACCTTCTTCCTTACCGGCCCCAGGCTGGGGCCCGCGTCTCCCCGCGGTTAACCCCGCCGGGCCCGTGAGGCCGCGAGGCCGCGCAGCCTCTGGGGGGGCTTCCAGATGCGCGCGAAACGGGAGGTCACTGGCGTTTGAGCAGGCTTCTGGCCGGCCGAAGCCATCGATAGCGAGAGCGTGCTCTGTCACGTTCGGTACAGCTACGTTGAAACAGTCACTAAATTGTAACCTCTTAAGCGGCACTTTAAATTTTTATTTGATTCTAGGAAGTAAGGGCCGGTTCCAAACTGTTCATTGGGAGAGGGTAATTTCTCTCTCTCTCTTTTTTTTTTTCTTTTACAGCTACTAACATTTCCTGGGGATGATGGACCACTCAGCAGATGCGTGCGGGGTCCTGGAAGGCTCAGATATTGGGTCACAGAAAGACAGAGTGGTGACTGAGGAGGAATGGCAGCAAAAATGGGAAACGGGCAACACTGGGTTTCACAAGGAGCAAGGGCACCCGTACGTGACTTCACTCCTCTGTCTGAGCTGTTTAAAGAAATGCTGTGAGATGAATGACTTTGACTCATTCAAAAAACTTAATAGAAAATGGAGTGCTTACAAAAGGAAAATTATCTTACACAAACACAACTTGAACCTGAAATAAATATACATGGTTTTGTGACCTACATTTGTCAGAAAAGGGCAGAGAAAAGAAAGGATTGAAACGAATTTAGAACTTTTTCACTTGAATCGGGTTTTAAACTATGAAGCTTGGATATAGCTTGGCTAAAAATCTCAAATTTCCTGATGCGGAAAGCTCTGCACTGCTGCTTGTAGGTTATGAAACAGGCCTAAAACAATATGCAGAGGGCATCGGAGCAATTATTGCACGCTGGAAGGCAGGCACCTAAGAGAGCAAGCCTGATTATGTAGTATTTCAACCAATGAAACTTACACTGAAGAGCTATAGAAGTGGTTTGATTGATACAGAAGTTTAAGCATCATTCTGTTTAAGCCAGTTATTGTGGCCCTCTTAGAGGTGGATTGGTTACTTTGTTTATTTGAAAAGACAAACGGAGAACAAACAGAAATGGGTTCATTTCTAACAGAAATTAAATTTACTTTCTTTCTAAGTAAATAGAAGGTGACTGTTTTTATTTCTAACCATATGAAGCAGGTTGAACTAAGAACCTATGTTCCGTCATGGAGTTTGCGTGCTACCTGGCATAGTGTGTAGCACTTGGCTTTTAATGTGCCAGTACAAATACTCGCAGTGTTAAGTAAAACATGTCTGTTCTTCTGCAGGCTCCTCCAGAAGTATCTGGATGTTCTTTTAAATGGCAGGAGTGGACTGAGGATATTTTTCCCACTTTGCGGTAAAGCAGTAGAGATGAAATGGTAAAGCACAGATTGTAAGAGCAAAAGTCCTATTTGATGTGGGGAGGGAGGAAGAGGGGGAATTCCCAACCTTACATTGGCCAATGGAAATGTGCTGCATCTCTGCTGGCAGGAAAACGGAGTCACTGGACGCTGGAGGGAGGAGCAAGTTTGGTTTCATTTCTGGCATGTTGTATAGTAGCATAAATGAGATGGATAAGGACTAACCTGAAAGCCCTCCTCTTTGTCCCGAGTTCAGCTTGGGGAATGCTGAGTTTGGGGAATGCTGAGTTTGTGACAGAGTGACTGAAGCTGTGTCCTTACCACTGCTTCTTCTGGTGGCAACGCCGGCTTAAATTGCCCTCAGCAAGGCTGGTTGTGCCAGAGCACGTTTTCAAGGGACCGTGTGGCATGTCACACTGGGAACTTAAATGATTTGGGCTAAATATAACTTCCTCTTTTTTACATTTATTATTTTACTTTTACTTTTTGGGGTGGGCTATATTTATAGATAGAGTTGTGTAAGCCAGTGTTTTTTCTTGGAGAAAGAGGACACACAACAAAAAACCCTGACTGAACTGTGTCCTCAAGGAATCAAGTTAGTCCCAGTTACCAGGTTTTATCATGGTGACAACTTACGAGGCTGACTGCAGGCTCTGACGCATGTTGCTGTCGCACTGAGCTGCAGCAGCAAAGAGGTTACCGCACCCTGCTGCTTGTTACTGCCGAGCCGCAGAGGCAGCTGGGCAGACAGCGTGCCTCGGCCGCTGCGGTTCATAGCAGAATGTACCACTGTAAACTGAAATGGCCAGTTTCTCTGTGTAATCACCTTTGTTTTCATTGAGTTCATAGAAATAAATGAATAATCCAGTTAATCTAAAGCCCGTAAGTCCTTGTCAACTGTATGCCGAGTGGTGCCAATTTAAGCTTAGACCATGGAAGGCGGGTGTTCAGTAAAATGTGAATGCTTCAGAAAGTGAGGATTGGACACACCAGTGTGTCCTAAAGCCAGTGTTTCCCTCATGAATAAATGCTGTGTGGGAGATAGATACACGTTTGGTAATGGCCCATCCTGTGGGCCTCACGTGAACTTGGGACCTCTCTCTGCTGTGTGCAGGCTGGCAGACATGGGACACAGCGTCATTGGTGTGGAAGTCAGCGAGCAAGCGCTGAAGGAATTCTTTGCAGAACACGGGCTGCCTTATTGCGAGGAGCCAGTCCCAGAGATTCCAGGAGCAAAAAAGTTGCAGGTATGTTTCCTGCGTTGTCGAATGATCTGGTGTGGTTAAGCGTGCAGTGCAGGCATAACTGAACAAACAAGTCATTCTGCTTTTATGCCTGTCTTACTGGTAATCATTCACCTCTCCCGAAGAGGTCTGAAAGGAAGCTCTGAGCTGCAATTTTGGACTGAGAAGTTCTTCTTTTGAGCTTATTGCTTTGGCCTTCTTTTCTTGTGACATTGAAGCACCTCAATGTAAAGTAAATGTGTTTTAAAATTGGACAGTTGCATGCCTTGATAGATCAGAACCTCTCTGGAGGGCATCAGGACAGGTACCTTAGTAAATTAAAACTAAAAATGTTTCTTGCATTTTTTTCCCAATTACACCTAAGTGTATATTTAAAAATACCGTATGTGTGGATTTTAAGGTATAAAGTATAAATACGCACTTACAAGTGCATATTTAAAGATAGTTTGCTGATAAGTATTGTTTACTTTGCTTCTTATTGTAGAGTACCTCTGGGAACATTTCTCTGTACTGCTGCAGTATTTATGAATTGTCCAGGTAGGAATACACAGTGTGTTTTATAATTCCCTATAATCAAACATGTATTAGTACTGTCATATTATTTTATTTGAATCAGCCATAAAGATTTGGAACCGGTCCTCTCAAGAAAACTCTTATTAACTTGTACAAGAGAAGTGAATAGCCGATCTCCGACAAAAACTGACTCTGTTGTTAACCATTAGATAAAGATGCCAACTAAGTATCTTTAAGTGGGCTTCTTGTTCGAAGCTGTCCTGTGAAAGTTATAGAAAAACATGCTTGCTTTTACAGTAAAAACAAATTATCTTTAACATTATTGATGGATTCTATGAAGGAAAACTCCAACACAATCACTTACTCAGAGTAGCTTAGTAAAAGTAAAGAGAATATACTCAGAGATGTCTTCTTAGTCAGCTTTGCCTTTAAGTACTAAATATGTTTTTTCCCCAAACTATTGATCAACATATGCATAGTTAAGCTGTACCCATTGATTATATGTGTCCCATGCTTTACTTAACGTACTTTTCTCGATAGACTTAAAGTGGTGTTGGCAACAGGTACACTTAAATCTGTCCTAAAATGTACTCGGACCTAGACTGGTGCTGGTGTAGCAGGAGATTGGAGAGCGTGCAAGAAAGCAGTGGTGTTTCTGGTTTTGTAATGTGTCTTGTAGCAAGCTGAAGGTGCCCGTAGTCTTGCACTATAGTTCCCTCCTCTAGTAGTTCTTACTCAGACATGATTTTCTCTAGATTATAAGATTTGGTGAAGTTTTGCGTGTTTGTTTGCTTTTCTTACAACTGTCAGGAACACGGATTTGTTCCATGGCTGTTCAATAAGAAGGAGGAGGTCATGTCTTAAATTTTTACATGGACGGGCTTTTCAGAGCTACTACATAGACAGGTGTAATAAGTAGATTAGGACACCAGAACATGGTGTTTACTATATGACCCTTTTTTTTTTTCCACCTGCGTAAACTGGAAAAAAGAGTATTTGTTACTAGAGTCTAAAGTCTTTTAGACAATAGACCGTTGCTAAGTCTTCTGCTGGTGCAGCTGACTCCAGTTGGTTTGAACAGTTTATATATAACTAGTCCTGCAAAGTGAGTGCTTAGGAGCAGATGGGCTGTATATGCATGTGACTCTGTAAGATACTACCTGGTTTCTTCCCCACCTTACCCCTGCAGTGTAGCTACTTGCTGTGTAGATCCCTATAAATCCTTCTTGCTGCGAGTTGACGAATTGCCCAGGGATTGCTCAAGCTTCTCATCAACAATGTTTGAAAAATTTGTTTCTAAGTTTTGTAGCAAGTAGCATGGTGAAGTCTGTAACTTCCATCATAACATGGTGGAATAAGACTATGAAATAAACCAAAAAAAGGTAATTAATGGAATTTTCAGTGTGTATTACTGAGTCCAGTGCATAGTTTGTCGTCGACAAAATAAATTGGCAGATACGCGTTCTGGATGCATGGTTCCATACTGGGTGCAGTAATGGTGAAGGTATGAACTGCATTCCCTACAGCAGTCAGCAGCTGTCTGTGACTAGAAAAATGCACACACTCTTCTAGTTTCTATGTACAGACAATTTGATTAATTACCCAGTAATTATGGAAATCAAACTTATTTCTCTCTGGCTGAGGTTGGCGTGCTAACAAATCCTTTTGCTCTCCATTAGCTGAGCATTCATTAGAGAAGAACTCAGGTGTGCTCCTGACCTTTGTCATACCGAGACATTTCAAAGACTCTTGCTAGTTAAAGAGTAACAGGAATTACTGCTCATTGTGGAAACTCTGGCACATATGTAAAACAGTTACATTACACAACCATTGCACCTCCTCATACAATTATGGCTGCAAGACTTTAAAAAAAGAATTAAAAATTGCATTAACTGAAACTACTAAACATATGCAGAGATAGAAATTCACGTTACTGCTTAAATCCAGTGGGATTTCTGCCAATATGTGAATTTCTGCTTTATGTGTTAATTTTATTAGTTGTAGTAGTCTGTGATATCTCATGCTACGTACCATATAAACACATAGCAGGAGATCATGTAAGACTAAAACATTGGGTAGTGATACAGTGAAAGGTACACCCAAGAGGAGCGCTTCCTAACACCTTAGCTTCATCCTGACTCCACATCAGGATGAAAGACAGCTGTGTACCTTTTCTGACCTTTTCCTTGTGGCTTGGTTTTCCTCAGAAGGAAACTGGATGTGCAGATGGGCAGGGAGCACCCAGATGCTCAGCAGCTCCTGAGATCTGGGCAACCAGGAGAGAAGGCCACAGCATAAGGCTGCCTGCAGCCTGTGATGTCTGTAAGCCCTGATGAAATCGGTGGGGAGTAAAACACAGGAAATGCCTTTATGGAGTCACCACCACCACCGTTCCTGTTAGACCAGATTGAAGTTGGGAAGAAAAACCAAGTGCAAAAAACTTCACGAGCTTGCCTGAGGTCACACAGCAGACTCGGTTATGCAGAGAGAAGAACAGCCTCCAAGCCTCAGAAGATCAAGTTTGTCACCTGCCCCACTAGACTTTGCTTTGTCCCCTTCGTGCCCATTGCACGTTTAACTGTCTCTTTAAAAATCTCCTTTCATTTAAGAGGCTGGTTATTTAAATTAGATGCTTAGTCTTGGCAAACTTTAAAAGAAGTCAGGACTTAAAAGTGTTATCATGTCTCATCACAGCAGAGTGGGAAATACCAGGTCAGCTTCTAGGTTAGATGCCAGAGACTTAGCAATGCTGTTGCCATGAAATGAGCAGCGGGCAAGGAGAAGAAGTTGTCGAGGTTTAACCCCAGCTGGCAAAAAAGCACCACACAGCTGCTTGCCCACTCCCCCCTGCCGATGGGATAGTGGGGACGATCAGAAGGGTAAAAGTGAGAAAGAAACTTGGCGGTTGATGTAAAACAGTTTAATAATTAAAAAGAACTTTAAAAAAAAATTGTAAGAAAAAAACAACCAAGGAGAGAGGAAAATAAAACCCAAGAAAGACAAGTGATGCAAATGAAAACAATTGCCCACTACCAGCTGACTGATACCCACCCAGTCCCTAAGCAGTGGCCCCCTGGCCAAACTTCCCCCCAGTTTTATTGCTGAGCATGACGCCATATGGTACGGAATATCCCTGTGGTCAGTTGGGGTCAGCTGTCCCGGCTGTGTCCCCGCCTAACCTTTTGTGCACCCCCAGCCCACTCACCGCTGGGGTAGTGTGAGGAGCAGAAAAGGCCTTGGCACTGTGTAAGCCCTGCTCAGCAGTAACTAAAACATCAGTGGGTTATCAACACTGTTTTCAGCACAAATCCAAAACATAGCCCCGTACAAGCTGCTATGAAGAAATAGAACTCTACCGCAGCAAAAACCAGTACAGAATTGAAGAAAGAGGTGATGCAATTGGATTCTGACACTCTCCCAGTAGGCAGAAAGCTATTGCACAATTCCATACCACATTTTTCTCACTATGTAAACTTATTTCAGACTTTCTTCAGAATTACGCAATTTACGTTATTGCTACCGTACTCTCTAAACTCCTGGTTTAATAATTACCAGAAACAAGGCTCTTCTTTCACCCTGGATATCCTCATCTCTAGTGTCACTCTGACTGCTGTTACGACCCATAAATAAAGGCAATTCCCAGTAGTCTTGGCCATTTGCAGGCTTTGGGTGGTCACTGAAGCCATCTGCCGGCATATCCAGGAGCAAAAATAATGTCTGTGGCAGTGATAGACTGAGGCAAGCAGCAGTGTAACTTAGCTTTTCTACCATTAAACAAATTGCAAGCTGAAGCTAACTGTCCTGGGCATATAGCTGGGAATTGAGGTGTCTGAAATTGCTGGGTGTGCTGAGTTCAATCATACTAAAGCAATGAGGCACCTTCCTTAACCCATGCTTGAATTCATGCGTGGGTTTTAGAAGGTGGCCAAGCACTGTTGGCCTGCTGAGTGCATGTTAGTGCTGCCTCAAGGGTCACGGCACGGTATGATTACCAAAACCCCAGACTTGTAGCCCAAATGTGTTTAAGCTACTTTCCTCCCTCCCCACTTCATCTTAGTACCCACAAATGATGGAGAAATGCTGAGCAATTCCAGCACCTCTTTGCTATCGCAGCAGTGCTGTGTACCAGGGATGGGGGGAGTGGTGGTGTTTCTTGGGATCCAGATCATATTGTTTTGGATCATGAAAATGCTGGACCACAACAAAAAGGTAGTGGGGAATCTGCACAGCTGGCTGGAGAATTCTTGTGACTTCACAGAAGTATCTGAATAAAGATGAAAGTGCCTTTTTAGTATTTTCAAGCCTTTTCCTCATCTCCCTCTAGCTCAATAGTTGGCAAGTTTGATGGGGTTTGGGACAGAGGTGCTCTAGTGGCTGTGAATCCATGTGACAGACAACGGTTAGTAAATTTGCTTTGTTACTGTCTTGTCTTTAATGTATGCAGTGACACATGTTTTTGCTCCTGCCACTCATCGACAAATCCCTTTCATTTAAAGCACTAACCTGCACAAGTTCTTCTCTACCATGAACATCAGCTGCAGTCACAGGGTGCCGTACTGTAGATTTGTGACCTTCCTTCAGGAAGCCGCCTTGCCTCTTGGTGGGAAAATATGTGGTTTGTTGCAACCCAGCAGGGGCAGAGCTGCGAGTCTCATCTGAATTTTATTATTTCCTTTTCACCCCATCCGCTTCTCTTCTCTTTGTTCTTTTCCTCTTTCCTCTTTCCCTCCCTTCCCTTTATTCCAATTTTTTGTTCATGCCTATAGCCAACCCAAATGTAGCTTGACCCTACCCCTAGAGTTTTTTAATTAGATACAGAATCTTGAATTCACAATAATTTTAGAAGATCAGTACTGCATTGTGTACTGTATTCTAGACTGTGGCAGATGAAAGCTATGTTTTATCTGTTAGTTTTGAGATTAATATGCAAAAAAAAAGATAAATGCTTACGAAGAGTAGACAGTAACCTTTATTTGAGGTGTTCCATGTGTAGCATGAACTTCATGCTCATTAAATTCAAAATAAGCTTTGCTTAGTTTCTGCACAGTTCAGTTCAAGTTGCCTCTGCACAGAAATACGTTACTTCTTTTGCTGAATATTTTGAATGCTATGCTTGAATGTTTGTACAGTTCCAAAATAATAAAGTATAACTTTCTCCTTTTAGCTATGTGAGTTTGATGATCACCCTAATGGAGAAAAATTCTTCTTACCTCCTCGTTACGGTTTCATATGATCCAAACAAACACAAAGGTGAGAACTTTGTGCTGTTCATGTTTTGATTTTGCATGCTTTAATACAAATTGTATATAGATGTGGTAGATGTAGTATCTTCCCCAGTTTTTTTATCAGTGTAGCTTTGTCAACTGATCACACCAATACAACTGTGTGTTTAAAATTTTAGATGTTGAGCAAGTTTGAGACTAAATTTGCTTTCTCTCTAGCATTCAGACAAGGGTAAGTGGAGGACAGACATGGTATTAACATTAACAAAGAATTGAAACTGGAAGGGTGGCTATGACAATGAAACTGGAAGAGTGAATGCTTAGAGTTACATCCTGCCTGGCCTAGGGAGCTTGAAGTACTCCCAAGAACACTGGCTTCTCTCTGTTTACCCAATACTTGCCACCCAATGTGTTACCCATCTTGTGCCTCTCTCCCAGCCACTACCGTGATCTGAATATGCTTGGAAGAGGTGAAATTCTGTAAAATCATAAAATATTTTTCCTTTTGTAACTTTTATTAGATACCAAAGTCTGAGGTATTTTTCAAGATTGTTTTTTTGTTAATTATTAACTCTCAAAGAGATTTCTTGCTGGTTTTGGGCTCTTCGGCATAATTATCCCTGAACAATGCAGGTCTTGTTTTCATAAGCAACAATAGTTTAATTCATTGCTCTCCCTCTCACATTATTCAGCTTTTAGCTTTAATTATGGCATTGTGGCATAAAGAGATTGTTGGCCGGATTCATACAGCACACTGAGAGTGGTTGTATTGACAGTGCGTTCATGACTTCTGACAATGTGGCTACCCTGGCCGCAGCCTGGAGGTGATGCAGCAGCAACACCTGAAGCTGTCTGGTGGCCCGCCAGGGTGCCATGAGTTCGTGGACATGGTGTTTTCTGGTTCCTGCACATGGTGCGGCACGCTGGGGCCTGATTGCGGGCCAGGTGCTGTGAGTGATGGGGCTGACTCTCCTGCTGCAGTGTAAATGTCTCCTTCCCATGTCTTCTCTCTGAGTACCTTCACCCATTTTCTTTCAGGCCCACCGTTTTATGTTCCTGAATCTGAAATTAAAAGCTTGTTTGGTGAGTAATAGTTCAGCTAACCCTCAGGAATGTTTTTCCAAAACACATAAATGTGTTTATATGCTTCTGCCTTGCCCTGTGACAAGTGATAGGGAGTCATTTGCTTCTTATCTAAGGGGAGGAGTCATGGAAAAATAATGGGGAAAATAAATACCATTTAGCCACAGGGATTTTGCTGTCAAGGAAAATTCTCAGCTCTTCAAAAGATATGAAGAAAACCCAAGAGACAGATACTGTCTCTTTCCTCCCCTTGGCATCTTTTCATTCTCCGAGGATTCGTACTGTGCTCAGTGATCTTGTAGCTGCAGTTTCAGTCCTGTTTGACCCTTCTGTCTTTCTCTGCACCTCATCACCAGCTACCCTGGTTTTAATACAGGGCCTTGGCATACCAGTTCTGCAGTTTCTGCTGTACGTTTTTAGCCAAAGAAGAAAAGTAACATGCCACACGAAGAAAATCCTAAATGTACAACTCAAATCCATCAAAATAACGAAACTCGGAATTATGGCGGGAATTTAATTTTAAAAGTTCCTCCTGATATGCTTTGATGTTGCACTTTTAAATTTACAACATTCTGAGACCCCTGCAGTGTCTGTGCACAGTGAGTCACTGGCATGGACAGTTGCATCCCAATGCAAGAGAGACGGGTAAGTTTTCCCCGGTGCATTTGTTTCACTGCATTAGGGACTGTGAGGAAATCTGTGGATAAGAGATTTTTTTTTTTCCTCCTGACAGTTTGCATTTTTCAGTGACTAATCATTCAGTAATTTGTTACTTGTTCCTTCTTTTCAGGCAACCACTGTGAAATTAAGTGTCTTCAAAAAGTGAATGACTTCTCGGACAAACACAGACAATGGGGACTAGATTATTTTCTGGAGGTACTATATATACTGAAGTTTGTAGCTTGATTAAAATTAATTAAAATAATTTATGTCCCATCTTGCTTTTATTTTTATCTCACCTTTTAAAATGAGATATGTTTTAGGGCATTCTTAAAGCAGGCTTCAGCATACAGAATAATGCCTGTGGAACGTTCTTCTCCATTTTGCTTACCAAGTCAGCTCTCCTACATAACTGCCTTCACTGTCTTGAGATGCACGTAGCTTTTCTTAAACTCCATGCACAAACAAGCATTTTTAAAGTATATCTTTTGTATCAATTCAAATCATCAGAGCTGCTGAAAAGAAACGTTCCTATTCCTTTTCGGCCATTGCCAGTCGTTGCTGTCTACCCGACACTCCACAGGTTGGCCTCGGTGGCTGGCAGCCCCTGGAGCAATGGCAGCTGCTGTTCAAATGCCGTTTCCTACAATGCTGGCCTTGCACCAGGCCGGGCAGCTGGGCGAGAGAGGCGGGAAGGTGGCACATGTTGCTTCTCTCCGTTGCCATTTGTTGTGATTACAAGTCAAGTGATGAGCTGGCAGTCAGCGGGCAAGAACGCTTGGCAGCAGCCGCTGAGGGGAACTACCGTCGAGCAGGAAAGAGAGGACAGAAGCGAACCAGAGGACAATAAAGGAGAGAGTATGGGGAGAGAATGTCGCTGCAGTTGCTCGCAAGCGTGCTGCTCCCCCCCTCAAGCACAGCTAGCTATGAGCAGGCAAACTGGCACAGGGCTTGTAGGGGTGAGAGGGTTCAAAGAAAGCCTGCAAAGCCACTGCATGTCCATCCGAACACAAACCTTCCTTTGCAGGTCTTCTATCACTTCCATATGGATACTACTGCAATTTTTAAAAGTTACAAAATTTGAGGCTCTAGAAATCCTTTCTTGTCCTGGCCTTCTACCCTTGGCAGCTTATTTTAAAAAACACTGGAACAGTATGACTGCAATGTAGTGTCTTGTAATTCACCGAGACCAGAAAGCGAGTAAAAGCCATGGGGCTTTTTAGAGTGCTGTAGTCCTAGAGCTGCAAGTGGGTCTTGTGATTTTAGCACAGCCTGCTGCAGCTCTGAATGTGTTACCATAAAAGCCAGTCAGAGAACTCTGTTAAGACTCATTTTGGAGTTTTAGAAAGCAGGCATCCTTTATTGCAGAATAGTTTCGCAAAGGTGAGCGCGCCCGTTGTTCGAAATCACATAGGTTATATAGTGTTCAAGTTAAACATATTCACTAGATTTCTGACAAATCACTTGCATATTCATGACATTAACTAACATATGTATGCTAATACCCTCAGTGCACGGGGCCATGAAATGAGTCGGTGCTCTTTCAGGCTCTCTGGTGGCCATCCATAGTCTTCCTCATTGTGTTCACTGGTTGACCCCAATGCTCATGCACGCTCACAAAAGACTTAGGAGAGTTGCGAGACTGTGTGGGCCTTGTGCTCATATGTTCTGGTTTGTGACCTTGTTCTTGTCTCTGTTACCTCTAAAAACCAGCCAGCAGGCCTCGGACTGTCTTATTTATTACTTCTTTATCTTCAAACCCCGCTTTTCTTTGCAAAAGCGCTAACCTTCAGCTGCATCTGTGCATTCCAACCTCCTCTTAATTTTTTGAACAAAGATATTAGCAAGATGTTTTAGCTTACAGATGTCCCTTGTGCCTACTGGGGCCTCAAGGCCAGGCTGACAGAAGAAAGGGTGTAGCCAGCGGGCCAGTGCAAGCTGGGAGCTGCTGGTTTTGTGTATTTTCTGGCCAGTACTGCAGCTACCAGGTTAAAGCACCTTCTTCCTCCCGACCCAGAAATTTATTCCAGACGCGTGAAGTGCCGCCAAAGTAAAACACGTTTGTGGCGCTGGGCTCCCGGGTGTGCGGGCGGCCCGGGACGCACGAAGCAGGCTGTGACGTTCCTCCGAGAACGCACCGCGGACGCGCCCGTTTTGAGGCAAAAACCCGGCTGCTAACGCGCTAGCGACGCTGCGATAACTTGGTAACGGGATGTTCGGAAGGGTCCGGACAATATTTTACCGGCGAGGGCGGTCCGGGTTGGGGGACGACAGAGCGGCGCCTCAGCCCGCCCCCAGGGGGCGCCCGGCCTCCTCCGCCCGCCCCGCCGTCCCCTCAGCCCGCAGCCGCCGCCCCGCCTGAGCGCGGCGGCAATGGCGGCGGAGGACGAGGCGGCGGTGAACCTGATGGAATGCCAGGTGTGCTTCGAGCGGTACGGCCTCGGCGGGCNAAAGAGCCTCAGCCCTAAGCCGCCGCCCCGCCTGAGCGCGGCGGCAATGGCGGCGGAGGACGAGGCGGCGGTGAACCTGATGGAATGCCAGGTGTGCTTCGAGCGGTACGGCCTCGGCGGGCAGAGGCGGCCGCGGAACCTGCCCTGCGGGCACGTCCTCTGTCAGGGCTGCGTGGGGGCCCTGGGCGGCCCCGAGCGCCGGCGGTTCGAGTGTCCGTTCTGCCGGCGGGCCTGC
>VZSC01002186.1:342837-353254 GCA_013398225.1 Steatornis caripensis | reverse complement strand
GAGGTTGTGGAGTCTCCTTCTCTGGAGATATTCAAAACCCGCCTGGATGCATTCCTGTGCAACCTGCTCTAGGCTAACCTGCTTTAGCAGGGGGGTTGGACTAGATGATCTCTAGAGGTCCCTTCCAACCCCTACCATTCTATGATTCTATGATTCTATGATTCTATGATTCTATGAATATATTATAGCTAATTATAACATTCAGCATCAGAAATCTCTTGTGAAACAAATGTAATGGAATGGTTTAGCTGTTCTTACTTATTCCTTCGTAACATACTGAACCCTTGCCTGGCTCCTAAGAGTCCATCAGACTAAGTGGATCGGTACACCACCTTCCTTTTGGGACGTGCAGTTGCACAGTAACCAGAAATCTGGGGCAAGACTCACTCTGGACTGGCATCAGTGGAGACCTTATACCTGAACTGCTCTTGCAGATGCTGAAGAGGAGGTTATTGGACTTACCCAACAGTTTAGGAAAGTTATTGTGTTTTCACTGTGGTAAAGACTCACTGCAGGTTCCAGGTCCCAAGAAGACTATGCGAAAGGATTTCTAAGGTTGCATCGTAGTTACCCACTTCGTGTTTCATTTCAGATGAAGGAATACCGGCTTTTACAGACCGGGTGAGAAGTGCACCCTTTTTTCCTGGCATGGCAAAGTGAAATTGAAGTTGCCCCAGGCCCAGGATTAGAGCTACAGGTCTATTCATCATTTATTTTGTGATGTTCATAAAGCTGTTTAGTATTTGGATGGTGTTATCATTAAAATGCAGCTGATACTATTCTTCTCATATTTCCACTGTGTCAGTGTTACTGAGATAAAAACCAAAACCACCCACTTAGAAAAAGTGTACCTTGAAGGGAGAAGAAAATCTTCTCCTTCTTGTATCCCTTTCACTGAAGAAATAAAAGCCATGCAACTGAATTATTTTCAAACATCTGTATTGAGCAATGGACTTTCACCCTCTTGCTTGTGTTGAACTTGAATCTCATTTTTATTCTTGTCGATAAGCCTGAATTTTTGATTTCTGAAATTCAGACGTGTTGTTCCAACCTGTGCCTTTTGCACAGCCCTTACCCATTCTTTCCGGTTGGTTGTTTAGTCCCTTGAAGTGTCTTCCTGGACTATATTTCTCATTAGCCATTGTTTAGTCACACTGTGTGGCGTGTACGTGTGTTCACGCCACTTTCGTTTTAGAGGAAGGATTAATTCCCCCAGAGGTTCTGTTCGTGTTTTGGTTTTGTCATGTTTCTTTTCTAAAACAACCTTTCATCTTTACTGTCAGATTAAAGGGAGGAAACCTCAGATCACAAGATGAATGGTGGGAAAGGACTTAAGTCACTCAGGGAATGCGTTTGGGAGACAGGCGTGCAAGCTTTATTACAGGAGAGAATGGGGTGAAAAGCTGTACGACTTCAGGTGTGCATGGGGTGACAGCTTCAGGAACACTTCTACCCCGGCTCCCCCTGTGCAGCTCCATTTGTAACAGTGACTGTGGGAAACACTGAATCAGAAGTCAGTAATTTGAAAGTCACTGGCTTTTTTTGTGGTTCTCTGCAATAGTGGCAGACTGGTCCCAGTGATCCAGAGGTCCTCCTGTATTGGATTTTGTGAATGACTCCTGGAACCGAGCTGAGTTTCCCTATCAAATGCTGGTGTAGCAAACTACAAGAAGCTTGGAAGCCTGCATAGGTTGTCTATTCCTCCAATTTTTTTCATGTGTAAAGAGCAAGACTTTTTGCCACAAGTCAAAGAGGATGAAATTTGAAGTGACATGACAACAAAGGATGCCCAGTGGTTGCAGTGTTTTACAGTCTTCAGTCTAAAAATGAGAGTATTATCTGTTGCTGATAATGTTGTTGTTGTAGTAGTTGATTATGAGGTAATGATATTTGGTATGTTTTCTTCAGGCTGGGAAGAACTGGGAGGGGGAATGATTGGGTGTTTTGTTTCCTAAATAAAATATCCCAAGTCTTGTTATGCACCTTAATTAGCAGCTTCAGCACTTGTTTCCACCTTGTATGGGAACTGATGAAACATGCTGAACTTAACGTGAATCTTCCTGTTGACTTCAATAGACAGCAGAACAGATGCAAGATCTGTGCTGAGCTGACTTCCCATATGTTTTAAGAAACGCAGTTCCACCTCCCCTCTCAAGGCTTTGCCTCGCTCAGCTTCCTTACACGCTGACCTCTTAATGCTTACTGTTCTCTTTTCTAATCTATTTCAAGCAATAGCTTCTTTGCTTCTCCACATTTTAGAAAGATGTTTGACGGGTATTGCAGGCACCACTAAAAAATAATTGCATAAGGAGGAATTTTGGCTTGGCCAGCATGGTTACTGGCTCAGCTTGCTTAGTAAGCAGGCTTGGTGGATGCACTCCTCCCTCCCCACCCTCCTCCTCCTCCCAGGGGCAGAGCTCAGGTTCCAAGTCTCACACGGGGTAGCCCGCAAAGTTCAGCTTCTCTCTGACAGCAGAAAGTAAACCAACAAGGGGACTGTGACTGGGTGCAAAAGGGTTACTAGGAATGCTGTACTTCTTTTCCAAGAGGCTGCTGTTACTAATCTGGCTGTTTACATTTACAGCTTTCCTATTCATCCCTACTGAGCAAAAAGCAGCCTCTGGAAACAGAGCCTGACCGTTGCTGTGTGTTGTTAGATTGTCAGACAGACTGCGTGTAGTATCTGATTGCTGACTGAAGAGACTTGGAGACTGCAGGCTCGCTGTTCCTACCTGCGGTAAGACAACACACCTGCACTTAGCAAATACTTAGCAAATAGTGCCCTTGGTCTCGATTTGGAATTCATAGTAATGAGAACTGCAGGGATGTGCTGGAGTGACACTCGCATACCAGACATTCCTTATCATAAAGATGAAGAGGGGTGAAAGCTTTCTGGGTAGGGGGAATAATGGGAGAGTTGTCCTTTCCTTCAGTTTGCTGGGGCCTCCCTAACAATTTAAATTGTAAATAACATCACAAACCAGCAGTGACGGTTTGTTGTTTCTTAGAAGAAGCATCTGATTTCTACTAATATAGTAGAAAAGGGAAAAAACAAGGGAAAATTATAAACCTCTACTAATTTAACATCAATTCCTTTTCATAAATTAGTAGTTATATTAACCACAGGTAGGTGATGTCAGTTCCTTTGGGACCCTGTGACCTTACTTTTTTAACAGTACAAAACTGTTTCATTTTCCTTCCCTTTCCGCTACCATAAACTATTACCATCTCCATGATGTTTAAAGACTGTATAGTGGCATGTGTCTGCTAGGGTCAGCAGGACAGGTTCCCTGCTATCATGACATCTAATACAATAAAGCTCGTTCTTAAAATTAGCTAGGTTTAGTCCTCTGGTCTTCTGTGTAAGAGGCCATTCATTCCTCTGGGGGTAGAAGTCAACTCATTTCCAGCCTGAGAGCGTTCCAAGACAGAATCACCGAATCACAGAAGGGCTGATGTTGACAGGAACCTCTGGAGGTCATCCAGTCCACGCCCCTGCTTCAGCAGGGCCACCTAGAGCCAATTGCGCGGGACCATGTCCAGACGGCTTTTGAGCATCTACAAGGATGGAGGCTTCACCACCTCTCTGGGCAACCTGTGCCAGTGCTCAGTCACCCTCACAGGAAAAGGTGTTCCTCTGAACACCCTGCAAGGTGTTCAAAGGGAACCTCCTGTGTTTCTGTGTGTGCCAATTGCCTCTGGTCCTGTCACTGGGCACCGCTGAAAAAAGCATCCATCTTCTTTGCACCCTCCCTTCAGATATTTATAAGCATAAAGATCCCCTCCTTGAGCCTTCTCTTCTCCAGGCTGAACAGCCCCAGCTCTCTCAGCCTTTCCTCATAGGAGAGACGCTCCAGTCCCTTCATCATCTTCGTGGCCCTGCACTGGTCTCGCTCCAGTAAGTCCATGTGTTCTTCTACTGGGGAGCCCAGAACTGGACACAGCACTCCAAGTGGGGCCTCACCAGTGCTGAGTAGAGGAGAAGGATCACCTCCCTCGACCTGCAGGCAGCTCTCCTCCTAAGGCAGCACAGAATAAAAGGGCTGCATGAGAGACAGTTTACACCCATTTGTTCTTGTGCTAGCATTCTCCTTGAACTTGAGTAGCACCATGCTTTTAACTGGCCTGAAAGGAAGCATAAACAGCCGTATCCCTTCTCAGTCTTCATTTTGCTAGACTAAACAAACTGAGCTTTTTTTAATCTGCTCTTGTTTGATAATACCACTCCCCAGTCCTCCCAGTAACCCTTTTCTGGGTCTGTTCCAGTTTGAAATCCTCTTCCCTAAATGCTGTACTGAGTTTTCCAGGTGGATTCTCAGCAATGCTTTTTACAATGATGTCATCCATACCTCCTCTTTCACTGTTGGAAATAACTCAGGTGATAACAGCCCCAACTACATAACCTTTTGTCATGATATCACTTCGTTGTGAATCCAGGCTGAATATCCACAGCCCTGCTCTGCCATGTGTAAATACATTTAGGAAGGTATTATTTGAGTCAGGGGTGGAGTGTTTCCTGAAGTGAAAAGGGGATGGCATACAGATAATTAACATCAATAGCAACAAAAATGTAAACAAACCCATCAGGGTATCATTTCTTTCCTGACAGCTAAGGAATGTGAGCTACACAGCACACAACTAGCTGTCGGAGGAGGACAACTATTGCTCATACCGGACGTTAGGATTGCAGGGATGTTAAATTCCCCATCAGAAACCAAATCCCTCCTGAGATGATAGAAAGGTTCACTCTGGATTCGATAAAAACTTCAGTTAGACTTCCACAGTGTAAGGAAATGTATCTAAGCAATATAAAGAATTATTCTTGCTACTCTTTTCCCCCTTTTATTTAGCTTCGCCATCAGTTTCTTGGCTATAGCTGCATTAGTCTGCTTCTAAGCTCATTTATTTCTATTAATATGACTTTAGGCAGCAATGCTGCCTAATAATAGGCAGCAATGACCATTAAAGTTCCCCCAGTAATTTGAAACTATTTCTTCCTGCTAAGTGATAGGAGATGGGGAACAGAGCTCCCTGCCCCCTGGTCTTCACTGAGTGGAGCGAAGGGATTATCCTCTGCAGAATGGTCATGTAGTTAAATGTAGTTAAAATTGGGCAGCTCCTCTCACAGAGGGGTTAGTCTCAGCCACTGTGCAGAATACCTGGCAGAAGTCTCTAAAAGACTATTGCAGTATTGTATCAGAGGCAGGGAGAAAATGTGGGATGTGATCAGTGAAATTGCATTTGATGTTTTTAACCCCCACAGCAAGGAACGTTTCAGCTCGATGGAGATGCGACAGCGCGTGCCTTGGGGACGTTCACTGTAATTGTTCACCTCTGATCCCAGAGCGCCGTCTGCTCTCAGGCACCCAGGGTGGGTGTGGAGGCAGAGGCAGGCTCCTAGCAGAGGTTAGGATCCCATCCAGATAAAACCGAACAAGTCATTCGAAACATACGTAAATTAGCCTGCAAGAACAGATTTAGTCTATTCACCCCTGAAAGAGCTTGTAAGCCAACTCCTTTCAGAGCTGATGTAGGTTTAAACTGCAGTGCCTGTTAAAAGCAATATACTGCGTGGGAATCTACATAGCTGGCAGCCACCTCATACAGCTTTGAGCAGCACCTCTCAGGCAGGATAATGTTTAGGTGCATATATTCTGCATTTATTCCTGACATTGGCAATTAAAATGACTTCTTTTCTTTCTGAGTGTCAGAAGAGCGTCTGTCACCACAGCCCCTTTCTGGGCCCAGAGTGTTGCCGTAAATATGCTGGATGTAGAGGACGATTTTCATGCTTCCAGCGCAGCTTTAGAGACAGCCAAAACAGATCTCTGATAAGACAGAAGTGGCAAACATCCAGCCTGCCTAACGCCCAGCTTGAATTTGGAGCAAAAAGGAAATGGAAAAGCAGCCTGAAAACCTGGCTGGGGGCACTGGGTAAAATCCTGCCCTCGTTACTCTGTTGTAAATTCAGGGTACCTGTCCAGCAGGGTTACTCACAAAGCCGAGTGATGTACGTGAGACAGAAATTTGGTTCCCAGGATAGAATTATGGGCAGGCCCTTGCTTCCCTAGGTCCTCTCTAAATGTGTTTTATTCAATGAAAAATACAAGTTTGTGTGCGTAACAGGACACTCAATTGTGTCCCGTCACAAATATAAAGTCGTATTTGTTCCCACCCCTCCATTACTAAATAATTCTCCCTTCTAGAATATCTAGGCCTCCTTCCTACATGCTGAATACTATTTAAAAAAAAACAATTACCCATTCTTCTTTTTCACCAACATCAGTGGAAGATCTATCAATGATATTGTTAGAGCTACAATTTCTTCCTATGCTTTTCCCTACGTAAGTGTTATATATTAGATTATCAACCTTAAAAATATCTGTTGGTTTGATTATACAGTATTTGCTCATTTTACCCATTTCTTTCAGACTGATGATGTAATGTGTTTGGGTTGAAAATAAACTTTTTTTTTCTCTGTTAGTTTTAATTAAAAAAATGCTCAATAAAAATTTGGAAACCCAAAGAAAATTTTAATGTTGGTCAATCTTATAAAATATGTTCCTGGGCTTAAATTTGGTAGCTAAAACCTTCATTGTAAGCATCTTTTGGACTTTCGGTGCTGTAAAATCAAACATGTAGTCTTTCTTTCAACACTTTCAACACCAAAAGAAAAACACTACTTTGCTTCCCATGCTCTCACTGCTGCCAGCTCCTCCTCTTCTCTGGCTCCTGTGACACGAGATGGAAGTTAGACGTGCCAGTGACAGTGTGCACCAGTCAGGCACAGCAAGATACGTGCTGGGGACACTGCTGACAAGATGGGTATTCTTGGCAGGCACCGTGACGTTTTTCTCTGCCCTTCACTGACAAAAGCAGGTCAGTGGAACACTCTGCCCTACTGGCAGGGCTTCGGGCATCGACTCTGGGTGCACAGAGCCGCTCCCCCATTTCCTTGTCATGAAGTAGGGCAATCGATCCTCCTGCTCAGAATATATGGGAAGACATGGGCCTACCTTCATGTCAAATCACATTATCTGTGTTATGCCTCGGGAAGATGAGGAGCAGTTGCAACTTCCCACCAGACTAAAGTAAGGAGTGATGTTTTCTTTACGCTCTTCGCTGAACTGTGGATTGATGGAGGAATCCACAGTGAAAGGGAATAAATAAAAATGAAACAGATGGAAAGCAAGAGACAGACGAAGATGCAATCCTGGCCCTAGTGAAGCTGCAAAACACCTGTTGACTGCAGTGGTGCAGAACCAGAACAAAACAGGGAGTGGAGGAAAGCAGGCAAGCAGGCACAGGAAAAGGACATCAGGGAAGGATAGCTTCACATTATTTTGTCCCTGTGTTCGCATCCCTGTTCCCTCACCCACCATCAGCCTCCGCTTTCTCCGTCTCTCATCTTTCCACATTGCTGAAGCAGTAAGCTGTCATTTCTCATCTGGTATCTTCCATCATTCCTTCCTTCCATCCATCCATCCATCCATCCATCCATCCATCCATCCATCCATCCATCCGCACGTCTGGGATAGCTGGCAGCTAATTCTGATGGGTGAACAACCCATGAGTATCCCTCGCCAGTTCCCAGGGGGCATGTAAACTGATCAAGCTAACAAACGCTGACAGGTGAGAGACATTCATCCACAGTTGCTACCGGGAGCAAAGACAGAGATGTAAAGGGTTCCATATGGTAGCCATGTTGGATGGAGAAACACAATGCTGGAAGAGAAACATCTCATCGGCCTGAATTGCACTCACTTCCCAGAATCCTTCACAGGTTGCTCTTTGGGCTACCTAACAATCTCATAGGGACCCTATAATGTAACTCTCTTCCTACTCTGCTGTAATGTCAAAAGGTTTAGGGGAAACTAGAAATATATTCTGCTACACGCATGCTGCCTAAAAGATGTTGTCAGATCATGGTACAGATGTTGCCAAAAGCCCTTCCTAAAGAGGAACCAGTGGAACCAGTACCTCATTCTTGGCAGTTGTTTTTCAGGGCACATTTATGTGAATGAAAGAGCAAAGATCCTTTTCCCAATTACCTAACGCTAGAAAAAATCAGGATTTCACAAGAAGAGAACAGCTACAGTCTGTATTAGAACAAACTAGGTCGCGTTTCCCTTTTCAAACGCTTTCGCATGGCTGGCTTCCTGTACCTGCAAATGGTGGTATATAATTCACAAGCCTGTTCCATAATTAGTGAACATTTCTTCCCAAGACTCTCCCCACAGCCAAAATCATAGTCAATCTCATAAAGACTCCCTCTAGTTTCTCTTCAGCTAATACAATTGTTTTTATTTAATCTTACAGTGATGTAGTTTTTCCACTAAGAGGTGGAAAATCAAGACGGAAGAGAATATTTTCCCTTCTGTTGGCTGTCTTCTCTTTCACAATAGTGTCCAAGTTTCACTGAACAACTCCCTTTCTGCAGAGCTATTTCAGACTTATCTTGAGCCAGCGCTTACTTTGATCTGGGTTCTTACAGTCTACAGTCCTAAGTAGGATGTCTAATTTCAACATCGTTCCTTATCTCTACTCGTTGAGCCACACGCTTAGGATGCATTTCATAATCAACTTCATTCCTTATGCCTACTTCCACAGGCAAGAAATCCATGTGCGCCAGCTTCTGCTGCTGACATTCTCCAGATGCCCAGCTCTTATTTGGTAACATTTCTCTTTTGCCGTGCAAAGTGTGCCTCTCATTTCCATTCGGCATCCCTGCAAGCCGTGGCTGTTAAGGGCAGCCGGGCCTCCTCCAGAGACGTTCCTCTCAGTTGCTTTGCGGGGCTCTTCTGGCTGGTGTGCTGGCAGCTGGAGGTGGTGGTGTCAATGTTCTCAGCACCATCTGTTTTCACCTCTGTTTGAAAGGTCTGCTCTTTCTCGGTGCAGCTATCTATTAATCATTTATTGTTTAGCCCATTCTCCCTATAGTAGTTTAGTCCCAGAGCAGACAGAATAATCCCGTTTGGGTTTGAGCCTGTCTTTTCCATAAAGAAAATGTTACCGACATCACTATTTTGCACTGGGATTCCTGCCAGTTAGCAGCATTGACAATAAGGATTGATTCTTTGGAAGATACTTTACTGAAGCCAAGGAAACACTTCTGGGGAGAAAACAAAGTTTTAACTGGACACTTCAAAAAGAAGGCTATCCTGAGATCATAAGCCTACTGCAGTTTTAACTACAAATCTTTCTTGCCTTGCCCACTGGAAGCTTGGCCGTTCTTGGAGCTTGTGGTTGCAGGGGTAATGCACTGCTCTTTGTAACGCTTTCCCCGATGTTGCACTTGACGCTCGCAGATGTACACAACTGTCCCGTGGTGTTTGGGCAAGCTTTTGTCAATGGTGACTGGTCGCTGCCTGGAAAAATGGAGCAGCAGGAGTGGCCCCAGCGCTTCGCAGGCAGCCCTTTCCCAAGGAGCAGAAGCACAGGCTGGGGCCGGGCAGGGCTCGTTGAGCCGTGACCTCGGGGTGCAGCACCGCTTCCAGGCCGTCCTAACGCCTGACCTGCCATGTTTCACCCAGGTCACCCATGCTAGCGCCAGGACTGCGCCAGGAAGGTCAGTATTTTCTAATGAAGCATTGAGTATCTTTTGTCAAAAAAAAATCCCACAGCACCATGACATTTCCTTCGAGGCAGTTTGTGGGCTTTTCTCTGTGGCCTTTCCTTGCCACAAGGAAACTCGGTGTCCAGTCGGACACGCCGGTGGCCTTGTGGTGACAGCGTACCCCCATACACGCCGTGGCCGCGGCTCTCGGGCTGCCCCTGACGGCACGGCCTCTCGCCGCCCCGCTCCCGCCTCCGCCGGGACCGCCCCCCGTCCCTCGGCGGCCACCGGCACCGCCGCCGGGCACGCAGCGCGAGGGCAGAACGCCCCGCCTGGCGTACCCCGCCCTCTTTACGCATGGGCGGGCGAGCGCGCCAGCGCCGCCTTCCCGCCCTTCCCGCCACTGCAAGGCGCGGCCCGTCGCGCATGCTCACCAGGAGGAAGCGGCCGCCCGGGGGGCGGAGTGTGTCGTCGTCGTCGTCCCCGCCCCGCCCCCCGTACCGAAGGCGCTCGGGTGTTTCCGTTCCTTTCCGTCGCCGCGGCCTTCCCCCGCCCCCTCGCCGCTTGCCTGGGTGCCGCAATCCCGGCGGCGCGGCGGGAGGAGGCGGAAGATGGCGGTTGGGATTGGCGGGGAGGCGGCGGCGGCAGCAGCGGTTATGCAAACGAGGCCGTCGGCAGCCAGCGCCAGAGCCCGTGTGGGCCGCGGCTAAGCGGGGAGGCGACTGGGGCTGCGCCACCGCCGCCCTCCTCGGCGCTCGACCCTCCTCCTCTCCCTGCCTCCCTCCCTCCCTCGCCGCCTCTCTCCTGCCCCGGCTCCCCGCCCTCGCCCCGGCTCGGCATGGACGTTGGCGCTCCGCCGTG
>VZSC01002186.1:313312-342768 GCA_013398225.1 Steatornis caripensis | reverse complement strand
CTGGGCTGACGGGAGGGTAAACCCCCTCACACGCACCCCCTGCCGCCGCCGCCGCCCCGCGCTCCCCGGCACAGGCACGCCCGGCAGCCTGCCCCCGCCGAGGGGGAGCCGGCGGGGGACCCGCCGCCCGGGCGTGCGAGGAGAAGGAGGGGGGCTCTCGCCTTGTGTACAGCCCCCCGCCGTGTCGCCTTGCAGAGCTGGACCTGAATACCAAGTGCATCGTGGAGATGGAAGGGAACCAGACTGTGCTTCACCCGCCGCCTTCCAACACCAAGCAGGGAGAAAGGTAAAAACCCACGTCGCCGTGCTCCATGTAAAGACCCAGCCCCGGCTCCTCTGCCTCACCCTCGCAGCCGCTTCGCCTGACTTTGTTAGGGGAGCGGCGGGGTCCTGAAGTTCTTCCTCGGTGCCTTTCAGCGGCTGCGGAGGGGGGAAGTGGGCGAGGGTGAGCGCCAGCCAGGGGTTCGCATTCCTGGGAGGTAAGGACCAGACCTTCCTCTCCTGGGTTGCTGAGCGGAGTCGGAGGTACCCAGATTGGGACGTGGAGACAGGAGAACCCAATTGTCCTCCCAGGTGTAGAAGGTGATTCTTGATCAGCCGGTCGAAAAATAAGCTTTTGATCAGCTAAGGACTTAAACTGACTGTGCTTGCTGTTTTCAGAAATTTCACTTGAGTGCAGGTTGCTAATAACTTCATGTAACCTGTGGGGGAACAAGAAGCAGAATCTGAATTTTATGCTAGTGATGGTATTTTTTTTTAAGTTTGTTTACTTGGTTTTAACGTATTTGCATTTGAAAAGGCTGTAATTGCTAGAGCCTGTATTAATTCAGTGTTGTTCTGTGAAGTAGCCTATGAGAGTATTCTAAAATAATTTTGAAATCTGGCATTTAGTTGTGATGCCCCAGTAAAGAATACCCTTGGAAAAAATCCAAAATACCAATGCACTAGACTGTAAAAATAGATCAGAACAGGAAAAGATTTCTTTCCTTTGAGGGAGTGTGGGGAAAGACAGGGAGGTGCGAGGGGAATGGTTACGTTGTATGCTTATCTCTTCAGTTACCTGTTGACTGCTCAACTTAAGTTCATCTGTTAAATGTATTTAATGACAAGGAGTGTGAAATCATTTGCATGGTTACAGAGATTTTAATCTGAACACTTTCCTACTACTCAAGATTTTATTAAGAGAATTTTTGATTGAGTTCATAGTAGTTATGAAGAAACTGTAGTGTGAGAGTATGTTTTTTTTTTCAAAGGTGGTATGTCATGCTTTTATAGTTCTCCAGCAGAAAAGGTTGAGAACTTTTCTATTTTTACATGTCCAAGATGTGAAGGTGCTTCTCATGTTAATACGCATACTGGAATATAGCTCTAATCACACCAGTTTAATTCAAATCCAACTTGCATTGTTTTCAGAACCGTTGTTGTGGCTAATGTGCTGGCCTGGGTCTTGAAAGATCTGTGCTTGTTTCCTGCCTGTTTCAGAGATCTTTATGTGATCTTCTACATGCTGCCTCTGTGGGTCTTAGCACCCCATCTGTAAAATGGAAATCTTGTTTTTCATACTAATATTTTGTTTTAGAAAGTAGGGGGGTTTTTCCTTCCCTTTATTGAAGCGTATATATGACCTCCATCACAATACTGCTGTAATAAGAATGTTAACTCTTTAAAGTGAGTGGATTTGACAGGTCTAAAACATGGAATACAAATAAAGTTCACAAATCAAGAACAGAGTGAAGATTTAAAAATCATTATTTCAAGAGACTAAAGAGTCTAAGGGCCAGATGCTTTACTGAAGAGCCTGTAACATGGGAATTTTGCTGCTTGTGCATATTGGCCTGCAGGTATTCATTGAGACTGTGCAGTGACTCTCTGTCTTTTGAGAGCTTGTGTGGCTTGTGTGTACCTGGCTTTAGTACCTGTAATATATATAAATTCTCTTACTTGGTTGGAATTGGCTTCTGGTTCTGCACCGACAGTCTTATGGGTCGCTTGTGTGTGACCTCACCGTTGACAGCTGTGTTGGCAGGTGATAGCTGTCTTTGTTGCAGTCCAATGTGAGGCTGGAATTTGGCCGGCTGTTACATGTGTGACTTAGGCATTTGAAGGAACTACCTGATGTGAGTGGATTGGAAATGTCAGTGAGAAATACTCATCAGAAGTAACTCATGCTAGTGCAGACATACAGTTTGGATACCTTCTAAATGGCAGATGTTATATGTAACCTGTTGAGATGCCTAATAGACTTTCTAGTGCCTTGTGAAGATCCTTACGTTTTCTGCAGTGCTAAACTGTTGATTTCTATTTTTTACTCAAGATAAATAGTTTAATTTCTCATGATGAAGAATGAATTCTGTTCTTCTCCGTGTACCCACCGTAAAATGTCTGTATAAACTGGCTCTGAATTGCTGAGTAGTTGCTGCTTGTACTTGGATTGATGCCTTGGCAGGGTTAGAGATGTCAAATGGATTTTTGGTTTTCTTTGTGTAGCTTGTGTTTATATAGCTCAACTGGATTTTTCCTTCACAGGAACCATGTCATTGCAAAAATTATTTCACTTGTTAGGGTCATTAATTGGTCTTTCTCTACTATGTGGCATTATTTTAATACTCTGTTTAGTCTTACCTTTCCCTTTTAACGTTTTATCTTTTTATATGGAAATTTCCCTTTTCTAGCTGAATGGAAGTACAAGTTTGTACTGCAGTTTGGAATAAGAACAAGTAGCCTTCTAAAGCAGATTTGGTTTCTAGGTCTGCTTTTCTTAATCTAGCTGAGACCAAGAGACTGTAGAGTGTGAGGGGATGGAGGTGGTATTTAGGTCCATGCTTTTTATTTGCTTCACTCTCTTAGTTATAATTTTAAAGGTATTGAGGGAATTTTCTAAAGTAAAGTTAGATGACTCTTTTATAATTATAATATTGTAAAATTTGCTTTTGAAAGATATCCAAGTTTAGGAAAATCAAGTTTTACTAGCTTTGCCTATTCATGGAGTTTTTGAATTAAATATAAGTTCAGATGCATGCTGTTAATAAATCTCTGGGTTTTATTAACAATATTTCTGAAGCATTTTAGATGGGCAAGTAATTGTAGTTTTACAAATGGTGAAAAAAGCCCAATATCTCTGGCAGTGCTGTCATTTGTCCCAGCTTCCACTATTGTATTAGATGTAAAGCAATAAGTTATAACCATAAATTAGAACAGGGTTCTGACTCTGTCTTCTGCTAGACCACACAGCTTATGCACCTTAACAAACATAGCTATAAAATAGTAATTGTTAGTAAATACAAGCGTTCTGTCTTTATAAACGGCAGGCCTGCTGTTCCACACAAACACACAACTTTTAGTATTCAAAACTAACAAAGGAGGAAAGCCAGAACATAGTAAAACTGAACAGTCTGAGTCTGAAAGGCACAGGAAAATCTTTATTGACTGAAATAATAGGAGACAGAGTTTGGAAAGGAACGGTTTCCATTAGCTGGTATCAGATATAATCTCCGGTGCTGGCAAAGTTTTTGTAAATTGGTTGTTGGACTTCATACCTTTAACCCTTGTTTCACTGTTATTAGTAGCAGTAGTTTCCTTTATATCTGCCTACATGTGCTTGTGTGTCATTTTTGTTACCTCTCCTATCTTTCATCCGTTTTTTCCCCCCAAACGGATATAGATTTCCCTTTCTTCCCCAGAAGAACATCTTATCTTTCTGGGATTTTTTTTTTTCTGACTTCACTGGGGAATCTGAATTTCCTTTCTCAAAGTACATTCTGCCTGAGAAAATTGTTCTAACTTACAGTCTTTTAGAAATGGGTATTATGTTTCAAAGCCGATTGTATACATCCTGCTGTCTTGCTGTAATGTTTGTATTTGGTTGTTGGCAATAGGGTGCAGCATTAACATGTAACTATGAGATAAGTAGAGTATGGCGGTTACTCAAATATTTTGAAAGATTGTCTGTAATTTTTACAATGGAAATTTCACACCTCTAGGTTTATGAAAGATTTGACTTTACATTAGGGATGTTATTTTTTAGTAGGACAAATTAGGTTTTGCCAGGTTCCTTCTCTGCTTTTGATAAAATAGCTTTCCTCTGGCCTTTCCTTTCAGCTACACTTTTTAATGCATAGGATGTGAAAAGTTTTGTTTTAGTTCACTGACAACAGTTCTTCATGACATGATTTTTCCTTTAGTAAGCAAAATATTTGTCTTGACAGAAATAAACAAGAAACTATGGAGACAGAACTGAAATACTTTTTCAACTGTAGTTTTGACTGCAATAAAAATTAATCTGTTGGGCAATTTATTCCATTAGAGCACAGTAGCCTTGTGCAAACTTTGCCTTATTAAAAAATCTCAGGGCGCAAAATAAGAGAGAGATGATCAGTGTGTGGAGCTGAACTTAAAATTACCACTTTTCTCTAAAAGCATCTTTGTTGCCTGGCTTAACTCCTTTTTTTAAAAAACATTTTATGACTTGCTTGTTCTGTCTTCTTCCATTCTCATTTTGATAACAGACAAGTAGCACCAAGGCCCAATTCTGCTTAGGTAAAACTCTTATAACTCTAAATAACTAAAGATTCCAGAGTATATGGGGGCTTTTTTGTGTAGGTTTAAGGTCTTTAATAACATAGATAGCTAGGAACAGATCTGTGTGTGTGTGTCTATCTAGTTTCTGTAGGTCATGATACTTTCAAAGATGAGTATCTGAAGCACAGATTTCATCCCTAGGCAGCTTGTCCTAAAACTCTTTTGTCTGTTGCTCCCCCTGCCTTGGAGAAAGTGTGATTTTTGGATGGTCGCACATAGTCCTTCATGTCGTGGTTGTGGTACTTTATCTTTTTTGATACGTCGCTTTGAATAGCATCAGAGATGAGAGAAGAGCACTGTTGCAGGGAGAGGATGTGCGTTTCTGGTAATGGTCACTTTTTCAAACTGAAATTTGTGGAAGCTGAAATAGGGCAGCTGCTAATTATTTCCATATCTGAAGGAATGATCAATGAGATCATTTTTTTGATGCATGTACTTCAAATTATCACCTGTCTGAGGTAGATCGTAAAATAATAGCAGGCAGCAACTTTTATCTTTGTCTGCAGGAAATTGTAAAAATAATCTGACTTTGACCTCTCCTGTTAACTTTCCTGTTAGACATCAGTGTTCAGGATGTGAACTGTTAGCTTTGAACCTTTGCAGAAGAGGTGTATTTGAATTATGAAATGTGTGGTTGGAAAATGGCATTTCAGAGCTGTTTTTTGCATTGCTTTAATTCATTCATGCCTCAGATGAGACACTAGATGTAGTTCCTTGAAGTCGCTGTTCTTAAATTCCATGTCATTTGAAACAAAATGAGACCTGCAGTATTTTGAATTAAAACTTTGTGATGTGGCTCTTGGTTCTTCCTAACGTAGCCTGAACTGTGAGTACATGCAACATCAGTTATTTTACCATGTTTACAAGATCCAGACAGCTGTTAGGACCTTGTGCTTTGGTCTTTAAGTGGCATTGCTAGAGGAAACTACAGTTGGAAGCTGTTGGATTGTGGGTAAGCAGCTAGTAGTACTTAGCTGGCAGTATTTCAGAACAAAAATAGATAAAGTGTTTGAAGAGAAGGAAAACTGGCCTTGGTATTACCATGTTTAGGCAGTCTTTGCTTTGTAGCCATTCTCTGCTTTCGGACTACTGAGTATCATGTTCAAGTATTTCTGAGTAGAACACAGTAAAATGAGATTCAGCTTTGAACTTGTCCAGTTTTTCTGTTTTATGATGTTAGAAATGCCCACACTGTGGAACATGAAAAGATTTGTTAAAAAGATTAGTAGGCCTTTAGTCATGCTTAGCTTCTGTATTTAGAAGGGGCAGATACATGTGCGCTTGCCTATTACTGCAGCCAGGGGTGTTTTTTGAGATCTGGATTACTAGTCAATACATCTTGAATATGTTGTTTATTGAAATGGATTATGAATTTTAAAAATGTGCAGTTCTTCTACAATGGAAATTTTTTTTGCCCTTTTCTTTGGGGAGATCAGGACTAAAGGAAAAGTTTTGTTTTCACCTCCTTTGTCCCTTAGTATAAATAGTAGAGACAGCTTTCTTGTTTTGAAAATAAGATTATCTTTGCTCTGTCATGCATCTAGTAGGTTTGTTAAATGTGCATAGATTTCGGACTTCTAATTAGATTCACTGTGATTTAATAGTTTAAAAATCTAAAGTTAAATGATGCTTGTAAACATTGTAAAGACCCATTCAGAATAATTCAGGACATGCTTAAGAAGTCCCTGTTCTGCAGAACCTGAGCTCAGAGAGAAGCAGCACAGGCCAGCTGCCCTCCTGTGCAGGTCTACGTACTCTGCAGAGCTGTGTTTTGAATCTTGGCTCAAAGTTTGGGCATAAAGCAACTCCCTTTTTGGTCTCGGGCCTGCAGTGCAGCATGTACAGGCAGGCATCCATTGTTCTGGGAGTCAACATGGTGGAACTTCTAGTAATAAGATGAGAGCTAAATCTTTAAATTGACAAACATACTTGTTGCTGTTGCATTTGAGACGTTATCAGATTTTAAGTCCCTCATTGCCCTATGGTTGAGTGCTGGTTGAGTAGCAGTAGTGGTAGCTGCCTCTGGCTGTGTTGCCGGTGTCTGTTGTGTGGACAGACTGTCCTTAATGGTGAGAAAGCAGTACAGTATCTGTTGCTTATTTGACCCGCCCTGGGCATGGTTTGAATCTATTAATGGAAACAGTTACTGCCTACTACAGTGAAATGCCAGCTGCTGCGGCAGTCCTGTGCAGATGCTGTTGCTTAACTGAATAACTTCTCCGATTGCTTGGTTCCTTGTATTTTGTGAGGATGTGTGTTACTGAGGGCAGTGTGGAGAAGGCTCTTTAAGGAAGTGTGAAAGTGTTGGCTGGAGACAGTAAATTTTACATCTTAAGTAAGTGAAGCCTACAAAGAAAAGGCCCCTGCTGTGCAATGATGTGCACCACCGGACTCTCAAGTTAACTTGAGACCTGAAGCACCAGGCTAACTGTAACAGTCATGCTGCTGCTTGGAAGTGATGTTGCTGTGTGTCTTTTTGCAAGAGACAGTAGAAGGGATATAAGTTTGTTCAGCGGGTACTTGATTTTGTATGTTGATATGAAATTGATCCATCAGTTTGAGGTCTGCTGGAGCTTTACCTGCTTGTGTGTGTCTTTACAATCCTTCTGTGGCATGTGATGGATGTTCACTGGGAGCTGAGGGAGGAGCTCATAAGTTAACAACAAGCAGATTGAAAATTTGCTGAATGAAGGTCAGTCAGAAAAATGCATTGCTGATGGGACCTGAAAATCAATGACATGAGCTCAAGATACCCATGTTGGTGAAGAGTAGGAGTTACAAAAGCTGTTTCTGATGCCATGGGAGGGTGTGCCTTTATGCCATTTCTTGGTTTTGGGGGAAAAGGGAATTAATGGCGCTCTGATGCTGTTGTGCTTGGGTAGTGTTAATTGACCTCTGTAGTTCTGGCCTTTATTTTTGATAGGTGCCTTTTAATCTAAAAATAATAATTAAAAACCCCAACCCTCAGTCATCAAAACATCTAATGAAATTCATAACCGTATTCTGAACTGATACATTCCTTAGTCATCAGCTGCAACCTTTATTTGGCATTTTGTTACATCCTAAAAGAGGCATCCTCAAGCATGTATGTTCTTACCAAACACACCTACATTTTCCTTGGATAATGCAAAGTTAGTGACTTGCAAGGTGCAACTTTCTTTACTAGGAGATAATCTGAATGTTGATCTCATTTCACATAGATCACCATTGGGAAAGCTATATGGTAATGGCCTCTAATGAAGTTGCTAATGATTTATTGTCCTATAGTAACTTACTTGCTATTTAAGTGTTATAACTCGGGACAGGGGTTTATACCACTTATACCTCTTTTGACCGATTAAGCCATGACTACATTTTGGTGCTTATTAATGGTACGGCACTTATTTTGAGGTATGTCAGTCAGCACAGCGCTAGAAAGGTATGTCTGAAACGTTGCTGTGTGCTTGTGTTAGTACATGGTGACTAGCATGGTTAATGATGATGCTGAATATACATCAAAGAGGCTCACTGTGCACTAGCAACAGGGTACGTACTTGCGGTCTGTTTTGTAGATGCGAGCCCACACCAAGCCTGTTGTGCTGCCTCTTCGTGTTTAGTAACAGCACAGATAGTAGGCTGATACTGGCTTACTTTGAGATTAGTGTCGTCACTGCATCTTCTTTTTGCAGTGTATGTGTGTTCCAAGAATTTTAAGCATTTTGTAAACATGAATCAAAGCAGCTGCTGTGCCTGAAATGGCATGCTTATCTCTGCATGTGTCTATGAAGATACTGTTCAATATGTTTAAAAAACTACCAGGATGCACTGTTAACTGTAAACTTTCTCTGAAGTAATTTGATGCTTTGTTTTAAAAACATATTGCTGAAACTGTCAACACTTAAATATTTTTTCTGATTTTTTTATTAGAGAATATTTTAGACTTGCAAATAAAATCAAAAATTGTACATGCTATGATGTTTATTGAGCTTACATTTTCTTAGTTTATTCCACAGTCTCTTTTTAAATGTAAATGTCAATCCCAAGTAAGTACTGTTCAAAAGCCTCCAGGCGAGATGAAATTTTCTTCTTCTAGTGTGAGACTTCAAAATTCTGAATCTTTCTATTTAGTTACTGGAATAATTTTTCTAACATTAAATACACATATGTGGAACTGTCTGTTCTGCTTAATATTTCTCATGACAAGGAACAGCAGATCTCAGATAAGAAACTGCAGCATTTGGTACTTCTTCCACATGGTTTCCACTTTTTATCAGACTTCATGGTTAAAATCATTTGCAGTGTAGTTGAGAAGGCCTTTCACAAATTAGATTCTTTCAGTCTCGAAGGAAGAAGGATTGGGTGAGGTGGAAGGAGAAGTTTGTCTGCAAAATTAATGGCTTTGTACAGTGACTGGCACTGGCTGCAATGTAATTTTCAGTACTTCGGAGTTCTTATTTTGTTGAATTTTTACTTGAAATTCAATTTTACTTTGTTATTCAAAAGCTAAGGCTTGGTTAAGAGTTAGATGAGCTTTTGCTAAAGCTAAGTCAACAGAGCGTTCCAGTGGAGGCACAGAGCTGGTGGAAGTTTTCTTCTGGCAAAACTGCTTAGTGGCCCTGAATGTGCATCATACTGGTCTGCTTTGGAAAGTTTCTTTTTCAGCATCTGTCGATGTGAGTTTTTTATGTACGCAATGTGATGTAAGTCTGCAGTGTTCCAGACTTGTTTTGGCTCAGTAGTGCCGCCTCCCTGAGTGATGCAAGTCCAAAGCATTTTGATATTTTTTCGTGTTTTTTCCTTCCTGGCATACCATGTTGTCATTCCCTATTTTGAGATGTTTCTAGATTTTCTTTAGACTTGAAATGTGATTTCAGATGATTTTATCTAACAAAATCAGGCTGAAACAGAAATTGGCCATTTAGTAAAATAAAGAAATGTTTCTATATTCACTGTATGCAGCTGAAGACATTAATATATTACTAATGTATCCTCTGAATGCTCAGCAAGCAGTTGAGTTTGAATATGTTTTTCTAAAGAGAGCTTTGCAGTTATCTGAACTTTGCAGGGAGTAAGAGCAGAAAACATTTGCACTTCCTGTACTTTGCAGTTGTACTGTATTGGGATATAAAAGATAGTTTTGAAGGTGTTGTTAGAAGTCTATCATGGAACATCACTCCAGCACTCAGGTTTTGGTGTTTTGGAGCTTCTTACCGTGACCGTAGTGGATATGCTGTTCTGAAACAAACTGTCTAGAAACCCCGCTTAACATTTAAAAAGAAGAAACTTTTGAATACTTCTCCTCCTGGTGTTAATCTAATCCTTGTACCTGCATTCTTGCTTGGAGTGCCCTTGAGAACTGCTGCTTCAGTGTCTGCAGAGAATCTGACACACAAGGAAACACAAAGATGGGTCCTTAATGAATTTGCTGCTGACATGGTAGAATGTAGGGAAAGGATACTTGGGGAGCAGGACTGGAAGGATGACAAAAGGCAAAAGAGAGGTACAGAAATGGATGCCCAGTGACGTGATGAAACTCCTCAAAGTATGTGTTGGAGGAAAACAAAACAAACCCAAGAGCATCCAATAAGCTTTTTTCCCTTCTACTGAAAATGTGTATGAAAAACTGGCATTCTCTGGGGTGGTACTGCAGTCTTCATGTGTGTTCTGGCTGAGATCCAAGTTGAAAAAAAGAAGGAAAAGCAGTTCTTGTAAACAGACTATTGAACACTGGACAGCTTGCCCTGTAGTTTCCTCCTCAAGAGCTTCCAAGTCCTTAGTATGTTTATTGTTTGAGGTGTTTATAACATTGCAGCGAAGTTCATGTCATATTCCTAATTTTCATTGCATAGTTGTAACATTTTAACACTGAATTTTTACTGTTTATTATAGTAAATGTCTGTCACGATTGAGAATCTCTGTACATAGATGTGAAATAATCTACTTGGAAACACTTGTGTGTCCAACAAAAGGGCAATGAAAGTATGTATGAAGGAGCAACATTTAATTGTTCTCCTAAGGTCTCTTTCAGTGGAACAGCATCTTGATTTTTTTTTTTTAATAAATTCAGTAGGTGTTCTGTCCCTTTCAGCATCCCAGCTCCATGGCTGGATTCCCCCTTACTGTCACAAGTACTGTGTACTGAAGGAGGGGGGCATCTCACTTCCCCATGGTGAAAGTTAGAAGTTAGCTCTTGCCAGTTTTGTTTTCAGGTGCTCAGCAGGGCATAGTAGATGAGTAGTCAAATAGGGTGTTGTAGGATGACTTCTGGAGGATCTCACAGTTTAAATGCTAATGTTTTTCTCAAGGTATCTGCATCTTCATCATGGTTCAGTAAAGACAGAGGCAAGTGAGTCAGCTCACATAAGTGACCTTTTGCCTTTGCTCTGATTAAAAAGGGAAAGTAAATGCTAGGTCTTTGTGGACTTTGAAATTAAGTAGTATTAAATGGAATTGAAGAACTGAATTTTGAGGGAGGAGTTTTTCATCAGCAGTGTATATAAATGAGAAAACAGAAACACTAATGGTGACATGCAGTTGTTATGTAGGAAAAGAAAAACTAAATTAGCTAATTTTCTTATTTAGGAGTGATAAGAGTCTAACAATCTGTTGACTGGTAACTGTAATGAGCAACGTCAGAGTTTGAGCTCAAGGTGAGTGATTAGACTAGCAAACTTGCATGTTTTTTCCAAATAATAGTGGAAAAGCTTTGTACTTGAAATACTTTTGTAATTATCATTCTACTTGGCATCCAAAATAGAAGGCCAGTTACAGATTTCTTGTAGAACTTTTGCTCTAAATGGAAGGAGCAAAGGGTGCTATGTGCTTTTCTCTTAAATATCTAGATTGGATAATTCATGATTCTTTTAAAAAATCATATTACTTTTAGTTTTGTTGTTCTCTCCCTATAGCTATTTCTGCATATGAGGCTGGTCACTTCTTTGCCCCTGTACTGTTAATCTAAGAGTATTTGAAACGGGATGCTTGCCTTAGCTGCAGCTTCTCCTGTAGCAGATCCTTCTACTTAGGCTCTTTAGCTTTCATGTTTCAGGTTGCAGTTGTAGTAAATGGAAATAAATTGAACTGGTCTGGAGTTACTAATCAAACAACATGACTTTTAGCCATTTTTGGAGTAGAATGGCTGTTCAAGCAAAAAAGAAACAGTTGACTCCTTATTACATTGAAAATTGTTGAGAATTGAGTGCTGCTGCTCACTTATTGAAAGTGTTAGTGATGATGGTCAAAGTGGGAAAGCTACACTGAAAAATTAATGTAAAATTTTGAATATAATTTTGAACTTAATTATGTATTTGTTAAACTTGAATTTTGTTTGCAATTTTTTTTTTGTTTGCTCACTTACTTTGCTTCTTCACATTCTTATCCTAATAGTACGAACAAAACCTGCTGACCTCAGTAGTATTTGCCTTCTTGGATCACTAATGTAATGCTTATCAGGGTTCAGAACCTGCATAACCTTTCGTATGACTTTTCATCGTGTTTCAGAATGACCTGTTTGTTCTGAGTCTTTCTTCCTCCTTAATATATGACTTCTCATTCTCCTCTAAGGATTTTTGTCAACTTTTGGAGAGACCACATGTAATTCAACTTCATTTCTTCAAGATTGTTTTGTGTAACTCTATTTGCTGTGCAGGCAGATCTGTAGGTAGATCATTTAGGCTGTGGGTTTTTTATGGCAGAGATAATTAGCTGAGTTGCAGCTACTGAAACAGAAGAATTGCGGCTCTGTGTCGTGGAAATTTAGCTGATAAGCTTTGCAGGGCCTCACCTGCTCTCGTGCGGAGTCAGATCAGATGTCTCAGTGCTGGACTCCCGCAGCCTGCTTGCACAGTGCAGGTGCTGAGTGTCTAGCAAGGCTTCGTTAGTCTGTGCTGAATCTAGTGTTCATGACTGCCCTTGTGAACTTTTAAGTGGGAGGTGGCAGCAGTGATGGAATGAAGAGCAATGGCAGGGATAGGAAAGGGCAAAAAGTTGGTGGGTGTGGGCCTCCACTACTGTTTGACTACCTCAGATGCAGTGCAGGGTGAGCACATGTTCAGGTAATGGGGCAAAGCTGACGAGGGTCTCCTGAAACTCAGAGTGCAGAGACTGGCTGTACAGAGATAACTAATTGACTCCACAGTGTTGACTCAATGTTTGGGAGTGTCTGCAACATGCTCCTGAGCGTATGCTCCCTTACCTGGGATTTTCAGAAAGTTTCAGCCGACACTCATTGTGAGTAGTAGAGCTGAGTGCAGATCACAACACAGATGGTACTAAGCAGAACTATAAAGCTGTGTCTGAACATTTTAAGTCAAATTGAAAGTACTTCACTAAATATTAGAAATGAAGTAGTTAAAATACTTTATTGAAAAGTGGAGTAAAATTCCCAGTTTGATTTAAATACACCTATTGACCTTACTGATGGAGCTGAATGTTAAGTTTAAAGCACAGATATTTGCAGTACCAGAAAAAGCATTCATTGGGAAAGAATACATTTTTCACTGTTCTCTGTGAAAGAGGCCTTCTGTTGTGTAACTGCAGTACAGGGCGACTTGCACACACTTCTTATCCCAGTGCAGAAACCTATATCTCCCTTCTTAACTGCATCTGAATAGATGCCAGCACAGGCCACACACTGTACTGCAGTCTCTGGGTTAGCATGCAGATGTCTGGGCGCAGTAGCCAAGGTTGACTTAGCAGCATGCAGGCTCTTTCAGCATACCCAGCTAATCTTTATACTAAACCTCATCATTTCCATGCAAGCATATCCACAGATAAAGTTTATAGCTTTCTCTGTTCTTCTCTGATTTAACTTTCTTCTTCTTCTACCTTTCATCCTTCTGACCTGCTTTCATTCTCCCATGCTCTTTAAAGATACTATTTAAAGTGTTATCTCCAGAAATGATGGTGTTTCACAATAGAGATTGAGTGCTGTTAGCAACTCCTGGCAGTGCTTGCTGCTTATTCTAAATTGGAAGCTTTGATTACATTTAATCGTTTGCACTTGGTGTGGTAGCATGTGTGTGTTGCTTGTGTCTTAGCTCCTTTGCTTTCTGTGTCTCACTCCTCTGAGTAACTTACCTTGTGATACTTGCTAACAGTGGTTATTACCGGATGCTTTGTATTTATGTTTCTGTGTGCTAATTGCTAAATACCTCTCTCCTGTTCTGAAACTTGCCAGGGCTGGCGGCTTGATTTCGTTGTAAGATGACCATGTTTTCTAACGTAGAGTTTGGTTGAGTTTTTTTCTGCTGCATTAAGACAAATCTTACAAGGGAATATGTTTTCTTTTTTTCACAATGCTACTGTGCTTAACATGCTGCTGCTGAATGGGAGCTAAAACACTCAGCTAGACCCCGGTGAATTTCTGCTGGGCAATACAGGTTTTCATGTTCTCACACTCTCCCTCCCTTAACTTGGAGTGCTGCTTTGCTCACTGTGTCCAGGCTGCGGCTGTGTGTTCATTTGGTACCCAGTCAGGTGCTGTCCACAACCTGAAAGTATCCATGTACCTTCTCTGTTCTTAGATTTTGGCTTGTCTCTTTGCCACTGTTTTGCTTTGTTTTGTGCCTGAGCTAACAAAAGCCTGGCTGAACTCAGCATCTGCCTTTTGTCTGCACAATGAACCTGCAACATGGATAAAATTCTCACAGGTAATGGCAGTGGGAAGATATTTCAAACAACTTCTAGCTTTCAGTATAATAATACAGTAGTGTTCCACTCTCTGTAAACAAATGTTCATAAAGTGAATTGTGGATACCAGCCTGGCTTTACAATTGAGATCACAGCTCAAAAAGCTTTTTGGGTGGATAATACTGTTGGCTGCAAGAAAGATTCAGAGAAAAAGATTCAGGGAGGACTTAAATAAGAATGAACAATTATTCAAGAAAGGAGGATTATCATATCTTTAAAATATTTGAGCTGTAGATAGACTTTGGGCTATTTGAGTTAAATTCCACTGAGAATACCACATGTTGTTTGAGTACGTTGTGTTTTAAATGTAGAAGTGTATCTGGAGAGAAACAAATTGTTTAAGGAAACAACTGTTTTCTGACAGCGGTACGCTGTGCAGGCTGCTAGTTGGAGTTCAGGATGTCTCTGCTTGTGTATTTTGTAAAGATTCCTGTGTGATGATGTCTGCCATCAATAAATGTAATAGTTTACATAGTGTAGGAAGTCAGTTTGGGAAGGTGATCATGATGACTGGCAGTCTTTGACTAAACTGTTTCAGGAATTTAGTACCAAATTCAGTAGTTTGTCTACCAAATGTGGTAGCTCATAGGTATGATCTTGATGATAAGATCTGAAAAGATGCAAAATCAAATTTTTGTTAATAATTACAGCCCTCTGGAATTCTAGAGACTAGATTCTTAATCTCCTTATTTTCTGTTGTCAGTTAATGGTGCCTTTATTGTCCATCGCTGTGTCTCTCAGAGCTTAACACTGGTTGTTGTGTTGTAAAGGAGTAGACCTTTCAACCTTTCCTGTAGTGGCTTTCAGTATGAGAATAGTAATTTTGCTACCAAAGTCAGCACAGTTCTGCAAATATGCTGGGCAAGTTCTATGGAGAGAGAGAAGTTGTTGGTCTCAGGTACACATTTTTCAGAGCCAAATTATCTTTAAACTAATCAGTTAGGTGCCTATTTCTTATGTAGAGCAATGCATGGGATAAATTGATGAGCAGAGGTTTGGTGAAGCATGTGGAGGAGTTACAGAAGTAGTTGGGCCGGGCATGCTTGTGTGAAGTGCTAGGGTTTTGGGGAATGGGACAAGCTTGAGTTGAAAATTAAAATATATTCTTTTAAAAATGCTTCTCTTAAAGTTACATTTTAAACTGGTTTTGGTGTCAAAGGCTTCAGAAACTTAAATACTTCTTTTCAGAATTAAGTTTACAGGTCAAAAACCAAAAAGAAGAATCTAGAGGTTTTAGTAAGTAAATGTAATAGTAAGTTAGACACCTCTGTAGGTTGTATACAAGTTTTGATTTCAAAAAGTTGTAAAAACAGGGCGGTCTTTTTGTGTTTTTTTTTTTAATATTTGATGTAATATTTTTAAAGTAGATACATCTAATAGCTCTGGTTTCTGTGCCTTTCTAGAATTGCTGCTTCTGAGCACTCAGTTCTCTGGTGAACTCAAAGACAGGTGAAGAATAATCAGTTCTGAGCGTGTTCTTGCTGTCAGAAGGATATTTTTCATCATGTTCCCCGTTTCCTTGAACAAAGTGTTCCAGCTGTCTTTATTCAATAAAGATACCATCAATTACAAGTAATTAGTGGGGCAAATCAGATTATGATCTGTGGGTTTTCTTTTTGAGAGGTAAGGTGATTAAACAGTCTGTTGTAGTCTAATAATTCTACATATGACAGATCTGACTTGAAGCTCTGTTTCTGAGGAATAAAAACGTATTGTGGATGCTCTTTTCATGTTGAACATTAGATTTCAGAAGATGAAGATATGAATGAGTGCTGGAATTCACGAAAAAATGTGTTCAAAATTGTCCTGATCACTTATACCTACAGACTGGATTACCTTTCATATAACGTTGAAATACGAAATAGCACATTTCAAAGGGCTTGAAATAATTGGTCAAAGTGGCAGTGAAATGTCGATCCTTTCATCATGCATCTCCTCCAAACGTATTGCAAGAGTATGAGGGAGAACATGTGCCATCTACTGAATTTGTTTTTAGGAACCTGCAAAGGTAAAATACTGTATTATCTCAAGAATAAATTCAGTTTGTAAATGGCTTCAGGAAACTTGTCTGCTAGGCACGCATTAGCTATCCAATAAGGTTTTCCTGACTCTCTTCTTACATGTTAGTAGTAATGAGTATAAATAACACCTTTATTGGGAACACGTAACAGTTAATTTTAATTGTACGGCTGTAGCTTTTTAATTTAAACAGAAATGGAAGGAAGCCTGGACCTCCAAGTTATTTTGTGCATCAATGCTAAGTTTAAAATCTAAAGCTGCTAAAAGGAGCAAGTAGCAAAAAAGTAAAAGAAAAAACAATCAAAAGCAACAATTTCATTTAAGTGATATGAGTGAAATTTCATTTAAGTGTCTGTGGGCCAGGCAAACTTTGCTACCTTGCAATTGCTGTTTGCAGCTCCTGTGGCTGAGCTGATTCTTGGTAACTTCATTATGATATGAGCATATTCAAATTATTGAGATACAGAGAATTAATGACTGATTACAGCCATACCTATACAGCATATAAAAAATTACGCAGGGTAATATCTGTGAAGGAAATACTCTTTGAAGGCAGTTTAGGTACTGACCACTTAGTTTGCATAGTGTTAAATCTTTAAATTGTCTGAATTCTTCCTCCTCACTCATTTCTGTTGGCTGGTTTTGGATGTTTGTAGTTAATACGGCTTCCTGTTTTAGTTAGATGATCATGAGAGCATTGCAAATAATGATATAGGTATTTAATATTAGACTCTATTTTATTGCTCTCCATTGTTAAAATACCAGCTTTGCTCTTTTATTGACTGACGCATTTTGTGTTGGTATTTTATAAAAATCTGTTGAAGTTGACATACAGTGACTTTAGATCAAAGCTTGTCTCATTCTTTCTTGGAGTTGCTCAGGTTATTGTATCAGTTTTGGGAGTCTGGTTGTTTAAGTTGAGCATTGATGACTCTACAAATAAAAGCTGGCGAGCTTAATTAGTCCCCTGGTAGTGGTGTTGGCCTTCCTTCAGTTTCCATACCTACAAAATGAGGCACACTACTGGTTTTCAGACTGCACTGCACCTGTATTGGTAAGACATGTAGAAAGAACCATCAGTCACATAAGTTTTAACTGACGTTTGTTTGTGGTATTAGTAGCAATATTTTAGGGGGATGGGGTAGATGCGTTTTTAGAAGGCATTGCAAGGGACCACCACGTGAGAGGTCAGTCCTTAATTTCAGTGCAGATTTATCAACAAGTTTGATGTAGTAGCTTAGAAGTAAATGTTTGAAGTAATTGGAAGTTATAAAATCAGATGAGATGGCTCTTTAGTATGTTTATCAACATAGGTTCTTAAACCTGGCCACAAAAATTCCCTGTATTTAACTGTACTGTCTTATAATTGTCAATGCATTAATAACTAGTAAACCCATTCTGATTTCATAGTAGGAAAAGCTTTAAAGTAATGAAAATAGAGAAGAATCAACATTAGTTTAACTTTGATTTAATAAAAAGCACAAAATCTGACCCTTGCTTTTGGTTCGTGGCACATTTTCAAAGGCTGAAATGTCTTTACTGCTGGTAGACACATGCTTAGTGTCGTTACTACTTTTAGAAAAGTTTTCACTTTCCTAATATATATTCCAGTTGCTGCTGTGCAGTATTAACCTTACAAATCAGTTGTGAAGGGAAGCAAAATGCTGACAAGCCTAACATAATGCATGAGATATGGGTTACTAAATAGAAATACATGAAGAAAATTAAAAGACAATATTAATTTATTAGCAAAAGCTTTACTTATTCCTTCTGAATTGTACCTTTTCCCATATAGTCAGTCCATGTGAGATGCAGTGCTGGTGAATTCCTTAGAGTTGATAAGAGGTCAGATTACTTTGACATAGTAGCTAAATCTCTCCCATGTGCATTATTACTTCTAGCTTCCTAAGATGAAATGCTTCATAGCTTACTGAGGACTGAAGGTTTCAGGCTTTTTCTGCAGAGAAGTGAGTAAAACTGTAGACAACTAACTTACACTGGAGGAAGCACTCACTTTGAACTCCAGAGCATGATTAAGGCACATCAGCTGAAGTGATGTCGGAAGTTACTACTCTTCAGCTGTTTAATACTGTGCCCTGAGAGTTAATTTCAGTGTTAACTAGTTCTCCTCTGGAAGAAGAGGTGCTTTGTAGCATTTAAAGTCATTTTCTTTCAACTGTGATACTTTTTAATTAAAACATTTTATAATATTAAAAAAATAGGTATTTTAGTTTTGCTAATGGTGAATTAATAACTTCACAGATATATTATGCCAGGAACTGAAGGTTTCTTAATGTACCAAAGAGTAATAGCTAAAAGCTCAAGTCCAGTGAAGGGGGGACAAAAGTGCAGAGTTACGTAATTATTGGAAGAAACTGCTAGAGGAAAGAAAGAATGTAGCTAAAGATAGGTCTTTCCTGTTGCCTTTGACCATTTCGTGCTTCTCTTTTTGGATTATCTGGTGGGTGAGATAAGTCAGCCTCTGTTCTGAAACGTAGAAGGCTTTGAGCTGCTGCAGTAGACAAAGCTGGGATGGTGGTTGCCATCCTCTGGGTTTCTGGTGTCACAGAACATGTCTTTTATCTTCAAAGCCTGCACAAAGAACTACACCTCCAACCTTTTCTTTCTTCAATACTGTATCTCAGGGTGCTGGTGGGGTGCATATTGGCAAATTGGGAGTAGAGTATAAAAATTAAAAAACGAACAGTTTCACCTCTGTCACAGTGTGAGATTTCATAGGTTTGAGAGGAAGAATATATAAGGATATATGAAATATAAGATACTTAACCTTTTTTCATTGTCTGTGTCTATCAGCTAGGACCACCTTCTTTTAACAATAGCTTTTTCTTTGGTATTTGTCTGCCCTATGTATTTGGGCTCAACAGTTACTGAAAGATGAGAAACAGAAATGACTTGGAAATATGGACAATTGAAGCCTGGTGCAGGCAGAAGAAGGTTGACCGCTCTGAGCCAAGTACTGCTTTGGAAAGAAGCTGTAGAAGGTCAAAAGATAGAAAAGCATTATGGATTATGAGCTGTGTCAAGAGACTTTCTTACAAAACGTGTAGATGAGGAAAAAGAGTTGTTTAGAACGTGATAGAGTCAAGAGCTGGTGACAGGTCACAAGACAATTTCTAGTGCATGTGTGCATTTAATAAGACAAATTACCAAAAAGTTGTGTGTACTAGGTTAAACTGTTCAGGTTGTTTCTCTTTGGTTTTGGTATTTACTGATGCCTACAGTAACACTGCTGTGACTTCAGGGAGAAGGGAGGATGTAAACACCACTAAAATTGTGGGTAATTTCCATTTTTTAGTATCTTCCAGATCACAGTCCCAGAACTCTGCAATTTGCAAGCACAGGAACATAAAATTCCCTAGTGTGTATCTAAGATGATGGATTGCTTGAGTGTTCTCAGGTAGTTTGTCTCTTGTCTGTTTAAAATGCAAAAGGATGTGTAAAATCTTAATTAGTATTCAATTAAGTATTGTTTGAAAGATAGAAAAACTATTTCCTGAACACTTGCTTCAGATGTGTTCATTCTCTGACTGCATCTTGAAGTGTTAGGGATGTCTCTGAGTTTAGAAATTTATTTCAGTTTCTATACAGAAAACAGCATATTGCCTTGATATAGCAGCTTTTTAATTTTTAAAGTAATTTTAGCCCAGTTGATAGACATGTTTGGGGGAAAAAAAGTAGTTGTTGATATTAAAAGCAGGTGCCAAGTAAACAGAGTTGTCTTTTTTTTTTAAATGGTGAAAAGTTTCATGTAGATGGTTAGTCCCTTCTTTGAGATAAGCAAAAACTTTACTATGCAAAGCTGCTGTTAATGAGCTTGACTTTTATTTTTGCCAGCTGAATAAGCAGCTAACAGAATTTTATATTATTCTTATACCAGCTGGAGTTAGCACGGATGGCAGTAATAGTTTCCATCACTGGGCAGAGATAAATGGCTGCTCTGTTGTTAACATGGAGGAGAGTTAAACAGAAATCCCAAGTAACACATTTGCTGCTATTTGAAATGTGTTGAGCACATATAAGACCAAGTCCTGAAGCAAACAATGTTAAATTTCTGTGAACTTCATTATTATGGACAATCTTGATGTTAAGAAAAAGCACGTTTTTAATAAATAATAAACTTACTTCCAGAAGACAGAGAAGTGAAGTGTTGGTAAACAGACGAAGTGTCATGGGTCAGATGGTGTGTATGTGCAGTTACAGTAGATTAGAATCATCCATTTCTCAGATTTGGAGGAAAAAATGGAAACTGAATAATTTTCTTTTTCCATACCTCGTGGCGGAGGTGGAGAATATAGGCAACGTCTGACAGAGGGACTGCAGGAGGCTGCAAGGAGAATGGTCAGTGTTTAGCACTGGAAGAAAAAAATCCTCTGATATGAATTGAAGCTTAGATGAGATGATTTAGTTGGAATTAGGTCAGAAGGGACTGGTTTCTATTGGGAAGGGAAAATTGCTGTAAATCCCTTACCACAGTTTTCTGAGATTATGTAAGTAATTTGCAGTAATGAAGAATAGACGGCTTTTAAAAGCTCTCCAAGAATTCTTTTTTTTTTTTTGGTGGGGAGGGGGGTGGTTCATGAAAGTAACTTGTCTGTTTTGGCTTTCTCTGAATGAAAAAACATTTGAAATATGTTCTCTGAAGAAATAATCCGCTTGTGTGTTGTTTTTTTTGAAGTTTATTCCATTTCATTTTCCTCCCCTCTAAGACATGAGAAAGTAGGCTGTTTTAGTCATGCTTTTACACTCTTAGAAAGTTTTGGGGTTTTGTATTCTACAGTTTGTATCTTTGGCCTGTTTAGCACCATAGTATTTTTTTGTTCAGCATTGTTCTGGATCTGCAGTTAATAGCATCAATTGAAATAACTTTCTATGGTTGGTGGTGAGAAAACTGTGCAGAAAAGATTCTTTTCTGTTATCTTTGAAAAGTGGTGAGGATAGGAACAGTAGTAACTCATTAAAAAAACCAACCCTCTAGACTTAACTATTTTTTCAATTACGGCAAGGAGGAGAAGAAATCATTAAATAATTGCTTTAACTGTGGAGTTCTTTGCAGGATGTTGGTAAAGGAAACAATTGAGCAAGACTTGGAGAGCAAAGATGGGCTTTTTCATTGTCCCCTGCCAGAGAGTCACTGAGCCTTCCGTCACTGTAGAGCAGCATTCAGAAGCTCTAGTACCTCATGCAACCCTACAGGTGAAATGGAGTGAGCTTATGTATTTGGTATGGCTTTGAATTACAGTTGTTCACGTAAAGTGTAAATGGTTCGGATGACATCTTGGAAGAATATTTCTATGGGTGAGGTATTTGAGAATTCTTAGCAATTCTCCCACTGTTAATAATCTAGTGTTGCTGTTGGCAATGCAAAAAGAGTGAAGGTAGGCTGGGTGCAGGTGTGTCTGCTGCTGCTGGGTGACAGGGACACTAAAGGCTCTGTCTATTATTGCTGTGTTATGCTGCTCTTCTGGAGGAGAGTTAGCATGAAGGGATTCAATTCTAACTTTGGCTTTATGTTCCAGGCTGTGCCAGGTTTTGGTACCAAGGTGAAGTGTGTGAGAACAATAATCTTTCTTTCAGGGAAGTCTGGGGTGTATTTCACTATGGCTTCTTGGGGGCAACTCAGATCTGACCATGAAAGTACAATGGGGACTTGCAGATTGCTAAAGGATAGTCAGTGTATAGAGTATACTCCCCACCACCACCCTTTTGTGATTTCCACCACACACACACACACCCCCCCCCCCCTTCATGAGAGATGTTTCTGGAAGAGATTTACTATTGGGTAATGAGGAGACCTCTAAGGAAAACTGTTTTGAGACAGCTCTTCAAATGGGCCATGTAATAAATTTTTTTGAAAACAAGCTTAGAGANNNCACACACACACACCCCCCCCCCCACCTTCATGAGAGATGTTTCTGGAAGAGATTTACTATTGGGTAATGAGGAGACCTCTAAGGAAAACTGTTTTGAGACAGCTCTTCAAATGGGCCATGTAATAAATTTTTTTGAAAACAAGCTTAGAGAGATTTTAGGTTTGTAAAATCTACTTTTAAGCTGCTCAGTCAGTTGGAAATGACTACTTCATCCTGATCTTACTGTATTCTTTCCCCTCCTTCTGCCTCACCAAATTAAAACATACGTTCCCAAAATCACTCTTGCAGTCGTTTGCTTATATGCCCCTCTGAAAGCTTAACTAGGAGCTAGCTACTCATTGCAGTAATGATAGGTTTACTTTAGATATACTAAACTACTCTCTAGGACTAGCGTTGGATGGATTTTGTTCCTTCTCTGGAAAATTAGTGACCAGGATACCGAGTTTACCAAGGGCACTGTCATTTGTCTGTAGTAGTTATTTATCCCAAAACATGAAATTGATAAAATGTGACTTTAAGTTAGAGTTCTTGCTGGCTTGGGACCTGATACGGCACATGAAATTTAATTGGTTTTTGCAGTCCTATGGTTTTGTAGATTGGTGTCTATCTACCTTGGAAGACCGCACAATAGTGTAGAAGTACCATTAAAAGCAGAAATAATGCTGTGTGTCCACGCTTGTTGTGTGATTCAGAAATAAGATATTTTCCTGGAGTTATCTGTTGTTTCTCTACCTTTTAAACAGAAATTAACAATTCCTTTTTTCTGCCCTTTGATTAGCATAGTAAATAAACTCGAGTGTATCACTTGTTTGTACAGGTCTGAATTGGGACTTTTCCACAGCTTTGCTCCATTTCCAGAGAGCTTCCCTTTTACCGTAGTTCAGTGTTATGTTTGACCTGAACTATGAAGCTCCCATGGGAACAAAAGGTCTGGAGGGTTGTTCAAGGACTGGTTTGCTTTTGAAGCAGGATTCCTGATTACCTTTCATGCCAATAGTTAGACGATACCAATATGGAAACAATTGCTTTTGCTTATAATGGTTCCTTCAAATGCTTGCTTGGGGTTGTTCTTTAAGGAGGAGGGCGCGTGCTCTTTGGAGATTGTTACAGCACTGTTTTTGTGAGGAAAATCTTCTGGAAAAATATTAATAATCTGCAAAGTATTACTATAGTATAAGAAAGAACAGCTCCTGTCCTGGTCTCGCGTATTTAAACCATGCTGACTGTGCAGTTTTCATGTTGTTTGTGCTGTGGGTTAATTATTAATATGTTATACATATGTAACATGCATGCCCCGGGACACAGACACGAGTCGGTTAACCCATGGCATTTCAAGCTTTCTTGTTTTGAAAGATTGCAGACACCTCGTGAAACCGTTGAAGGTGATTTGTCTATAGATACAGGACTAAGTATGTATTTGCATGAATTCAGGCTGCATTTCTCATATTTAAGGTCCTGCCTTTCAAGGCACAGTCCTCTGTTTCTTGTATTTCTGATAGTGTCTGGTTTATATAGACACCTGACTTGATATAGGGTTATTAGTTACCTTTTCTGATCTGGATTCATGAAGCATTATGACTTTAAGTTCTTGGGAAATCTGGTAGCCAAATACTGAAGGATGATGAGTCTAGCCAGCCGTTGGATTATCATTATGTTATTGCAACTGTAAGTGCTATGTTACAGTAGCTTTTTCTGCTGTGTTTTGGTACATGATGTGTTTTCCCTGTTGAACAGACCAGATGATTTACACATCCTTTTCAGATATTTCGGGAAAAAAATATTTCACTTTTGTGAAATAATAAGAAGACATACACAATTGTGTTTCTTTAATGTTGATCTAAAGTCTGATCCCATTATATGAAACTCTCTGTCCTTGTATGTAGAAGAGGACAGATGCGGTTACTTCTTTGGCCTAAACAGATTTATGCCGAATTTCCCATCAAGATTGCCAGTGGGTTATAGGGCTCTCCTGCGCACACCCTTATCTCTGTTCATCACATCTGACTGGACTGTTGCTCTGGAAACCGTTGTAATGTCACAAGTGACTTCATTATGATTAAATGAGGGGAAAAAATAGAACAAAAGAGCACATTCCTGTTTTAACATGCAACTTGGAAACTGAAACTGTCTCACACTCTGTATTTCAGAACACTTTTTAGTAACAGGACGCAGATCTGTCCTACTAGTCAGGAATAAGATCTGCAATTTGAAATTGCTATTATTTGTTTCCTTTAGATAGAATCTGTAATCCACCGATGTAGTTACAAGGATAGCTGTTTTAGACTCTATTAAAAGCTGTGCACAGATTTGTCAAAAAAGAACCAATTAGTATTTACACTTCCATCTTTGTCCCTCACAGAGACTTCATTAATTGTCTTAAACATTGAGCGTGCTTTAGTTTCCAATTATATTTGTGATTATTTTCTATTTAGCTCTAGTATCTGTGTAATATTTGACTTTCTGAAGCAGGTCTGTAACTGCAGCTAAACAGAAGATTATAAAAATGTGACAGAATGCTGCAAAATTATTTGGCACTGGCTCAGCATTGTTACTGATCTAAAGGGATTTCTGTGTCTTTCGTGACTGCTTATGTTTGGGGGTTTTTTTCTTAGTTCACACTTAATAGCTTGTCTGGTAAGTTTAAATCTTTAATGCTGTATGGTAAATAAATAAAACTTACTAATGACTAAAGAAGTGGAATACAGAATCACAGTTTCCTATACCTGCCCCCTGCCTTTTTTTCCTGTTAACTCTCTAGAATTTGCTTGCTCAAGGTTACCCAGTCTCTAGTTTTCTAAACAGCAAACTCTTCTACCCATACAGCTTGTATTCAAAAATATATAATGGTTGGGAGTCAGATCAGTGATTCTTGCTTGGAGGTGAGAGGGAGGAGAACACGAGGAGATCAGTAGCTCTGTGGAGGTGCAACCCCTCCCTGGCACGATGGTGCCCGTGCAGTGCTGCTGGGATGTCCAGTTAATTAACCCTGATGGACTCACTGGTCCTCAGTTGCGGATCTCGGTTACTCACTGGTTTCTGTGGTAGCATGATGTGCTGCTGGTCATGTGCTGGTGCTTTGCTGGCAACGGCTCCACAACTAGTTTCCGAGCTGTGGCAGCCTGTCCTTGTTCTGAGTCTTAAAGTAAAGTGGACTGCCTGATGCTTGCTGGGGGATGTACATTCATCTATGTCGCGTTGGGAGCACTCCTTGCTACTTCTGCTTCTCTGTGGAGTGAAATCAGAAATAGGTCTGCAAAAGTTTAAAAAGGCTTGGCATATATGTTTGCATTGAGGCTTTAAAGGTATTGACAAAGCTGAGGGATGTGCATACAAGGAGACTGATTTCAGTCACATTGCGCCCAGGAGCAGCTTGATAGGTGCCACCACAAATTAATGAGTTTGGAACATGTGTTTAAATCCATCTTTTTTTTTTTTTCCCCTCCTCCTTCATTCATTCGGCTTTGTTGTTGTTACTCGTTTGTTACAGCAAATGAAGTAGTTGTGTGGGACAGTGTAACTGAAGTGGCTGAAGTATGGAAAGTAAGTGGGGCGAGGCATGTTGCAGAGAAAGAGTAGTTTTTTCTTTGGCTATATCTATATGAAATGCTAAAATGGACATTTGCAGCCGTTGATAAACTTTGAAGTCATTAATACTTTCAAGTAAATTGACGTTTTCTTCCCTAACAGTGTCTAAAGCCTTCCTTTTTTGGCAAAGCAAAATGAGCAAGCCTATCCTGAGTAATACATGAATTATCTTTTCCATTATCTCTCAGGAAGTTCTGATTGTTTCTGAAACCTTGTGTACTCCTGATCTGCTACCTGAGGAATGTGTCCACTCCCTCTATTGTATAAATATGTGGTGTAACCATTAATATGAGTCTGTTTTTCGGTTGCTCTTTCTGGAAAAATAATTAACAGTATCAAAACAGTGTATTTTCTTGTAAAAAGCAATCGTTTTCTCTGAATGTGTGTTTTTATAATCTGTGTAGATAGATGTAGATGAGCACCTTATCTCTAAGAATCTTTGCATAATACCATGACCCCTATTGCTTTTGTTGGTGGAATCCTAAGTTAATTACTGAATCATAAATTCTGATCACAGTATGAAGACAGCGACTTAGTCATGCTGTTTCTGAAGAAGCTCTGAAGTAGGACTTCAGTATCAAGGAAAGTATTGCAAATATGCATATTCCTGCATAAATCAAACACTGATAACACTCACATGCAAAGTGTGCATTTGTTCAATCAAAGGTTCATCACAGCAGTCCTGTGAATTATTGTCAGTTTAATAAATGAGATAGGAACTTAATATTAAATACATTAATAAAATAAATAGAAATGTAAATTAAGTAATAAATTAAATAGCTGTTTAATTCACAAAATCAGACAGGCCTATTTTCATTGCATGCTGTTACGGAACATATTTAAGTTGATATTTTTAGCAGATGCACATTGTACTGAGGCACTGTAGTTGTGAGAGGCTACTTCTTTCTGAATTGCTATTTATAGGCTGGCCTGGAATGCTCACATGATGATACTGTTTGTAATCTTGGGTCTTTATATTGCCAGCGATGCTATGGCAAAGAGCTTCTCAGTATTTCCATTATACAATTCTATTTCCAAGCCATATACCTAGTGCCTAACATACCAAGTGCCTGGCTTGGAGACTGAGGATGTACCTCCTCTGCAAGTGGAATAAATGCTGTCTTCCTATTTTTGAAAGAGCTATGTGATTGTAGTGACTTGTGTATTTTTCATTATCATGTTGCTACAACAAATACTAAAACACACCCAGGTTAAAACAGGATCTGCAAAGTATCCATGGAAAAATGTTCAAAGAATAGACAGAAAACTGAAACTTAAGTGTTGCAGTTCGTATGTGATGTCACTCTGTTGCAACGGAATTCAATCCAAAATGTTCAAGGCACAAATGGTTTGCAGCTTGGTAAGTGAGACACTGTTAAAAACACAGGCCAAAATTAATGTTGGCAATGTATCAGCATTTTGTTTCGTAGTGTTCTTTAGCTCTATTAGCTTAGGTTCTCTCCAGTTCTTTAGCACAGTGATGTAAGGAAAAAAAAAAAACCCGTCATTTGAGGAGAGTAGAAAAGGAAGAACAGAAAAAAATCAAGCTGGCAGGAAAAAAGTACCACTTATGTGTTGTTGTAATAAAATATGTAAAGGCAAAAAGGTGAAAACCAGATTTTTTTTCTGTCAACTGCTTCATGGAATTTTTCTGTCTCTCTCCTACCTATCCTGTTATTTTTTGAATTGCTTACTTTTCATTTCAGACTATTGATCTTTGGTTAAGTGAGGTAAGGCTTTCCTCTGTTTCTCTTGTATTCAGTCTTGAATTTTGTATCTTCATTGCTTACTAACCTTCAGTTTTATTGTCTTAATATTATTTCACCGGCTTAATTTATAGCCCAGTTAAGGGGCAAAGAAGTAGCTTTGTATGACAAAGGGTACTTTTGCTTGCAAAGCCCAGGTTTAAATGCACAAATCAGCCTGGTCCTTCTTGAGTTTATTTTAAATTTTGAGAAATCTTAGCGGTACGCTTTTGGATCTTGAGCACTTCCTTTCTGTTTTAAAGAATTTGTCTTTATTGCCAAGTTAATCTCAGTAACAAACACTGTGAGGGAGGAGTTGGACGTTTTTGTGGAATCTCCTATCGTCTCTTCTAGTTGTTTTTATAAAGACTTAAAAGTTCACCTGATTTTTTTTTAAAATGCACACTAATATTTCTAAATTCTGAGCCACTGAGAAGATGTATTTTCCCAGTGGTTATGAGTAGAATCTCACCCGTGATATTCTCAGAGTGATGTATTGTTATAACACTGAAAAAATTGTCTTAGGACAACAGTAAATGTGATACTTGAAAAAAGAAATTTTTTCATAATTAGGCACAGGCTTTTACACTTGCCTTTTGTGAAGATTTCTCCTGACTATACATGGGCAGAGCAGCATCTTGGTGCTCCATTCCTGTTTGCTCAGCATGACACCGCTGTGTTGGCATTGCTTGTCAATGCAGAATTGGAAGAGACTATTTCATGAATACTCTTTGCATTTGTCTTTTGTTAACAAAGAGAAAGGTAGCCCACTGAAGTAGCGCACCTCGGGAATAGAAAAGGTGGTAGCTATGCTTGTGCGGAGCACGAGTACACACTGCTGTCGCTGTGGGATCTTGTGTCGAGATTTTGGGTGAGAGGCTGTTGATGCATCTGTGGCCATTTATACATTCAGCTGCATATGTGGGGGCACTTGCTTACTAGCACTCATGCTGCTCCAACTAGATCCTGTGAGGTAAAAGCTGGAGATAATAAGCACTATGCACTTCTGCTGCCTAGCACTATGCTACATGGAGAAATGACTGTCTTCAATAAGGAAAAAAGAATCTTTCTATTCCACTTGTCCTCCTTTTTCCCCTTCCTCTACCCAAAAGGTTGAAGAATTTATTGATTATGCTGGAAATAAAGAATTAATTCATTTTAGGAGGGAACTTGGGCGTGGGGTCGCGCTAACAAAACAAAGTCAGGATAGGATTTAATGAGACATTTTGGTATACAAAGGAGGCTCCGCCCGCCCAGAGGAGGTAGAATGGTACTAATGATTTTTCAGTTTGACAAACTGAGGTTGCATTTGATTTGATGTATGCAGTATTATCTTCCAGTGATTTTTTTGAATGAGAGGGGATTTAGAAAATTCTTGATGCTTCCTGCAGTGCTCTGCAAAAATTACCTCTAGTTGTAACTGCCCAAGAGTCAAGAGTTACTGTTCTCATAGTAACTGAAGTACTTTAAATATCTTGATACAGATTAGTCTAAAAAAGCGTTTGGAAAAAGCTAGGATTCTATTAAAAAGTTACAATGTTTATGTATCCTTATTTTGTGCAGTTAACTTATTTTTGGCTTAGCTTAACAGTACTTTTTATACAGCTGATGAATAGGGGATGTTATATTGAGCTTTTAAGTTTTGGTTGCATCTGTTAGGGGCAGATTCTATTGCCTAAAAGTAGGGGATTAGACTAGGAAAGAAATATTAAATATCAAATAATTGCTTTTCTGTTGACTAGTTAGCTACAGGTGTTGCTCAGAGGAGTAGGTACAGGTGTCTTTGGTAAGACATGCAGAGAACACGCGATTTTATTGGAGGTAGCCCAAAATGTAACTGCTCAGTTTATAGTATAGTAATGTAGATGCAAAGCTGTGTCTGTATTTGAAGGAAGCTTTTGTGTGTTACACTTATCTTGATCTTCAGGATTTAGAATATGAGGGATGGAAAAGCTAAGATGCCTGTAAA
>VZSC01002186.1:292354-305029 GCA_013398225.1 Steatornis caripensis | reverse complement strand
ACCTATAGAAGCCTTTCTTGTTGTTTTTAACCTCCCTTGCCAGATTTAATTCCAGTCGGGCCTTAGCCTTTCGTGTTGCATCCCTGCATGTTCTGACAATAGCCTTATATTCCTCCCAAGTAGCTAGTCCTTTTTTCCACATCCTGTAAACTTCCTTCTTCCCTTTGAGTTTTTTTGCAACCTCCTTGTTCATCCACGGAGGTCTCCTGCCTCCTTTAGAGCTGATTTGAGTTTACATTCTTGGTATATTGTTCCACACAATAAACCTTTTTTATCCTGTGAATCATTGTCATCTTTCTCTGCATAGTGTCCGCTTTCTGGCAAATGGTAGCAGTTGTTAATGCTGTCTGTTAAAGCAAGTAAAGTTGTCAAGGTTTAAGGCTGGGCTGGCTATTAAATGGAGGACAGATGCTCTCTATTAACCTTTTCCCTTCCCAGAAGGGGAAGGGAAAAGGGGGAGAGAGACTTATGGGTTGGAAAAATAAACAGCTTTAATGAAACAATAACAATAAAGCAAAACAGGTATAATGATAATACTAATAGGAAAAATAATGAAATATGTACCAATATATACAAAACGAATACCGAGCTCCCCTGGTGACGATCATGTCACTGCTGCTGCTGCGGGGCAGGCCCTGGCAAAGCCCCAGACTGGATTTGGCAGCAGACGGGAACTGGATTCAGGAATGCATGGATTGGGAATGCATGGATCAGGATCAAATGCAGAAGAACAGAGAGAGTCCTCCTGGGACACCAGTCATGACCCTTGTGATCCCTCAGCTTTATACTGAGTATGACACGTATGGGATGGAATACTGCATTTGGTCAGGTTTGGGTCACCTGTCTGGCCTGCTCCTCCCCACAGGTGTGACTCTTTTATGTGCTGTCATTTATGGCATATAAGTTTAGCAGAACCGTGGTTTCTACAGGAATAAGTATAAGCAAGAGCCTTTCTGCATACTATTTGTACCCTTACTCCCAACAATAACTATAAACATTGAGCCTTATCACTCCTAGAAGCAGACACTGCCTGAAGAACATGCTTTTAATTTCAGAGAGTGCAGTCACTTAGAAGGGACTTAAATGAAAAGTAAAATCACTAAAAAGAAAATTTGGTTCTGTCCTAGCTCAAACCAGGACAAATGTAATCTCAAAGTCACCAAAACAGCTAGTTTTGCAGCATGGCATTCTTCTGCAAAATCTTTTCAGGGACGTGATTGAAATTGCTATGCTAATGTGTATTGACATTAAACCTGGGGAAAGTTTTAATTTTGAATACAAATTAATGGACAGTATTTTCTTTTTGATCAGTTCATTTAATATTCGTGTCACTAAAAACGCACGCTGGGATGAAAGGAAAATAGTAATTTCTGAATTTTACTGCGTCTCAGACAACTTTTTTATCCTACAGTTAAAGAATGCTAACATACATTTGTAGAGCTTTGTGAAAGAATGAAGTGTCAAGCCCAATTAGCATCTCTCTTTAAATCTCATTAGTAAAGTAGATGACATTTGAATGATCATTTTCCCTCTTGTGGTAAAGGAATGTGACAGTGAGACTTGCGGGTTCTTGTCCATTGTCCAGCCTGAACACACGGTCAGGACTGTTGCACTCGTATCTTCAGAAACTTCTCAACTGTGTCCTTGTCCTGATTGACTAAGAAAGGATATGCTTACCTCCCAGCAAAAATAGTGATTTATTTTTTTATTTTATTTTTTTCCGTTTACTGAGGAATGTAAGGTGTTACAACCAAGGTTCAGATCCAGTTACTGACTTAACACCGTTTTAGTTCTTTCCAGTACTCAGTCTTTCCACTGACTAGAGATGTGTCTTGATCCTCCTCAACGAAGCTGGTAATCGCTGTTTATATCTTTGTAGCAAATTGTAATGCTTGAGTTTTGAACAGGCAAACTAACAAAGCCAAATTTAATTTATGAAATGTTATGTTGCTTATCAAATTTCGTTCGCGTACCTTTGAAGATGATCTGTCTTGCAATAAATACTGTATATAGTGATAATACAGCAGTACGCTTTTCAAATAGCTTTAAGCACTACCTGTACAAGGGCTGTATTTTCACTGCAGCTTAGTGTTTCAATGATTCTTACAGGCATTTCAGAAGGAATTTCTGAGGAGCAATAGTGTTGAAAGGGAACGTTTTCCACTGATGCTGGAGACTTATGAGGTAGTTTAATAGCTGGGAGCAGCTAACCTAAGTGACTGGTTGGTTGGGTGTGAGAGTCTCAATACAGTTTGTGCATGGAGTTGAAATGCCAGTTGGTGCTTGGGTGTTTTTCTCTCAAGCGCTAGTAATAAATGCAACAGAATAAGCATAATGAGCGCCTAATAAATGCCATGGTAATAGCATGTGTTTCTACATGCTTTCCAAAAATATGCTATGTTTGCCCTGACAGCTAACAGATCTTGAGTTCTGAGATTGTGTTCTTTTTCCTCTCCTTGTTTTCCTCATCCCTCTGAACCTGATTAGTTAGTAAAAACCTTCTCATTTAGATTCTTTCGCGTTCGGTTTTATTGAAAAGGAGAGGAAAAGAATCAGTTTTAAAAGCATCAGGACTACTTGGTGAAGTACCTACCAGTAGTAGGAATCATTAAGTAGAATTGCATTACTTTGCCATTTTGTTATGAGACTAGTTGGATGTTAATAAGAACAAGCTTTAGTGTCCTTTTGATTGTGGTTATGCTGTACTTCTGATATGTGTAGCAGATTTTTATTACAATAGCTAGTGTCTTCGATAAGCTTTGAACGAGTGTTATTAAAGACTTGTGGAAAACAGGTTATGTATTTAATGTGGTAGGTTCTGGACAGGGTCTCAGCAGTCAGGTTTGAGTCAGAGCTCTTCTATTGCACAGCAGAATGACAATTTTAGTCAGTTTTTGCCTTTTCAGTAAAACTAAGCAAATTAAAAAAAATTTTTTTTAAAAGCTTATTTTATGTGGGAGGATAGATTTTTTTTTTTTAGTGGGAAAAAAATAATAAAAATAGTCAGAACTTGGAGTGAAGGTAAGTTACGGGACTAGTGCTGTTCCAGGGCAGTTGTCACTTTGTATTTTGCATCTTGTAAATATCAGTATATAATGCCTTTCACTTATTTTAGTGAGCTTGCACTGGTTTTGTAACTTGTGATGCTTTCTTTTTTTCCTACTGTACTTCTTCACTGCTGTAGTGAATGAACTTGAGTTCTTGGAATGGAACCCTGTTACGGTGAAATATCCAGTCATTTTCTAGAGTTTCTTTTGTGTCATGGAAGTCACTGTGCTACTGTAATGTCTTGTTTAACTTGCACTGCATTATTTGTCATGCTGATTTCAGTGTCTGACTTCTCTCTGTTTGCATGTGGTAGGTTTGCAGTGAGTAGCGGTGCTTCTTGATACACTATTTCCATAAAGTGTGAGAGAGCAACATTATTTTACAGTATGCATCTGTTTCTGGTAGGGTTTCTGATTATGATCAGCTACTACCTTATTATGGGGGCACTTGCACAGATTGCTTTATGTGTTAAAATGTGTTTCTTTTTCTGTTCTTCAAAGGATTATTTTGTCTATAGAACAGACTTTTGCTGGGTAGGAGGATTAAACAGACACAGGGCCTGTGCTGCCCACCTTATGCAAGAATATAAAATAACTAATTATCTGTATTTGTGTATGTATGTGTGACTGTACAGTATGTACAGTAACTCTTCCAGAAATCATAGTATCAAATTGTGATTCTAGCTTCATTAGTCAGCTCTACAGGAGGTGCACTAGCCAAGCACAAAGGTGGGACACTGTTCCATTTCAGGGCCTTGCCTCTGCCATTTCCTTTGATCTTCTTCTGCATTTAGAAAATAGAAGGGCAAAATGGGCAAATAAATTTCCTTTTCCTATGTTCTTTGTACAGAAAATGGTGTACTGCAAGTAGCTTGCAGTTAAACGATCATCTGAAACTTACTGTGGCAGACTGCGATGTTTTTCTAGATAGGTGCTTTTGTTAAGTAGTATAGTGTCCATTAATAATATATCAGCATACTTTTTAAGATGCTTCATATCAAGCCTGCAAAGTAACAGCCTGCAGTGATAAACCATGAGACAACGAAGGGTCCTAGAGCAGCATGATCTTACTGTGAAGGATAGGAGAAACATCATCTCTTTGCTTCTACATAATTTACGTTGTTTGCAGTTAGGAGTGCTGAATGTCTGCTGTCTCTGCTGCAGCCACTCTGAAAACCTTATCTACATGGGTAAACAAACAGTGCAGTTACTTTGATGGAGTAACGTGCACTCATTATGATGGTACTACCACTCGTTTGTTCCGTTGTATTCTGCCTTTGAGTGATGCAAACACACACTGCTGGTGATATTCTCAGCTGGAGTTGTAAGGCAGCCTGATTGAAAAACAAAACAAAATAAAAAACCACTAAAAAAATACTACAATATTTGTTTTGAACAGCTGTTCTTTAGATTCCAGAGATGCTGAAGGCAGTGGTGAGAGAAGAGATCATGCTGCAATCGGAGAGGAGCACAAATTTACATCCTTACGTATGCATAAAAGCATAACAAGTTTGATAATGTGGTCTGACTTGACGTAACTGGGAACAAGTTGTAGAGTTGTACGAAGAACTCATTCGTTTTCTAGTACTGCAGAATTCTCAACAGAATAAAATGCTTGCAAGGAATATGTGGAAACCAAATTTTGGGAACTGTGGCTATCAAATGCTATTAGAGCTCAAAAAGAAATGTTAAAAATATTATTTTTATCTGTCAGGATGATCTTTTCAATTTGCTCATCTTTGTGCTTATAGAGAAAAGAAGGAAGTCTGTGTTTTCAACTCAGCATATAAAAACCTGAAGGCTTCTCTCCCTGTTCTAGTTTATTGGTAGTTGCTTGTAATAATTATTTAGACCAGTGATCCTGAGTACATCAGTGACTCTGTAGCCACTACATGTAAACACTTAATTATGTATTTAGGAAAACAGTGAGTATCATGAATTTGCTGTGGTTGCACGTGTGATAAGAGCAAAAAGTTATTTCATACTAGATGTCTTAGATGATGGTTTCTGGTGTAGCCAGCTTAGAGCAAGCTGCAAAGTCGTGCGATTCATTCATCATCTGCTATAGATGCTAAGTGTGGTTACATAACATAGCTGGTTATGATTGCTTCATCTTCAGTAACTAATTGTGAGAAAATAATCCACAGAATACTGTGAAATGTGAATAATGTGAAATAATTATAGTGCAATTGTGACCTACTTGGCTTCTTCGCACAGCCGAATTTGAGATGCGTTAGGCTGTGTGGGTGTCATTCTGAAGAATCTAAGACCTGTTTTTCAAAGATCCTTTGTTCCTCTGTGTCATTCAATGTGGAGTACCTGGTTTTACACCGGTGTTCTCATTTTTGAAGGTTCCTTGTCCCTACTGAACAGTGGGAGGTGTGTGGAGTGATGAAACTGCGTTACACGGAATATGAAGAAAAAACAGTGTTTCAAGTTTTTTGATGTATAAAATGTTTTTCCTTCTGGTAGAACTGACATTTGGTTGAGAATGCTGACAACACTTGCTAAGGGACAAAAAACATTCTCATTGGTGTACTTCTGAAAATGCGTAAAGTCTTTAAGCTGACAGTACTACATGCTTCTGGAGGCTCATAGTGCAAGAGTGTCTTCTATTGCTTCCTATTGCGTGGGATTAGTTTTCTAGTCAGAGTATGTAATGCCAGCTTATATCAACTTTTTATATGACAAAGGGAGACTCCTGTGAAATAGTGTAGGTAGTTTTAAAAAAGAAACAACCTTTGCTGTTGTTAAACTACTGGGAAAGTGTACTCCTCTCATCGTATGCTGTCACAGGCAGTGTGTAGATGGTAGAGAGAAAACGTGGATGCAGTCAAGAACACTTCTCATTCCTGTACTAGTGTAGAACATCAGGATTGACATTAATTTTGTGAATTAATTCTTTTAGCAAATGTGAGAAGCATTAGGGGTTTAGTTTTAGCAAGAAACAACAGGGGAAAAAAAGGTTGCATTAGCACAAAGCTTGCTAGAAATCAATATTCTCCATCTGGATAAAAATCTGAGATAGCTACGCACTCTTTGATCTTGATGTGTGTTAGCCAAGCAGGACAGGAGAGGCTTAATACTTTTGTGAAAGATAAAGCCTGGTTCTAGGAGTAGACCTCGGCAGACATATACTGCTCAGTGAAGTTAGAAAATCGTTCTAGTGATACTTTACTAGTGTCGTGATGGCTTAAGGACAAGGCAGGAGGAAGTTCAGCAGCTCACTGGGCTTTGTGGTCACTGAAATTCGTACTTTTCCTCTGACCTGTGAGAATATTTTTCAGGGTCTTAGTGGTATTTACTTTGGTTTTGAGTTCTAGGCCTATGAGAAAAGTCAGTCTTCCATCTTAATGTGCAGATGGAAGATGCCCTTTGTCAGGTTAAACCAAAATATGCTGTTGTGCAGATACATTGCATGGTTAGGTAACTGATAATTTCCTGGAGTATACTAGATGCCCACTTCAGAGGAGATTTTGTTGTCATTTAAATACATACCTTTACATTGTCATTGATACCACGGATGACTAGACACAGAATTAAAAATTCTGGGAAATAAAAATTCTAATTGTTTTACCTCTGTGATCTGCTCTCTGTCCCTACCTCCTTCAGCCACAGCGGTGACACTGAATCATCACATTTGTATGGTTGGTGTTTGGTAAAAATTGAGCCAAGTCCAATTATTTATGAAGCTGAAAGCTGCCAGTTTCTGGGAAAGGAAAGAAACCATGAAGAACATACTAAAAAAAAGGCAAACAAAAAAAAATTATGTGAAAAGTTGATTTAGGCTAACACAAGTTTTATAACACATGTTTAAGCTGCTACAAATGTGATTTCTGGTAAACTGTAAACAGTTCTTTATTTGTTAGTCTGAGTCCTTTAATTGAAGAAAGTATTTTGGAGTGTCTCCATCTGAATCACTGCCAGGATGATGGTTACAGTGAGTTGGTTAGCTGGAATTTTGAAATAGCTCAAAAAATCTATCCTGTAAGCTGATACAGCTGACTTATACCAGAGGCCCTTGATCATGTTGCTGCTGGTGATGCTAGCAGGTGACTTAAGAGTTGTTACTTTGCTCTTAATAACCAAAGAGTTTGGAGCAGTAGGATGCAACATATGGTAAGAAGCTGCAGCTCCTTGTGCTTTGAAATCCAGGAGATCAGTGATGAACATCTTGCTTCCATCTGGGAAGCTCTGCTGTCCACCAGTGGTTTAAAAAGTCACCATTAGGCTTTTCTTAAGATGGACATCAGAGGAAAAGAAGAGGAAACTTCCTAGAAGGTCCTCAAACCATTTGTTTACTTCAGTGATGTTCAGTACCTTTTCCAGTTGGGGCTTAGAAGTCTGATCTCAGGAAAAAAACCCAGTTGATAAACTTTCTGTTGTTTTTTACTTCAGTTAAACTGTTTAGGGCTTCTGCTGAACTTGTACAGCAGTCTAACAGGAATTCCCTGGGAAAGCTGATGTATTCTGGAACTTTTTTTCAAGATAGGAGTGTATTTAAAAGCTTTACAAAAGCTTGGATAACTTCCTTCAATAGGAACTTCTCTTCCAAGTAGGAATTGGAAGTTTAGAGCTGATGCTGGGACTCCAGCTAGACAAGCTGATAACATTGAACTTTCATCACATCTGAAAATTGATTAAAGTGAAAAAATATTCGAGGTATAGCTAAACCTATTTTTCAATTAGATAAGAGTGCATTCTATCCAGGTAGCCCAGAACTTTTGCAGAAGTTAGCTATGAGCTGAGCCTGCGTACCACCGTTAATGAAAGGGTAAGGCTGCAATGAGTGGTTTGGCTCGGAGGCAAATTTGCATTATACCAGTACCGTGTACCAACTATGTAACTTGTGGTCTAGGCAGACATGTCATCTAAGGTAAGAGTTGAGAGTAGGCAGAAAAGATTGCGTAAGATGTGTTTGTGGATTTGCTTCTCTCCATCTTTTTTTGCTGAGCCATTGTATTGTGGATGAAAGCATGGCTCAGTCCCTTGTGTTTCTGCACTGAGACTGTAGCCTCTTGGTATCGTTGAGTTTTGCATAGTGTGTCTGTTGCTGGGTAGGTAGAGACCTTTCATCCATATCCTTATCTCATAAACCTTACTATGTTCTCTGCTTGGGCTGTTCCATCTGTAGACCTTACTGGTTGTGTGGTTTTTCTCTTCATCCACATTTGTATGCTTTTTTTCTTGATGTGAAGAGCAAGTGGAAATTTCTTCTGTGTATCACTTCAGGTTTATTTCAATTCATAATTTAAACATATGCCTAAGGTTGTTATTTATCATGAATGGCCTCAGACAGTCTGATTCTGCACTGTATTTTCACCTCCGCTCTTGCATTGGCATTAGCCAGCACACAATTGCATAGTGAGATAGGGCAGCACCCTCACTTGAAACCAATCCCACCAAAAAACCTCAAACTGATCTAATGTACTATGTGGTCCTGTGGCTACCAGCACAAGCATGAAAGCATTTAAGGACAAGTTGAAGTACTCTGAGCTGGTGACTTTAGTTTGGGGGTTTGTTGTCTCCATTTTATTTCTGACAGCACTCGTTGGAGTTGTTTGTGAACAGTAATGGTGGTTTTGCATTGGCTTCCTATGCTCTCTATAGGCTTTCTGTGGCTAGGAAAAACACAGATTTATTTTTCTTCACATTTCTGTAATCTCTACAAGAAACAATTTTTTCGCTCTTACCTTGGTCTTGCTTCTGTAACACTGCTGAAGTCAGTGAGGCTTCACCCTGGCACCTTGGTCTGCCAGTTTGCAGGCTTGGTTTGTTTGCCACAAAAGATGGGATGTATTTTGATTTCCACAACAAAGAAAACAGATGCTTGTCTTCCTTCTGGAACACATCGCTGTTAGATTTTTATACCCATAAGGAATCTGAGATTTTCCTTTCTTTTTAATGTGGGGCTGTATTACTAATTAAGTAATTACTGATTAAAAATATCTGGTATAGCATATAAATATTTTCTGATGTGATTGTTCTTAAATACATTGCGGATTACAAAAAAAGGTTCAGATTATAGTAACGATGTACACTGACTTTGTTTCTTTTCTTTTTCTTTGCCCCCTTTTACATGTATGGTGTATTCATACTTCTTGTCATCGTTGCTGATTTTTTTTGCCAATCATCTAGAAAACCACCTAAGGTAAGTGTTTTGTCTCTTTTTGCATTTGTACCTGCTTGTAAATGTTGAGCAATGCAGAAGTGTTGGACATGTTCCCCTAGTATGCGATCAGCACAGCTTTGATAAAGGAAAAAACATTGACAAAAATCTATTCCTCATACTTCTAAGTTAAAGACTTCATAATTCCAGAAGAATACATCTGACATGCAGGCAAGGCACATGACTTGTTAAAACTGTGACCGGGACAAGCCATGATTATAATGCATTCATAAAAACCTTTGAAAGAGTACATAAGTATTGTGTGTAAAACATTACATTGCACATATTTCTGCTTAAAAGTTAAAATACTGTTTTTAAAAGGTTGCAAAATACATCTAGTAAGAAACAAACTGTTCTTATTTGTAATTGATGATACTCAAGAATTAGTAATTTCGGTAAAAGTGGCCAAAGTGCACTAGAATTCACCTAGAAGAGATTCTCTGTGTTGTTTGTAATGCAGGGGAAGGGAGGGGGAATGATTTGTTGTGTATCTGTTGGGATAAAGAAGGAGCCTTATTGGTGTGACAAATACAGTATCGGTACAGGGCTGGTGGCAACGATAAGGTAAAAGGACTGCGTGAATGACGTGTTGTCTGCAAATGCAAAACGCTGTATTGGTATTTTGCTTCAGCAATTTAATAGTTATTCTTGACGTTATGTAAAAGTTTAATTATGGCCTTGCATTTCTTTGACAAAAAACGTGTAACAGCTGCATGCTTGTGCTTATATGCCATATTACTGTTAGGTATACTTAGATAGTCATGAACATCCTTGAGCTATAATGCCGAAGCTTGAGATGATGTGTGAAATTTTTATCAGTTTGAGACAGAAGAAGGTTCTTACCATCAGTGGAAAAGGGCTTTGTGAGTTTGTAAGGATGTGATATGAGATTTGAATGTTTTTATACAGTTTTTAGGGCACTGCATGTAGTTGTTAGGATTTTTTAGAAAATGAAATTTCATAAATACTGGAAATTTCTTTATCTTTACCTTGATGAGCCTAGTATATCATCAGCTGTGGATGAACTGTGATCCCAGTTCAACTTGGTAGCTCAGAAGCTGTGGTACGAAAAGTTATGTAAGGGTATCAGGGTGCTTTGCTACAACATTTTGTATAAGCGCTTAAGTATATTACTGATCCTTGGGCTTTTAGTGTAATTTTGTGACGAAGGTAGAATGGTGGTTCTGAGCTGAGATTTGTGAGCTGTGCCCTAGGCTGCCTTCACATTTTCTGTTTGTACTTCAGCCCTGTGGTAGGCATTGTATTTTTCATACAGTTACCAACTTCTTTCTTTTTCAGCTCTTTAATGGATTGCATTTACATTAAGCTTACTGGTGTCGACTTTGACATTTCTTGATGTATCTGGTTTATCACTTATCTCCATCAGCAGTTGCAATAGGGATGTAGGAAGACATGTCTGGTGAATGAAAATCTCTCCTTTGCTTTTCTTTTTAGCAGCTGGGTAGCCCTGTAAGTCACCCTACATGTCAGACTGACTGCTTCATTGAGATTCATGTGAATGATGTCTGCACCTGTCCAGCATAACTTTTTTCTTTAAAAACAACACATGATTAATTGACCATCTATCAGTCAGGTGGAAATGGCTATTGAACATGTTAGCTGTGCATTTACAGTATTGTATAGGTGCATAGACAATATTTGGTAGGAGTTACAGTCAGTCTGGATAATGTATTGCTAAATGGTGGAAGCACCAGGCACTGTCTAGTCTATACTGAGGATTAGGCTTCAAAACAACTGATATGAATGTGAAATTAGAGTCTTTTCTAAACTAATTACGTCATTTGGCTTAATCTGGCAAGCAGGTAATATTGGATATGGTATTCATTACCTGTAAGTAGTTCACATAAGTATACTTGCATGCGCAAACCCTTAGAATTATTAAGTCTTCAAGCCATTGATTAGAGGCTTTAATAAAAACAAGTTCTGCAGAATATTGTTTTGACTATTTCAAATGTGAATGCCCCTTGGCTGTCTTTTCTGATTCTGCGAGAAGTTACTGCTGTGTAGCAGTCAGGCACAATGGCTCTTCGAGTTTAAAATTTGCAATCTCATTTTAAGTCACAGGTACAGGTGAATTTGAGACAAAACTCAAGATTTTCCACTGACATGGTGGATGTGTGGACCCGCACCACTTTGTTTTGCTGTGGAAGCCATAACTTCTAGCTTGCCTCATTGGCAAAATAGTAACCAACAGCTGTATTAAACTGCTGTAGGTGTTTGCTTAAGAAATCTGAATCAAAGCCCCAAATCTTTTCTTTATTTAAACTTTATACCAGAACAAGTCTTTTGTTGAACTTTTAATGGTTATTAACACTCTGAGTGTTGTTTTCTGTAACCTAAAAATGGCCTATATAACTCTGTTACCCAGGGTAATGTGCATGCTCATGGTGACTCTGGATGCAGTAGTATCACGATCTAGCACTTCCTGGCTAATTCTTTTGCATAACTTTCCATTTTTATGTGTTTGTGCTGTAATGTTTGTGAGTTAAAAATCTTACAGCGTATATACAATGAGTACATACTCAAACTCATGTATGTATCTTTACTGTGGATTTCCAGTTGTGCAAGATATGTCCTGGTGAGTTGTGTTCCATTGCTTGTAGCTCTGACTGTTACTTGCCTCTTTATAAATGTCTAAAATGCGATGTCCAAACTTTTTTCCCAACTGTCCTACCACTGAGACCGAAAATACCTTGCAATATCAAATGCTGGAATAATGGAGCTGGGAAGAACCACACCCTGTTGGACTCTCAGCTCCACTCAAAATTCCTGGTTTAGAAGCTGCTACCCTAGTGTGGCAGGTTCTTGGCAGCTTCCTTTTATCCTTTATTCCTTTTCAGTTTTCTCTTTTAGATGCTAGGATGAAGTATGAGGTACAGAACCTTGCGAAAAATAAGAGAATTTTAAGGCTTGTTTGTTTGTTCCCTCTGTAATTTAAAAGCCCACAATAATTTTGGGTCCAGTTGTGAGAACTGGCCAACACCTGTGTGAATTTACATTTTCTTGTGGTTGAATGCCAACCTGTGCCGACACTTGAAGTAGATGTATACCAGTCTTTCGTGGTTTTCCCATTTTGCTTACCTTCTGAAAATACATGAAGCTTCCTGGTACAGTGGCTATGGAATTAAAATCAGAGCAGTAGGAAAGCAGAAAGACCCGTCCATATAGTCACAGAGACTTACTCAAAATGCTTAGAAGAATAACTGAAAGTTCAGGAAATCTTAATGAAGATACAGGTAGCAGTTTTAAACTTCGAGTTTCAAACAAAAAATGTTTGCCTTTTTTTGTTTTAATGTTAAAACATCTAGATGGAATAGATTTTCCAAAATGTAGTTTAAAACTAATTCATAGAGGGTGCTTGAAGTTTAAAAAGTTCTGTTTATGTGTCACAGATCTCTCTGTTCAAATACATTTCAACAGTAGTTTTGATATAGTTGG
>VZSC01002186.1:267797-287351 GCA_013398225.1 Steatornis caripensis | reverse complement strand
GGGGGGGGGGGGGGGGGGGGAGAGAAAAAAAAAAAAAGGAACTGTTTTCCTTGGGTTTTTTTTTCAGAAAAATGATAAGCATGTGAGATTCAAGACTAGTATACAAAAAACAATGCTTTCACTGATTTTTGTTTTCTTGTATGATCTTGAAGTTAACTTGTGACTTCTAGTCCTCATGTTCTAGAACATAATGAATTTGGCAGAATATCAAAATGAAAGTTTAAAAAAAAAAAAATCAGTTTCAGGCCTAAGTTACTGGGTTGCTGGTTTGTTCACTTGCTTGTGCATGAACTGATACTACCTGTACTACCTGTAGCATTTCTTGTTTTAGAGTCAACGAACCGAATATCGAAATCGCAAGATTTCAGTTTTTATCTATTTGTACTATTAAGGTGCCCTAAGTCTTTTTCACAGCTTCACCTATATTACTGTGCTAAACAAAAAAAATATGATAACTGGTTTTGGTTGGGGTTTTTAATAATTTCTTTGCCTCATGGAACAAACCCCTGGTGTTCTAGGCACCTTGCAAATGTAGATGTTGTCTGTGTCCAGGGATCGTACCAGAGACTGCTAAATAATTAATAAGCTTAAGACTCCAAACAAACCACCTGACAGGCTGAGTTTTTGAGCTAAACTGTAATTTCTTGGTTGGACGCTGGACTACAAGAAGGGGTGCTGATCCAGAAGCTACACAGATGCATTAAATTCTCCCTGCCCAAAGTAACTCTGTGCGGATGTATAAGTTTAATGTCATTGGGAAGAGCAGTGATCAGTTGTGCAATTAAAAGGAAACACATATAAAGCTTGATAGCTAAGTTCAGAGTGCTTGTAAATGGTAAGTAATATATGAGCTTCAAGCTTAAGTAAAAGTCTTGAAATAAAAAAGGTATGCGAGACTAATTACTTGAAAAACCCTTTTCTCTGCATCGCAGAGATACGGTGGAATATGTGACAGTGACAGGTTTAACAAGGGATTCTCAAGTGCTAGGCTACCCTATCAGTCATGGTGCTCTGTGCAAAACCAAAACATGCTCATCTTGCATTATGTTGAATAGATCTATTGTGGTGTATATCGTACTATATTAAAGATTTTGTCGACTGACATATGGAACACACAGAATGGTGTGCACCACAAAACAGCATAGGTCTGAATTCTGTATTCGTTTATGTGGGCAGCTCTTCCATGTTGAGGTTTTTTTTTATGTCAACGAAACCAAAGTTTGTACTCTCCTGGAAATGTACCTTTGTTAGAGGATCCTTAAAGCTATAACACATGATTATGGGCTGGTTTTATTTTTTCACTTTGCTGACTGAGCTACAATACTACCGGCACTTACTAATACTGTTTGCACAAGAGGAAGATTCTTGTTTGGATAAACTTAATCGCATGAGTAATTGGTAACAATTTTCAGGCTGTGGGGGAGCAGAGCTGACCCTCAAATGGGATTAGCCATCTCTTCCTCTTACACTAAACTCATTCTGTGAGATACCGTCATCTTTTTGTAGCTGAACAGAAGGCTTATTTGGCATGTACAAATTTTATTTCTGAACTCATATTCTAAATTCATATTCAGGAAGTGCAAGGGATCTCATTCAAGTTTGAAAGTTACCTTCTCTTTCCAGCATTTGAAAACACAGAGACTGTTTCTGTGAAGACCTAATGCTGTGTATTTCGGTTCTAACTTACATTTCAATAACTCCATAGACACAAAGCACTAAACTGTCATTATTTTTTTTAATTATTGTAGTACAGAAGTAGGCAGTTGGTAGCAATATTTTTCCATTGAAGTGGTAATTGGATTGCAGAATCTAAAATGATCCAGCAATATCACTAACATAAATAGTAAAGGTTACCTTTATGTGAGGAAAAACATCTGTAGAGGCCATCTTTGCAGCTGTCTGTGTAGGACTGTATCCTTCATTAAGACAGCAGGGAGTCTGGAGCACAGAAGAGGAGTAAGCTCTTTCGTAAGACCTCTGTGGAAGTGGTGCTTTAGTTAAAGATTCTGTAAGAGATGGGGACCCTTCAACAACTTGCTGTCTCAGTTTAGAGATTACAAGATGCAGAACCCCCTCTGAATTGCTCTTGAGACTGAAAATGAAGTGTTTATGTTGAAGTGGGTTTTGTTTTAATCCAGCCAATTAGTAGATAGAGGATTACTCTGAGTACTAAGGCTGTGTGTTTCCAAACGATTTGTGACTGCGTTCTTCCAAGCAGGGAATGGCTATAAACCTCTGGGTTTGTGCTGATCATCACATGCTAGCTCCTGCGCCTTTTTTCTGATGATTTAATTCTGAAAAACATAGTTGGGTATTTGGCGAGTATATGAGCCTCTTCTCTAAAAGGAGAAAAAAAAATCATAAAAGTGTCAATGAAATAGATTTTTGAGGAGAGACGGGAATGTGGTTACAGGACAGGATGAGTTTGCCTTGATCTGGAAAAGGATTGAGCTTTGCCTGATAGGCTGTAGGAGAGGTGTTTTGAGAGCATGCAAAATAGCTTCTTATTACCATTTGTTTCTTGACTTGAATGGGTCAAGAGTCAGTTCATGGGTAAGGACACACCTGCTTGCGTTGAAAAACCTGGTAGAGACCAGTAACAGCTCTGCATTTTGGTGGAGGACACCGAGAAATTCTCGGAGACAGAACAAAGCATTCTTTTCACAAGCCTAGACAACAGTTAGGGCCTACTGAAGTTTGCAATGAAGTGGATTTTTAAAAGGAAGGAAAGAAACCCTTTAGTTCGGGAAAGATTCAAGAGATGGTATAAATAACTACCATAATACTTTGTCAGGTCCATTCCAAGCGCCCCACGCTGTATTGATTTGACCGTGGAGTTTTCTTAAACTCTCAAAGCCACATCATGTTTGGCCTGAAATCTCAGACCTGTGTTTCTTCAGGTTGCGTTGTCCTGGGGGGCCAAACACTGGACTTTGGACTAAGCTTTAGTTTTATATGAAATGTACGTGCTGACTCCTGCTCTTTCAGGAGCTGTTTTAAAAGGAAACAAACCAGGCAATTGACTTAAAGAATTGCACACTTCTACCCTCATGACAGATTTTAAGTTGTGCATTCTGAGCAAACAGGACTGTCTGTGTCTTTCCTTGTTTTGCTGTTCCTTTTTTTTTTTTTTTAGAGGAGACTCTACATAGCATGTAGGACTTGATTTTGTGTCACACAGTTGCCACCTGACCTGTGCATTTTTTGAGGAACTTAGTTACTTAGTATGGTTTTAGCACTGTACAGGTCAAGCACTTAAAACCTAGACGTTGCAGCACCTAATTTCAAGCACTTGAGACCTTTTAGTGGGTTAAAGCTTTGAATGTTAAAGACTCCAGTGCTTTGTCAGTACTGTAGAGTTAGGCTGCAGTAGTTAGGCAATGGTAGCTGTTACACTTTTATGTTCTTGTTAATGTGAACCATAGGCATCTTTCTTCCCATTTTAGAGAGATTCTTTTAAAATTATTATCTAGCAGAGCTTTCAATAATTCTGATCCCTGCAGATCCAGTTTTATTTTAACTGCAATTTATTGCTGTCAAGATTTGCGTATTAAAATGTTCTGGGTTAGAGATTAAGCCACAAAGAGACTAACCGCTCAGTGTTGTACATAACAAGTTGTTATTTAGTTCTAGCTATTTTTGCCATGTAAGAGAGGAGATGCAGGAACAGCAGCGATGTGTCATGGTGTCATAGCGTTGCAGTAGTGACCTGGCTGAAAGGATCTGTGCTAATAGGATACAGTTAGCTCTGTTTCAGATTGACAAGTTGTTGTGAACTAGAAATACTAGACATCTAAAAATCAGACACTGAAATTTATTTTTGTTACAGTACATCTTGAACGTGTTTGTCACTAAATGAAAGGCTCTTAGGAAATCCTGAGTATAACTGTTAACTGCCTTTTTAAAAGGGAGTTTTGGTGGAAAGGGTGTGGCCCTTTTTCCACCCCTCCCTTTTGTGCCCCCTCTTCTCTTCTGTCTGCTGTCTGTCACCAATCTAGCGAACTTGAGGATGTTTAAACTTTATTTGTACATAGCTTCATTTTGCAGATTGTGAGAACAGGTCCTAGAGTTCCTCTGCAATGTGTAGGTTTCCCTAGGAACGCTGTCAAATCAGGTCTCTTGATCGGGTCTTCAGAAACTGTAAGGTGATGATTTGGAGGAATAGAAGGGGAAAGAGCATGGAGATAAAAGAGAGAATACTTAAATACCACATTATGAAAATGATGTGTGTTGTGTTCTTGCATGTCAGGGTATGCATTTATCTTTCTGCTTTCCAGGACTTTTAATTATCTTACATGTTTCCTGGGTTTAAATGTTCCATAATTCATGTTAGCTCAGCGATTCCAACTAAGATTTTCATATGCAGTTTTGTGGCTAGATAATGTGGAGGTTTTATTTTAGAATTGTTAATAAGTTAATAGCTGTTATTAACATGTGCGCTGCCATACTTTGCTACCTTTACTTTTTAAGTATTTTTGCCATTGAAATACCCAGCCATTTCAGTAGGTAGGGAACATGTGAAAAAACTTTGTTGCTTCAAAATGCTGTACTAAATGCCCTTGATGCATGCTAATAGCACAAGCATGGCATTTGAAAGTTCCAGGACTTGATGTGTGTTAAAACCTAAATCTGAGAGGATGATAGATTTCCTTTGACTTTCATATAAGTCACAGATATCATTTTGAATGCTGAACTTTTCAGTATCTTTAGTATGGTTATTGCTAAAGAAGAAATGTTTATTATCTTGGTTTATGTGTTTATGGAAGAATGTCCAGAGTGTGTCAGAGTCCTGAACATGTGAAAATGTTCAGTCTTGAGAGCTGATGGAAAGATTATTGGATCAGTCTCCTGCTGGAAGTTGCCTGCTGAGAGACTGAGAGTTATTAATTTGATCTTTCTTAGATTTTGTACAGTTGACATCAGACTTGCACTTACACTTATCAAAATGCACAGATAATGTCTTGAAGCTATGAAGACAATTATAGCTGTCCGGTTAAAGTGGAAAAAGTTTCCATGTAGTCTGAACGTTGCTTTCCAATATGTCTTCAGAACTGAGTGGGCATCCACCAGTGTTTCTCAGGTTTCGATTAGCAGAGCATCCCTAACAGTGCGTCAGTAGGGTTTCCCACCTTGCAGCATTAGGGACACTGCCACACGGGCTGTAACTAGAGTTACAGAGCATTCAGCATCAGTGTCTGATAATCTTTCTCACTGCGTGGTTCCAGGTTGACAGTCTTGCCCCTTGAAGTAAAGGAAACAAGATTATTTAGACTGAGATCTGCAAGAAGAATTAACCAGACTTTGTTCCCCTTTCTTTGAACGGATGAGCAGGCAGGAGATCTTGTCCTGTAGAACTGGCAGCTTGTATGCTCACCCTGGGCTCCCTGACAGCCTTGAGTATGCTTTCCCCAGTTTGACTGACTGCGTGTCTGTCAGTCCCCTAAGGCTTGCCTGTGTTCTCAGCAGAAGATGGGAGAGGAGACGGGTTTTCAGTGTCTGGCCTTTAGTTGCCTCTGTAAGAGGCTATATGGTCTTAGCCAGCTGGAAAATCTGGAATCCCTTTCTTAAAGACAATAAAGATTGGTGTAGGGGAAATCTTTCTGCTAACTAAATAAATTTTTCCCCCTGTATTTCTCCTTTTTTCTGTAAACTAAGTTAGAATCAAGTTAGAACTCCTGCTTACTTCTTTAAACGCTAGGTATCTGTGGAAGAAAATTCCTGTAAATAAGCGACAGTATTAATTGCAGGTGGTATAAGTTTATTTAGCAGAACAAAAATGCAGTAGTGTGGACAGTGGAACGGCATTATTTCTTTTGACAGTAAGTGTGCATAGACATAATTCTGTATAATAGATTTTGTAATCAGTTTGCAAACCCACTAATAAAATTCATGAGGGAAGCAGTGAGGTTGCCTAATGAAAAATATCAAAATCTCTTGGCTGATATGCTGCTAACCTCAAGAGTGCACTGTGTTAGCAAATGAATAAATACCCATAATTGAAATTTAATATCTTGTGTTGTTTTCTGTGAGCGCACTTAAAAACAAATTTTATTTTCTCCCATGATAATTTGACAGGTTACTATAAACATCACTGTTTAATTACCCATCCGTCTATGTTTGTGTTGCTGAGCTATTAAAAACTGTAATAAAACCACTGTTTTAGAATTACGCATTGGTGTCTGACTTTCAGTTTTGGTGTTGACCGTTTGAAAATTAAATCTCTTCTGAAAAAAAAAATCCAGCCTTGCTTGTGAGATTCGAACAGAGTTCCTTTCCTGGTATTTAGCAGTAAGACATTCTGTGGGTCATCTTCCAGTTATCATGGCTGTGCACAGTTTTGTAACACTTCGATAACTTTTTTCTTGAGAAACACGGAGGAGGTTACTGTTATATTGCTGGTCAGAAGAAGGTAGTAAAACTTTTTTCCTTTTCTGACAAATGGTTTTAGTCTCCACTCACAGTCATTGTGGAATATATGTGCTTTTTTTCTCTTAATAGTTATACTCTGGTTCAGTCCTTGCTCAGCAAGATAGTAAGTGGCACCCTGCCTCTTTGTTAACTTAAAATTGTGCCCTCAGGAGCTGTTTGGAAAGCAAATTTTTGTATATTGAATGTTCTCATTAAAATCTTGTGCTGATGTATTTTCTTTTTTCGTTCTTCAGTAGTTTCATGTTTTCTATAGCTATTTACAGGTTATTGAACAGTGCGCTCTCAACATAGATGTAAAATGACCAAATGATCATAAGTCAGATGAGGACTGAATGAATGTGCGTGGGCAAGGAGATGGAGTTATTCCAGAGTACAGCAAATTCTCTGTCTTTGATTCCTGTGTTCAGCATTTCTGAACTGTCTTAATCCAAGGAGCAGTGACACTTTGGAATTTTAGCAATTAAACTGGAAAGATACACAAAGACCATTTGATAGGACATCACTGCGCTAATTTTTTTTTCCACAGCAGAAGAGAAGTTAGGTTAAAGGAAAATAAAAGTAATGTAGTACTTTCTAGTCCTGTTTATATGTCTGTAAATAATTCCACAATCATTTTACAGGTGGTTCTGCAGGAATTTTCTGGGCTACCAATTACTCAAGGATCATAGAGTGTAAATATTCTCATACAATGTATAAATGTATAGCTAGATTTTTTTTATGCCAGTATGTTCCATTTTCAGAACTATGGAAGTCACTGTGGCATCCACTGTACAAAATAATTTCTTGTAACTGACAGCTGCTGAAACTAACCAAAATGAGAGATGCAGCTGTCACAGCTGTTCAGAAGGTTACCAGGCAGTGAATGTAAGTTTAAAACCAAACACCAGAAGGTGTATAAATATTGTCCTTAGCTCAGCTCTTCTTGTTTTGGATGTACACACAGCTGATGTAATTCTCTGACCAAAACTCAAAGCAGGCAACCCACTGACCCTCTATGCAGTGTACAAATTCTGGGCTTTCCTGTTAAAAAACCCCAACCACTATGCCTGTTTTCATCTTCTACATCTAAAAGATTGAAGCGCGTCTGAAATCTGCCTGGCACAAGGAGACAGTTTTCAGACTATGAAATTCTGCAGCTGATGTTTCAAACTATGGATTTGTCAGAATATATCCTCAAACAGCTCTGTTGAAGTCTCACAACCTCCTAAGATGCACTTTCTGCCTGAATGTTGTAAGAATGCTTTTAGCTTTGTTCCACCATCACCTTGCCACAGGGTGAATGGTAATAGCTTACAGTGAAACTTGAGGCCAGTTCCCAAGAGAACAGCTACTATTTCTAGCATATTTGTGGTACCTCTAATATCCTAGTTTACTAATGGGTTTCATTGCAGTTCTGATACAGAACTCTTTTGGGTATAGTTTGTGATTAAAGAATGTATATTAATTGCAAAACTTAGACTTAAATAATATAAAATTTAGACATCTATGTTATTTTCTAAGCATTCAACTTGTATGACACCTTTTGAAGAACTGCTCCCTTCACAGGAAAACCAGCCATATGTGTAAACACAGAGGTAGCTGTTACGCTAGTTTCAGGCAGCAGTTTTGAACTCTTCACTCAGTTGTACTTGAAATCATTTGTTTGTTCATCAGTGCATTCAATAGTAAAAAATTATTTGCAGCCCTTTTTTCCTTGCTTTCAGTAAATTTTAGTCTGTTATTAAATTTAAAATAAACTTTAAAATAATTATTTTCTAGGTCAAGAAGTGGTGTTCAAGTGCCTTGGAGAAGGAATTCTTGAAAAGGCCTTTCAGGGATATAACGCTTGTATTTTTGCCTATGGACAGACAGGTGAGTCTGTCCTTGGCTAAAGGGGAAACACACTTTCTGTGTGTATGGGAAGTAGGAAGAACAAAACATAAATATTAAGCTAGATAATATTTTTCAAATTGTATTTTGAAATATAATAATATTAAATGTCAGACACTTATCACAGCCAGTGACAATGTAAAGTTCTTAAAGCAGATCTGTAAATATGGTTTTAGTCAGTACCTGTTGGGTCCTCTTTCAAAGCCTGGAAGGAGTAGCTCATACCGAAGGCTCATTCAGTCTTTTGTGTTTGAGTGTGTTCAAAGGAGTCCCAAGTAATGGCCCTGCTGAAGGAAACCTTTAAGATAATTTCTTTGTGTTTACCTGTAGTCCAAAGAGCAAGCTGGCTGTCTGGAATAGCACTTCATGTTGTTCTGATACTTGCTTCTGGAGAAACAAAAAAAGAATTAAAACATGTGCTTCATGAACAAATGAGTAGCTCAGAAACTACAGTCTAAAGCATTTTCTTCTCCTTTTTTCCTTTAGGTTCAGGAAAATCGTTTTCAATGATGGGCAATGCAGAGCAGCTGGGTCTGATCCCACGGCTCTGTTGTGCTTTATTTCAGAGAATCTCTGTGGAAGAAAATGAATCTCATACTTTTAAAGTCGAAGTGTCCTATATGGAAATCTACAATGAGAAAGTCAGAGATCTGCTTGACCCAAAAGGGTGAGTAGCCTCACTCTCCCCCCCAGTCTTCCTTATTTTTATCTGAAACTATAAAAGCAGAAACCACTTTTGGAAGTCCTTGAGAGGGTTTTTTTGGAATGTATGTTTATACATCTTCTTTAGAAAGGGTTTTATACCAAACAACAGAAAGAAGAGAATACCCATGTATAGCTTGTATGTGAAGTACTAGCTGGTGTGGATCAATTTAAAGATTAGGAGACCATCACAATGCCGCAAACAAATACTGTATGAAGTAGTTTACCACCAGAAAACAAGACTATGTACAAGTAAATTCTGGGGTATTTTTACCATATGATCCAGACGGTATTCAGGTAAGAATTTTCATCAGCTAGAAGGGAGAGGATTTTTTAATTTCCTTTTTTGTCAACTTTCTTTTTGCCAAATAAGGCATTTCAGATTTTGTTCCAGCCACAAATACTGGGGTGGGAGGATCCATTGAAAATAATTCCATGTATATAGATTAAAACCGGTTAGATGAATTTGAGTCTTTATTGTTAATTTGAGTTAAAATCAATTCTGGAAGACCTTTTTCCTTCTGTTACAACTGAAAGACATAAATTGACTTGCTATATAGAAGAATGCTGCTTTATAGAAGATTCTTATCGTTTCATACTATAATTCTTGTTTTTCAACAAAGTTCACACTAGTGGATTGTGCATAAAGTCTACTTTATTCCATAGGAGTCGGCAGTCCCTTAAGGTTCGAGAGCACAAAGTGTTGGGACCATACGTAGATGGCCTGTCTCAGCTGGCTGTTACAAACTTTGAGGTAAATCTAAACCAATGACAGGTTTATAAATAACACCTATGTACATAAGCAATAGGAATCTTACAAGAGATAAACTAGTATCTATCCAAACATTTTGGATCTTGTGTGTTTATGGTCTCTGGCAATCACAAAGATCTTTTCTAATACTTCAGGTGTGTTTATTTCATGTAAAGCACTGGATTTGCCTCTATGTTGGTTAAAAATAATAATAGTGGTATCTCTTTATTTTACAGTTTTAAATGCATATAGTATACACCAAGAATACAATGTTTCCTTGGCACAGGAAATAGGAGGCTTCCAAAATAAGGATATGAGTCTTCCAGCATGAATTCATTTTGATTTTGTTGTTGAATATGACCTCTTATTTTATACAGGTATTGCATGAGGAGCTACAACACTGCTTATGTAATTCATGATTTAAATGATGACAGCATCTGAGCCCACTTGAGTTACCAAAACACATTCAAATAAATGTGTTGTAGAAGCCAATGAACTAATGTACTATAGCTACATTGGGTACTATAGCCAATGTACAATGCAAATAATTAAAGCAGTGCAGTTGTATGAATTGCGTATGAGGAAAAATGATTTGGAAATGTGTTTTTTAAAAAGTGCTCGTTCTTTGTGTAGTATTATGTGGGAATCATTTTGCTTGTTTTGTGGGGATTTTTATTTTTCTGAAGCATCTGTGCATATTACAGAGTTAGAAAAACTACTTTTGCAGCTTTTTATAGTGAATTGTGTACTTTGAAAGCATGCCGCCTTTGTTCAAATTCTAGGAAATTTTGTTCATACCTAGTTTGTGGCTGGTGACTTCTATGAAACTGTCTTGGAAGACTCAGCAAGCACATATACCAGTCTCAGCATAGTCGTCTTTGTTTTTGCATATGTGGGAAGGTGCAGGCTCCAAGTGAGGTAACCCTTTGAGCCAATTAAGTGAAGATAGTATTAGTGCAATTCAGTAAAGAGACGCATTGTGTTCACTTGTGTAAGTAGATCTGTGCTGGCCTGTTCACTCCATTAAATAGTGTGATTTGTAATGTGGATGTTGCCAACATATTTCAGCAGCAGATAAGGTGCGTTGAGTATAGTTGCTGGGCTTCTAAGCGCAGCACTTAAAACAGATGTGATTTAATGTTGTTCTCTGGAATTACATACCCTCTGCACCGATACATCTCAAAACGCAAAAGAATTTTCTCATTACTTCTTCCTCTCTTCCACACAAACACACCCTTCCATCTAGACTGAGATTTTGCTCAGCACGCGCAATGCTTCCTCTTATCCTAGCTTTATTTTTTACTGTTTTTGCTCTAGGATATTGAGTCACTGATGTCAGAGGGAAACAAATCACGAACAGTTGCTGCAACCAACATGAATGAAGAAAGCAGCCGCTCTCATGCTGTATTCAATATTATAGTGACTCAGACACTTTATGACCTGCGTTCTGGTGTATGTATTTCTGTTGATTAACTTATGAAGTTGTGGTGAATTATTCTTCTTCCCTCCTCTTCCACATACATTATCTGTTTAGCTGTGCTTCTGCCTTTAATGCCATGGGGTCCAGTAATCAAAGTGCTATTGGCAAGACCATAAGATTAAGAGAACCTTGGAAGAGTGAGGAAGCACACCAGATAGAACAGTTGGATCACTTTTTAAGATTATATTGCCACCATGAAACTCGTCTTAGGTCTTAACTGTTGCTGAACTCGATACGTTTTAATGGCTTACTCTGCTGGTAAGGTTATTGATGTTACCACACAACTGTTTCTGGTTCGTTACTGCTTCAGCCCTTTGCTATAAAATATGGGAGTGACTCTTAAAGAGCTATAAAAAATCTTGACAATTCCTTCTTTCATATCTTGAATTTGATACTTTAACCCACATTATTATGAAGAGTAGTATTTCATGGTGCCAGTGTCAGACGGGTTACACTTTGTGGCAATGTTTCTTAGCTGTTGTTCTCCCATGTCCCATCTGCACAGAATTCTGGAGAGAAGGCCAGCAAGGTCAGCCTGGTGGATTTGGCTGGGAGCGAGAGAGTGTCTAAAACGGGAGCTGCAGGAGAACGTCTGAAGGAAGGCAGCAACATAAACAAGTAAGACATTGGCATACACAGGTTGCAAAGCTTAATCTTGTAAGAATCAGTGTTGTTTCCTTGGCCTCCTCTCTTGGTGGGCTTGTCACAACTCAGTTCAAATGACAGAGGCAGTTTGATACGACTCTTTCGGCTGCACTGCGCTAAACTCCATGTGTTTCCTTACATTGGGGTAGGGACCCTGATTCATACTTGACTCACATGAGCGCTATATGAATTTTATCTGGAAAAAGTGACAGCAGTGCTCTTTAATTAAGCGTATACCTTTTGTGATTCATTTATACACCCTGTCCCCAGGCTCATGTGTTTGTCTTCTCATCTGCTGAAGGAAGAATGCAAAGTTGCAGAGTTGAATGGCTCTGTTCCAACATGTATTAAAATATCTAAGAGCATAATTCACAGTTTAAGAAAACCAGATCAGAATGAAGCTGTGTTAGTTTAGCATCGCCTTGGGCATTTGTACTCAAGCAATGACAAGTTTCAAGGCACTTTTTTACCGTGATTACTGTGTTGCTGCCCAAAAGCAACAATTCAGCACACTATTACTGCTGTCTTAAATACACTAATTTTCCTAGGAAAGAAAGACTTGCACACTAAAAGCTACTGCTTTTTCAATTTAATTTTAAAATGCTACGAAGTGTTTTGGTATTTTAAGTTAACAATATGTTTGAACAGCATTTGTACTTAAAATGATTTTAAATGGCCTCTTCTTAAATGTTTGAACATGTTTGCTCTTTCTAACTTAATTTCTAATCCATGTTGTGTTTAATGCATCATACTGGTAGCCACGCTGGTGTAGTCCTTGTGAAACAAAATTGTGTGGCTCTGTTTGCCTAGTGGCAGGTATTTTACCTTTACCCCACAGGTTACTAGTTAAATTCAGATTGGTTTTGCTAGAAACTGTATTTGTATTTTGCATCAACAAAGGTAAAATTAAATGTTTCTTTCTAATTCTTGGGCAAGAATTCAAATGCCAACTCTCCCAACAGCTATTAACAAATTGCAAGTGTAGTTTGCAGAAGCATTTCCTGTTTTTCCTATTAGGATGTTTACTCAGTGTTTAAACTTCTGTAGTATCGATGCAGTAGGGGAAGGTTGTTTTGCCCGTGCTGAACCTCTTTGACAATACAGGACTTCAGATGCAAGCACCAAACTTCTCTGTAAAAGATATTTTAAAAAGAAAAGTGGTCAGTGCTACATTTTTCCATCAATTAAATTATTATATGGTATAAGTCTGTATTACTTAGTCCATTCATTAAGCATTCTCTATTTGAAATCTCTTTTGGAATGGATAGGCGAACAAGAATTCTTAGTGCTGTGCTTGGTGTCTTCTGTTAGATGTTTGCTGTTACTTAGAACTTGAATGAATTCTGACTTTAACTGGAAGCCTCAAAATTGGTATTCGTGTTTTATCAGACTGGTTCTTCAGAGAACATTGTGTACGCTCTTCTTTTGGGTGTCATACACCTTACTTATTAACATATTACTTATATGCACCATACTTCTTATCCTACTTATTAGGATGCAGTATAATTAAACTGTATCACTGTGGAAAAGACCATTGCCTGTCCCTAATAATACACCTTACTATGTCAGCTCCTTTTCTCAATTATTTTTTATTCTTTTATAAAAAAGCAGTAACTTGGATTGGTAGCATGTGCTATGTTTAATGAGATCAAAAACGGAGCTGCTGAAATTACTGTGCAAACAAATTTGCTGCTTGCACTGTGTTTTATTGCCTTGAAGAATAATGTGGAAATAACATATCTGGTTTTTATTTGTAAGGCAGGGAAAATGTACACTCATGTGCATACCAAAACTACGTAGCGTGACATTCTGCCAGTCTCTGCAGGTCTCTCGGTTCTTTGTTTTCTGTATGAAACCTGGCTAGGGCTCTGGTAGCTGCTGCTTCTGTCCCACAACTTACCCTGTTGTAAACACTTTCCTGTCTGGGGACGCAAGTTGCAGAGGGGAGGTGGTGGGTTGCTCTCACACTTTACTGAAGCAGTGGAGGGTTGTGTCATTTTGTTAATCTCTTCGTAAAGTTGTAATAAAGATTACTTCTGTTTTTTTCTCAGAGCTGATGCAGAGTTGCCTTGGTGAAGGTGCTATGTGTCTGCTCTTTATTATCAAGGTTTTGCGGGGATTTACCATACCTCGTAAGAGAGCTGGATATGCTTGTTCTTCCCCAGGATGTGCTAGTTCCCATACAGAGCATAGAAAGGAAGGTGCTTAACAACAACTTGTGGTGTAGTCAAAGCCTTTCTAGAGTACAATAGTAGGAGGAAGCAGAATAAACAAGCTGCCAATTAGTGGCTAAGAAAAATACTTTCTGTGAGCAGTCTGCAATTTTAACTCTGATTAGTAAAATGATAGCTGTTGTCATTTTAACTTGAGAATGCACAAAGAAGCCTTTAAGGCTTTAAGGAATGGGTTGGGACAGGTTTGGCTCCAAGCTGATGTTATGGAGGTTTTTTGTATTAAGAGAAAGGTGAATTCTACTCATTGAATAATTTGACTGTAAATTGTACAGAAATAACTTGAATGGGTGTCATTTAGGAACAGAGCTCTTCCCTGTGGTGAGGAAGCACCACCTCCCCTAAAATGCTGTGAACTTGGGCCCACGGTAGGAGCCTGCCAGCTTCCCACCACCTGTTAGCATGGGCAGTCTGGTAATGCTTGAGGAAGAGGGACAAAGAGAGCAGGAGGTGTGTGGAAATAGCACCTTCCCGTGCTCTTGCACCACGTCAGCTCACTGGGCTACTTCTGAGCTGCCTCAGTCTGCTGTGTGCTACAGGCTTAGGTTGATTCATTATATAAGTAGTATGAGATAGGATCAAAGTAGTGACGATCTCTGATGCATCATACAGCATGGAGCAAAGCAGCCGATGAGTCCTGTAATTATTTTGTTGGGCAGCCATTTCTTTTACTGCTTTTCTTAAAGTCATTAAGCAGCTTTGTATTATGAAACCTCAAGCAAAATACATAAATGACTCCAGTTTGGCTTTTGTTGCAGATGTTAACAGTCTTAAAATAAAATCTGTATTTTTTAAGGAGCAGGAATATTATCATGTCTTTTAATCCTGTGCTAATAAACTGTAGCTTATAATTTCCTGTTCATTAAAATACAGTGCCCATAACTTGAATTGATGTCGCAGCCCTGTTGTGAAATATTTTTCATTGATAGACCTTTTTGAATCCCTGTTCTTTCCATTCCCTTTCTTAGTGTGCTTTCCTACCCCCTCCCTCAGTTTCTGGCTTTGGTTTTCATATTTCCCCTCATTTAAAGAGAGAAAGAGAAATTGGAGGAAAGTAGGCCAGTGTGAATTTTTAACTTCATGCTCCTTGAAGGTCGACTCCACTGGGAGTGTGCTGGTGGTGCTTTTCAGTTGTGCCGTAGGAGGTTGCTACGGAGCAGCATGCAGTATCCTACTGTTTGTTCTCATGAGTTTAGCACGCTGTCATCTCTTTCTGTGGAGACCAGAGATTGGAGGCAAGAACCAGTTCTCCCTCCGCCATCTTCCCCCCACAGGCTTTCAGAGGTTGTTGGGCTTTTGTTTAGGTCACAAACTATAGCTGTTCTTTTTGCTGTGAATTTTTCAGAGGTGAATTGGAAAGTTATCCTGTAGTTACATTTACAAAATAGAGGGCTCTCTTGCAAGATCAGATTGCCTAGCCTCTCCTTAAATTTCTTTTAATTTTGCTTTCAGGTCTATGCTATATCTTCATACCACTTTGTACTATACACAATATTAGACATCTTTTGTGACACGTGATGTTTCTTGTTACCTTAACCTCAGATGTCTTCCTTGAAATATTGTTCTGCAACATTTTTGTCATTTTCCTGTTTCTGAACCACTGGTAGTTTCAAGCAGCACTAAGGCCCTGTTACAAATATTGTACAAATACTGCCTGTCAACTAAAATAGTACTACTTCTGTCAAGAGAAAACTCAAAAGGATGGAGTGGAACAGTAAAATTAAAGATTTATTTGCCTATCTAATTGAGACACTGCTGAAGTTTTCCTTGGTAGTTATAAAGAGTAGCTGGATAATTGTGCATGAGTATGACAGACCAATACGCTCTTGGGCTTCATTGCTGTTTTAAAACCCTTTAGGCATCTGTTTAATGTTCTCAGGCTCCTGAACCAGCTCATTATCTTAAACATACTCACCCTGAGAGCCCCGATGTCACTTAAAATTTACATAGGGTTGCGTAACAATTGGGTTACATAATGCACAGATGCTGTGCACAGATTGCTAATGCAGTTACCCCTCTTGGTAGAAGTGATACGAGTACCAATATGAATGAGTTATCTGTATTTTCTTCGTGATTCTAGAGTGGTGTTTGGGATATGGCTGTCTGCTAAGCAATTTGGTGGCTTTTCTCTTTCATGCTTGTGCAACATTTTTGTAACTGGGAGATTGTTTGGTCTGTTCCCCGCCCACAAAAAGCTAGTGAGGCTCCATGTCACTTATAAGTCAACCTATTTGACAAGAGACCTCCGAATCAGCCTCTTCTGATGAACAGCCTTCCCTTGTGGTGTGATGGCTGATGAGTTACTGATTCACCAGGCAGACTAGTTTATAGCTGGCTTTGTCCTGAGGATGCCTCGTTATGACTAGAGAATTGTTCAATTTTAGTCTGTTGTTGAGCCAGTGCTCTTAAAACATTGCTCTTTGAGACAGGGGATTCTTGTTGCTGCCAACGCTGACTCGTAACAGTGTCATGAGGCAGTGTTTAAGATAGAAAGATTTTTAGTCCCTGAGAAAAGGTAGACGTCTAACGAAAGGCAGTGGTTCTCCATATACTGAAGTAGTCTGCTTTACACTTTTCAAACTATTTTAAATACCTGAATATTTCCACTTAGTCTTCGTGGAATTTGGTCTTAGTACCAGATGAGATGAAACCCTATGTAGCCACGTAAATTTAATAAATACATTGCCCTGTTTGAAGCAGGGCAGTGGGCTAGCTTATCTCCTGTGGTCGTTTCCAGCTTAAATTATTCTGTGATATTTTTAAAATTGGATGTGAAGTTCTACAGAGCACAAACTAAATTCTTTAGCAAATCCCCTTTTCGTCGTGTTACTAAATCTGCGTTTGGAATATGTATTAAAGCTATTCTGCTCTGTTGCATTTATAGATCACTTTCAACACTGGGTTTGGTTATATCATCACTCGCTGACCAAGCAGCAGGAAAGGGGAAAAACAAGTTTGTGCCTTACAGAGACTCTGTACTCACTTGGCTTCTCAAGGTAACAAATACTTTCTGTTCACTGTTCACAAGATGTCAGCTTAATACTTTGTAGGATCGTTGTAGCATACCTCTGTGTGTGTGTGGACTTCTCATCTATTTTTTTAAAGAAATGAGCTAAGGAGCTCTCATAGCTTTTAAGTTGTTCTAGTTAATATGGACAGCTAAGTATCTTATGTTAATTCTATGGAAAGTGCTATGTGGCCTTTTTCAGTTATAGTGGAATCAAAGCTGGTGGAGGTGACTGGAAATGTTTATGGATCATATTGGTTAGTTTACATCCAGAGAACCTTTCAGTGTCTAAATAGTAAGATTTGCATTTTAAGTGTCTTTGTAAAGACATGGTGTATTCTTAGAACAGTTTTTAACCCTCAAACTTTCTGTGGGTGCACTCTACAGGACAACTTGGGAGGAAACAGCCAAACTGCCATGATAGCCACAATTAGTCCAGCAGCAGACAACTATGAAGAAACACTCTCTACTCTGAGATATGCAGACAGAGCCAAAAGGATAGTTAATCATGCTGTGGTGAATGAAGATCCAAATGCTAGGGTCATCAGAGAATTACGTGAAGAAGTTGAAAAACTGAAAGAACAGCTCTCGCAAGCTGAGGTAACAGTATTCACATTATAGTGTAAAGCAAATTTCCCAATGAAATGTCAGACTTTGGCTAGAAGGCTAGCTTTCTTTTTAAGTTGTACAAAATGAGGAAAGGAAGAGCCTTGCTTTTTGCTTTTTTTTAAATAATTAAACTTGTTTCTTGAAATAAATCCAACATAATGTTTGCTTATTTTCAATAACTTTTTAATGACGCCATTGTACTGATAGTGACCCTTGTGAGAATAGACTGTTCTTGAAGAACTTCATGTCAAGCGATAATTGCTGCAGTACAGGTAAAAGCTAGGGAGCAACTTCATTCTGTAGAGTTAGTAGCAGAAATTATTTTTGCATTGGTGGACTATGTAATTTTATGAGGTCAAACAGAAAAGTGTGAAAGGCCATAAATCAGGTATTGGAGCACAAAATATGTGGGACGTTACTCGTCTTGACATCTGTGAAAATATATAGAAGTTTGTCAAAACTACAACACCGAAACCATCAGCAATTTGCTTTACTGCCTTAACAATTAACACTGTGTGATTGCTGCTTATCTTAGATTTATACTTCTAATTGAAGAGTTAAGTATCAGGGCATGATAATTTACTCGGTGATATCTGGAGAAATTAGGCACTGCGCTGTAGGAAAATATTTTTTATCTCTTCAGGCAAGACATAAAATAGTGGTGGAAAAAGAACAGAAGTGTGTCTGAAGGTAAATTCGTGTGGTATTTAAACTTCACATTCATTTAAGGAATAGCGTGCCTTGTATGAACAGTTCCTTACAGGCTGAAATGGGAAAATCTGCTTTAAGAAAAAGGAGACATTCACTTCTTTTGTAGATAAAAATGTGTTCTAATCCTATATTTTAAATTGGAAAACATTATTATGCTGGTGGACTGTGACTGAACACAACCAGTAGGAAGGTGTCCAAAGCCTTAGTAATTTTTTAAAGAAGTTTTTTCTAGTACACTTTCTGTTAAAAGCAGTTACATGGATTTGTAGGCCAGCCTGCTGAATTGTTGCTTGGCACTGGATTTGTTCGAGCCCCTTGCTTTTGTTTCCTATTGTGAAAAGAGAAGCCTGTGTTAGCTCCAGAGCATGCGTTCCTCCGAAGGTAATCAACAGGGTCAGTCTTGGAAGCTCTTAGCAACTCTAGGAACACTTATGAAAAACCAAGATAGAACGAAAGGCTAAATATTGAGAGGGATTTGTGTTTGAAACTACTCTTGGAAGAAAGACTTCACAGTGGAACTTCAGGCAGCTAAGACTTAAAGTTTTTAAATATTAAGATGTTTTTATACAGACACTGAAGTTTGAGTGGCCAGGCCTAGAGATTTTGTTGGTTCCATTAGCCTCTGGAGCTATGTCGATCTTCAGCTATTTCAGATCTGGACCGATTCTGTCCTCCTCCTTTTCAAGTGACATGTTTCTTAATCTTCTGCCATGAAAAACCTGGGGATATAGTTGAAACCTATATTTGTTGCATTTCATATTATGTTGCTGTGTTCAGTTTCCTTGTGCAAGCAGACTTTGCAGTGGGAAGAGTAGCTGAAGATTTTTGCTAATTTCTATCTTTTAGGCCATGAAGGCACCAGAACTGAAGGAAAAATTGGAAGAATCTGAAAAACTAATAAAAGAGCTAACAGTCACCTGGGAAGAAAAGCTAAGGAAAACAGAAGAAATTGCACAGGTATTTCAGAAGTTTTGAGGAGGAAAGGCCAGATACTCGTATAGTGCAAGTCAGATGAATTTAATGAGCTTTAGTGGACTCTGCTGCCTTCCTCACCAGCTATTTAAAATTCCTCTGGAGTTTTGTCTTTTCCCCTTGTTTCTGGTTTTTTTTTTTTTTTTTT
>VZSC01002186.1:210841-267694 GCA_013398225.1 Steatornis caripensis | reverse complement strand
GGGGTTTTTTTTTCCCCCCCTTTTTTTTTTTTTTTTTTTTTTTTTTTTTTGCGGGGGGGGGTGGTGTTAAAGTCTGAATTTCATTAGAATAAATGTAGCTGTGTCATGATATCACTGATAAAAGCTAATATTTGATTTTAATATAAAACATCAAAGTATGTTTGGGCAGCTCGTTTATTTAAGACCGCAGTAGGATCTTGGACATGTTTCCCTTGAAGTGACTGAGAAAATTAAGAATTACAGAAGGATCACAATTGTAGGTGGTATTCGTTGCTTTTGCTTTTACTGGCGACTTAACCAGAGAAGAAAAATGTGTACATATATTCATTAATGTTTGTTATTATTATACTTAAAATAAGACTTCTGGATTCCAGTGTACTTTTCAATCATTCCACCATCTGTGGCTTGGAGAACGAGCATTGTTGGCTTCCCTTTCTAGTCCTAATGTTCCAGAAGCATGTTTTGGTGCAACCACTGATTAAATTAAAAAAAAACCAAACCAAAACAAAAACCCAAAACCGGGGAAAAACCAAACCCAATCAGCTAAATAAAAAGCCCCAACACCCAAACTGTAGCAAAGCAAAAGACATGTGTGATCAAATAGATGCTTTAGCTGAATTAATAATACGGCAAAAGAAGAAACCTAAACTGTGGCATGCTATTTTCTACATTACCTATGACTAGGATTGTCTTTGAAGTAATTGCAACTGAGATGAGTTCTTAACTAACATAGAGGTTCAAAGTCACATTGTGTTACATAAAAAAATAAGATCAATAGGGCTGCTTTGGTAAGTTAGTTCCACTTTGGGGAAACAGATGTTTGAGGATTAGATCTAATTTTTTGTTGCTGATGTGTAAAAATAAATTCTGTTAATCATACGGTACTTGACCAATGTCTTACGGTCTGTTTCTGGTAGCGATACACAGAATGCATGTTCAGTGTGTGCATCTTTGGCTTTAGTTACTCTGCTTTCATTTACTTGCTGTACTTGTCTCTACATATTGCAGCAGGTAAGATTAACCTATTTTTCTTTTTGCTTGCAGGAGAGGCAAAGACAGCTAGAAAGCATGGGAATTTCCCTTGAGTCTTCAGGTATCAAGGTTGGGGATGACAAGTGTTACCTGGTGAACCTGAATGCGGACCCTGCACTCAATGAGCTTTTGGTTTACTATTTAAAGGTAAGCATGTGAACAGGATGTTTACACAGAATGAAAGGACACTTGTTTATTATTTTGAATTTCTGTCTCAATTTGTTACTCAGAGTGTATTTAGATTTTTAAGACTAGTTGCAGCAAAATAGGCTGTTGTTCTCCTTTTGCAGTTCAACTTCATTGTTTTCCTAATTGATCTCCTGATTGCCAACAGTGGGAGAAGTGCTCAGTATGTGCTGGTGTTGAGATGAATTCTAGCTTTTGGGGACAGGATGTGAATAGAATTGCCTTTTGGGCTGAACTTGAAGTGAGAGCCTGGTGTTAGATGCTTCTTTTTGTTAGTGAACTGAGAATGACTTTAAGTATTCAATGAGTTAATCATAAAGAGGCGATGTTTTGTAGTAATCGTAAGAGTAAGCATAGTTTTCAATGACAGAAAAGCTTAAGAAGAAGAGAAAGGCGGGGGGGAAAAGCACTGTTAAAAGTTTAAATAAATGTGTTTTCCTAGTGCCTCTAGTTTTCATGCCATTCTGTTTAGCATAGTCTCATGTCAGAGTGAAAGTGTGAAATACAAACCTAGTAAGTTCGAAAGGAAACATGAGCTCCTTATCAATAAGATATGAAAGACTTACCCTGTCTATTTTTATACTTACTTTTCTGTGTTAGTGGCTGAGATAGGGCTTCTGTAGTTGAACAGTAGCAAATAAAGCACAGCTTCTTGAACAGCAGCAAAGTATTTCAGCAGAATTTACAGTATGACTTGAAATTATGTAGAGCTTAGTATGTTTAGTTGAGTTGCTATACAGCTGTTCTCTGAAAAGCAGCCAATTCCGTGCACCTTGTTTTACTGTCTGTGTTGTCCGCTGTTATATATGCCTATATGACATGGCTGGTCTTCACTATTTGCACTTACTGCTTGTATGCAAGCATAGTCTGAGAATATTTTTAAATCAGAATTTGTGTGTCAACTGCTTTATTTTACTTTATCTAAAAACCGTACGAAGGTAAAGTGCAGAGCAGGAGAACGGTTTTTGTGTGACCTTTACAGTCTTCAAATCTGCCGTGGCACATTTCTGCTCTATAGAACTGCTTAGCAAAGGAGACTATGTAGATTGTGCAGTCTGTGTACTTTAGCTAATATTTACTTAGTTATATAAACAGTGATAGTTTGCTTGTCTCTTAGTAACAGCTTATTTTCTAGGATCATACAAGAGTTGGTGCGGATACATCTCAGGATATACAGCTTTTTGGTATAGGAATCCAACCAGAACACTGTGAGATTGATATTGCTTTAGATGGAGAAGTTACACTCACACCAAAAGAAAATGCAAGGTAAGGAAGATCAGCAGCACTTTCTGGTGAAGTGTTTGCTTTCCTTTACCAGAAGATTACTTGCATGTGTTTTTATTTCTCATAGTCAGAAGTATCTTACTTTCTGATCAATGAGTAGCTTCAATATAGGTGATTTAAACAGATAGAATTGAAATTTAGTGATAAAACTGAGATTTCCCCACATGTGTACACACCTACCTGCTCTGCAGCATAAGTGGTTTGGCTGAGAATAAGCCATTGCAAGAAGGTATTCAGTAGGAATGAGAGACCATTGCTTGTCTGTGTCTTGGGTGGTAACAGGATCACTGAGATGCTGCTGGCTATGCTGACCCATGCAATGGGTAGTAGGCTGTCTCTTGAAGGGGGAGGATAAACTGTGCCTCGTGAGTAGTTCCTGTGGTAAATCTTAGTATTTTGTGAGGAGGAGGTATTTGAAAGATCTGAAGATCTTTAAATTCTTTTCTAAATCTTTAATTACTTTTGTGTCTAGTAAATATGTAGTGTGAAGTCACGTTTCGCCTTTTGTTTCTGCTTCTGTATTTTAATTATTTTTCATTTTGGGGGGACAGTGGCTTCTTGGGTGGAACTGTAAATGTCTTTGTCACTTCATCTCCAATGGTGTGTGATAAACAGTACCTTTGTCCTAGTTACTAGTCATGCTGCTTGACTGAAATCTGAACATCTAAATAATTTATAGATCACTATTAGAATGAGAAACAAAAGTTTGAGAGAAACCTTTTAAAAAATCAAATCTCTTTTGTTCTGCCTTCAGTAAAATACCTCTTAGCGTTTGTGTTTCTTCTGCAGCCTACAGCACAAAATTTCAAACAGATGGGATTCAGACTTGTTGTATTAGAGTTACTGTACTGGAAATCAGTCATTTTGACTGGCAAGAACAAACGCACACGTCAGTGGAAAAAACATACTTTGTTTTACTTATGCCTGATCTGCAATATTTAATTAGCTGTTCTTAAGATAGTAGTGTCAATAGAAATTAAGTTACCAGAATTTCAGTGGAAAAAAAAATAATAATCTGGTTTTAAATCAAATACTTGCATGTTTGTGTTAACTTACTTGAGAGAGACAGCTGAATTCAGAACACTGCATCTGAAAAGGCTTTTTTCATTTTACTGAAGTTTTTTTCACCTTTGTAATAAAACGTTCTGCTTTGACTTGCATATGCAAATGTTCAACAGCTCAATTCTTCCCATTTTGTGATTGAAACTTTTAATACAAAAGACCTAAATGCAAATATAGCAGTGTACCAATGTTCACAGTAATAGATCCTTGTTAATAATAGAGACTCCGTTTGTTGAAAAAAATGAATCTTGGCTCTAAGAGTCTTCTCTTATGCTTGAGTACTGGGTAAGTTAACAGTATGTTTTACAACTGTGTGTTGTCAAACTTATGCCTTGGAGAGCTTTGTCAGTAGGATTTGCACGCAACCAAGTTTACAAACTGTTTGTAAGAAGCAGGCAGTGACCCAGTTTGAGAAACGGGCATTTAAAGAAAACTGTGCAACTAAACCCAACCTTGTCTGTTTGTTTACTGAAGAATTGTACCAGCCAAAGCTGGAGGTGAAAGGTGCTTTGTGTTTAATTCTGACCGTAGAAATCAGACTAGTAACTTTCCCGTTGATTCTTTAGTGAAAACCTAGGAGATTGGTGCATCATGTGATACAGATCACTGTCTGTAGATGGGAGCAGCAGTAGATCTTGTAGTTACTTTTCAACCTTTTATTTTTAGGATTTCACTGTAGTTGTATTTTCTTCTTTCAGATCCTGTGTAAATGGTGCACTGGTATGTTCTGTCACTCAGTTATGGCATGGAGATAGAATATTATGGGGAAACAACCACTTTTTTAGGTAATAGTTGATATTTACATTCTATCTTCTTTACATTCAGCCTATTTTTCTTCTTCCACTGTTGTGCATAAACTTTTTAGAAACTGAATTTCAATTTTTTACACAGAATCAATTTACCAAAGAGGAAACGACGAGACTGGCTGAAAGACCTTGAGAAGCAAACTTCATTAGGAGAGCATGATCTGGATGCAGCTAGTGAAGCTTCTTCAGAAACAGACTACAACTATGAGTTTGCACAAATGGAAGTTATTATGAAGACACTGAATAGTAATGGTAAGGCAACTGCCAAATAAAAATGTTCTTTTGGATTGTCTAACATTCAACATGGAACTTAAACTCTGGGTAAAACAAGTGGTACACTTGCTCCAGGGGCCTTTGGAGCATTTTCAGAAAAAGGTATTTTACAGAAACAATGTTAGGCATATATATATGTGTGTGTATATATATGTGTGTGTGTGTGTGTATATATGTCAAATCATCATCTAAGTCCTGCTAACCTCTTGTTTTTGCAAGTTACTGCGGACAAAAGGGTGCTACAGGTACGGCTCAGTTAATTTTGTCCTTTCTTTTGTATAAACTATTTCTGACACCATTTTAACCTTAGCAGAAAAACACTGAAATGATAACAAATCAATAGCCAAATGTCAGCTAGCATGGTGTTTAATGCTTGATCGCTCTCAATATATTATTTAATATTTGTTAAAACCTATTGTGATGCTGTTTTCTAGACAGTATTAAAAATACAGTATATATAAAATAATGGTATAGTGTATATAAATCAGTATGATGTTTTCATAGTTTCCAGAAGGCAAGTCATATATGCTATAACATTGTTTGAAAAAATGCTGAAAAACTGCGTAAACTACTAAATGTTTTGTACAAGTTTAATACACAAAATCTGAGGCAAATCCCTTGGTTTTTGGTCACTGACCAGGAAGACACAGTAGATGGTTTCATTCCTTTCTGTTCTCCTTTCTTCATATCTTCGCAGTATTTCCGTTGTCTGCTGTAGTTTACTTGCTGAAATACAGTATTTACTTTTTTTGTCTTCTCTTTCTCTTTTAACTTTGTTTTGTCATTGAATACAGCATGATAGTTTTGTATGCTTGATGCTCTAGAAATAGTTTGCAGTTTTATTAGAGTTTGATGTTAATGGGATTGCTTGTCTGAATGAGTTACAGGGTCAGGTCATGTAAGTTAATGTGAAATTACTGTTTGTTAACAGAAATGTTCTTATCATGGTTCACTCATACCAGGAGACGAATTTCAGATGAATGTGCCATCCTGGTGGTCTTCAGTGTTGTCATCCCTCGTGAAGATTCTCTTGCCTTTCTCAAGGCCTCAAACCATCCCGTATCTGTGCCAAAACTGGGACAAAGGTTTTGAACTCCATTGGCTCATGCATGAGGCTGCTGGAGAAATCTGAAAGCATTAATTGATGCTTGATCTGCTTGTCACTAACCAGAGATTTGACTAAACTATAGCAGTCTACAATGAGTCAGTGTTCTTTGAACGGGTCGGAGGGGGTGTCACATTTTTTGGTTTTCATGTGTTGTTATCTAGCTGATGGAAATGATTCTTCACAATATTTCAAGTGTCTTTACATTTTAGTTCAGTAGGTTTTTTTGATTGGGATCAAGGCCAATTTTTGTCTTGGTCAGTTGTTTTCTGTGTCTTTGAGCAAGAACAGTGCAGACATGGCTGTTTCATTAGAGCTTGTTCCTCCCTAATGCACAGCAAATGTTAGCGGTCATACATCTCGCACAGTTTCAGGGGCATCGTAACCCAATTATTCTGCTTCTTGTCTCTTCTGCTGCCTTCCACGTAGGTGTTGCTGAACTGCGTTGGAGTAGTGAGTGATAATAAAACCCTGACAAAACAAGTGGCTGTGAGGATCATAGACTAGTCTTTTGATTCGAAGCCTGGTAGTACTTCAGGTTCTGTTCTTCTCAGTGGTATAGCTAAAGTACGCTTTTTGTGACAGGCTTCCAGTTTGTTGGGTAAGAAGTAAAGCAGCTTTGTTGCAATGCCATTCCTTAAAATGAAAAGTAAATGTGGGTAAAGAAGAAGAAATAGTTCTATTATCCATATTCTCTGGAGAAACCCTAGGGGGGGAATAAAGGCCTATCTTAAAAATGTTATTAGATAATTATTCTATAGGCATGTATGGGTTTGGGATTTTTCTTTCACATCAGTGGTTTGATCTAGCCCAATGCAAGAGTTTTTTGTTTTCTTTTGGTTTGGGTTTTGTTCCCACTTGATCTGAGAACAGTAACCCTCTTTAAAGAAATAGTCTAGCTTCTCAAGGGATCAAACACATTTGTTTTTATGGCATGTAACCAGTACAACAGTGTCACTGCATCAGGCTCCAGAGAAGCTCTGAGGAAAATGTGTGACTTTGAAAACAGCTGTAACGAAAACATCCAGATTCTTTGCTCCCTTCAGCATGTTCACTTCCTTTGTGGGATTCTGTCAGATCAGCTTTGTACTGCTGATTTGTGATGCTGGTCAAGCACGGAATACAGTAGTTTACTTTATTCTTGTATACGGTGCAGTGGTTAAGTAAACAGTGTGATTAGGTTATGCAGCTTCTCATTTAAGCAAACAAAACTGTTCCAGCTCAGGGTGGGGATTTTGATGAAGCTTAGCAAAGCAGCCTGTGTCATAACCTTCTCCTAGCTTGCTTAGAAAAAAGCACTTACATGAAATCTTCAGGAATTTATTCAGCATTGTTGTTCCTGGATTAACAGATGCCAGATGTGAATTAAGTGACATTGCAGCAAGGTAATAAATGCTGTTCATCCTATAGAGAAAGTACATTCTTCTGGTTCAGTGTTCATATTCTAACATTTTGCAGAGGATTAACTGCATATGAGTGGTCTTTTCAGGGCCACTGAACTCTTGTCATGTAAATATGTAAAGGATTGGGACTTGGGACTTCTGACACTGTATGGAATTTGCTGTGCGTTTGGCAGGCACTCGGTAGAATCTTCCCTAATTTATGTGGCTTTGCATGAGAAATCCAAAATTGTGAAACATGGTGTTTAAATCTAAGTTATTATTATAGTTCTTTTGAACTGTGAAAAACTTGACTGTTTATTTTTTCATCTTGTAACTAGATGGCTTAGAATTCACACCACAGTTTTCTTTTTCATTGTGAAAGGCTTGGGGTTTTCTGTGTAAACTCTTTCAAAAGTTAAATTGAAGACTTTTCTAAAAGTGTAAATTTACCTTTTCAATGTCAATACAAGCCTAACCCTCCTTTTTTTTTCCCCAAACAGTAGTGGATTTTGTTGAAATTGGAAATTTTTAGACTAGGTTCTTGCATCTCGTTCCAAACATTTTCCATGGTATAATTTGATCCTGTGGTGGTTATGATCCTGTAAATGTAGGTGGCTGCAAAGATCACTTCTGTTAAGGAAATCTTATCCCTGAACTTGGAGCTGGTCTTTGAGCAGTTCAGGAAAGTCTCATCTTAATGAGTCAGCCTTAGATTAATTTCCTGTGTTTGCGAACACAATACAGGGCTTTTAATTTCTTCCATGCCTCTTCTCTATCATCTGCGCAATACCTGATTGCTCAACCTTTCTTACGCCTAACTAAAAGTATTTTAGGGATTATGCAGTAAAATCTATGCATGTGAAGGTAATTCTGCTATTATCTGGAGAATTTAGTAGAACAATGATGATGCAGATCAACATTAATAAGTTGGTTTGTAGTCTGACTATATTAGAACTTGGTTCAGTCAGTTGTTGTTGCACTGTGTCTTTAAATGCTAAGCGTAGCTAACTGTCTTTGTAGAATGTCATATACTAAAAAGTAATATTTCTGGTTATTTTAAGACACTTTCATGCATCACTGTTTAGCTATTTGGTTGCTATTTATACTGACCAATTTTTAACTTTGTGCTTTATAATTACCATTGTGGTGGTATTTTATCGTTTGTGTGAAGCCAGTGATTTCTTCCATGGATAAGGCTAGGGCTACAGTAGCAACTTGCAGTAGTGTTTTTTTCTGCTAAAAATAAAGATGTGCTTGACATCAGTCTTAATATTTTCAAAAAGGATACTGAGAGGCAAATACAAACCCATTGTAACAATAGAACCCTGGAGGTTCTGTTTGCTCCTCTGGCATTTACTATAGGAAGGATTTGTTTTATGAAGAAGCTTGTCTAAATATCCATGTATGTCAAAATCGCAGACAGTGAGTTTGTTTAGCAAAATTCATCTCAGTAGTTTTACTATGAAGTTATTACGCATTGCTGAATACAGTAACGCTACATTTGAATCCTCTATTGCATGTTATAGTAACCCAAGGTTTTTTTCATGTAGCATTGCAGTATCAGGAACACTTCTGCAGAATCATACAGGACTGGGTTTTGGTAGTGAAGGCAAGATGGTTGGTAACTAAATCACATTGACGTGTTTGGTTTTTTGGTTTGTTTGGTTCAGGGGATTTTTCTTGAGAAGCACGCCTCTAGTTCCAAAGTGGGACAGTGTAACTAAATCTAAGTTTATTTTTCTCCCTCCTTTGTGACAGACTGACATCCTTGAAAGTCACAGCAGCTTTCTTTATGTTTGCAAAACGCAAGAGGTATCACAAACAGTTATTTTAAAGCTGAAGGGGTTTTTTGCATTTGAAAACCCTGGCATGTCCTAGAGCTGCAATGTTACTTCCCCTAATATTCCACTATTCCAGCTATGGAACTTCCTCCTCTCCCTTCCCTGTCTGATGTACAGAATCAGCAATCTGTTAGGTGATGTGCTGTCACTCAGACATTCGTCTAGATTGGTCCTCTTGCAAACCACTTCCTTCTTTTTCTGCATTTAAGCTTTCGAATGTACATACATGAAGCAATTATATACTGGTAGCATGTAGAAGGAGCTTAATCCATTGAATTGCTCTTTCAGAGGCAGTCTGTCATTGGATCTAAAACTAGGAATAGACAGAATAATGTTTCTTTAATTTCAATGCATTTTAGATTTAACCATAGCTGATTGACACAAGCAGTTGTTTCAGTATAGAGTATCCAAATGGGTATTTGTTCTGGGTTGATACTGAGATGAAATGTGGTTTGTAAAGCTAAATGCAGAAGTCCCCTCCAGAGCATACTTTGTCTGCTTCAGGGCTGAAAAGCACATCAGTCCAATGTGATGTGTGACTAGTCAGACAATTTGTTTGTCTCAGTTTTCATCTGCACTCTACAAATGTTTCATTCTCTGCCAAAATGGAGAAAGTAAATTGCTTTTTACTTCCTTCCTGTTTCCTTGTCTGGTTAACATCATCTTCCCGTATATTTTGCTTTGTTTTCCTATTAATTTGTTCCCTTTTCCATCTATTCCTTTTTTCCTACTGGGATTCTGGAACATATAATAATTTCAGCATACCGAAGTATGCAGTAGACAAGAGTCTTAACCATTGTTTTAGGTTTTTTGCATGCCGTATTTTTTTCTTGTTTGTATTTATTCATTTAATGCAATATTTATTATTTTGGCTTTTGTTTTGGGTCGCAATAGCCATCTTGTGTTTGCAAAGACTCTGGGATATGTTGATTGCTGTTACCAAATAAATAATGAGTGTTCTGTAATGCTGAAATGGCATTTTCTCACTTTTCTCTGAGTTTTTTTTTTCTCTTCCCTCCCCGCCTCCCCCCCCCCTTTAGACCCAGTACAAAATGTGGTCCAGATCTTGGAGAAACAGTACTTGGAAGAGAAGCGGAGTGCTCTTGAGGAGCAGCGGCTGATGTATGAACGTGAGTTAGAGCTGCTGCGGCAGCAGCTCTCTCCAGAAAGGCAGCATCAGCATGGGAGCGACAGACTCTGCTACACTGCTCAGACTGCAGAGCAGAAAGTAAATCTCTGGACAGAAGAGAGGTGAGAATAGTGGAGTTAAAACAAAGGAATTAATAAGAACTACAAAGGGTGAAAGATGGTGCTTGAACCATCTGTCAGAATTTTTTTTCTGGTATTTTTTTTCTGGAGTTGATGTGCAGTACAAGATCTGGTTCTACCAAAGTGTTAGCATTTTATTTAGGACTAGGTTCTGATGTGTAACATGCGTACAAGATCTTCCTGTTTGATTTAACACACAAATGAAATACGAATTTAGCTCTTATTGGTCAGCATTATGGCTTTTTTTTTTTAAACTAGAGAAGTGCTTCTTAAATGTTTGGTTTAGCCATTACTGTTTAAGTTAGTTCTGGAAAGAAAGGACAGGATAGTGCAGAGGTAAATTTATCAACTAAGACTAAGTAGTCCACCGGGAGTGTTGTGTGTTGAGAGTATACAATGAAAGCATGACATTTTGCAATTAGAAACAGTAAAAAATACAGAAAATGGGAGTCCTTGAGTGTTGTGTGTATGTATTTCTAAAAGTAAGCCCAGCTTCAGAAGAGAATTACTGTGTGTTTGAGAACTGCAAAATAGTCAAATAGTTTGAGCTGTTTAGGAAGCAAAAGGCTTGCCACAAGGTGAAAAGGCCTCTTTGCAAAGGAGTAGCATGGCGCCTGAACACGGCCTTGGTGAGAGATTGTTGTGAGATTTTCAGGGGGAGTTTAAAAAGCAGGCGACGAAGATACGAGCACATTTTAAGTAGCATGTGTGTGTTTGAGTCTAGACAATGAGAGCAGCTTGCTCTTGGTATCACTGGGGAGAGAAGGCTGCTAGCTCCATGGAAGAAAGTTCTAGGGGCAGATTATTTACGTTTTCGGCATACAAATGAGTATTCTGTCATTAGGTTAATTCAACAGGAAGAATGACTACATGCCCTTGCAGGTTTCTCGTAAGTTTCTTTTAAATCTGTTTTCTTTTAAAACAGAAGTTTTGTTATTCATTTAGCATTTTTGCTATATGTAGTGAGTTTGAGTGCTCTTTCCTATTTTAATTATTTTTGCTTTCTTCTCCACCATTTAAAAAAAATCCTTGTACAAGAGGAATCTAAACAAAGATAGGCAAGAATATGTTGCAGCTTTCAAATTCAGAATGTTAGAAATGGAACAGAACAGATCTTGGTTTAGTTTTTGTTTTGTAATTTCTGCCCAGTTTGGCCTGGGAAAAGAACCTAAGCAGATGAAAAACTGTTGACCCACTCACCAGCAAGGATCAGAATGTTTTCTGTGGAAAGTATAGGGAATAGTAGTGCTGTGTTTCAACTTTAATTAAAATAATTGTTTGCACCTATAAGAGCTAAACCCAGAATCACTGGGAACTGAATGTACAGCATTGTAGAGTCATGATTGGAATTTGCAGGCTCTTTTAGGGCTGCAGAAGGAGTGCAAAATAAGAAACAGGCTAGTTGGAATCATTGCTATTCAGAACTGCTTTGAGCACAGCAAGGCCACCAAGAAATCATTGATAACCCACTTCAGTAGTGGAGCTGAGAATAGGCTTACTGGCAAGGGAAGCAATACCTCTAAAAAGATGCAACAGAAGGGAAAAGGAAGTAACAAAAAACTTCTTGCCTGTTCTTGAGGGTTGAGAAGAAAAAATATGTTATTGATCAATTTAAAATTAGCCAGCCACTATAACCATGTAATGACTTAAAAAATTAGAATCTGCAGTGATATCAAGGCCAAGCGTTCTGCCAGCCTTCTCAGTAGTTGTTAGAAGCTTCTTACAGAGGAGCTGTGCTTTGAAGCATTTTGCCTCTGGATTTCATGGGTGAATGCTTTACTCTGTATAACTGTTGAACTAGTTGAAGACTGTATTCTACTGCATTGTGAAAAAGGGTAAGATTAACGCTCTTTGTAGCAATCAGTAAGGAGTCTGATGTTTTGGCGGCACTGCCATTGAATAAGTAGTTTTCTGGAAAAACTAATTATCAGTTTCCTGTGCTCCAGCAGATCCTCTTCTGTATACTTTTTATTTATTTATAGCTCTTGCAGAGGTTCAGGCTTCTGAAAAAAGGGAAAAAAAATTTGAATCCCTTTAAATAAGAAACCAGAAAAAAAATCTTTTGGGGATTTGTGGTGTGAAAGTATGGCAGCTTGGTGCTAAGAGAGTGTTTGCGCCAACTGGCCAGAGGGCCAGAAATGCAGGAGAAAATGGAAAGACTGGATGTGAAGAATGTGTGAAAGAACCAAATGTCTGGCTTGCACAGAATTTGATTAGTGCGGTTTTAGCTATTGCTCTGGTGCGATTGCCAATGAAGCTGAGCTCTACCAGACCAGCTAGCAAAATGAATTTGATAGGTACGAGATGTAGGCATGTTGTTGTATCTGTCAGATCAGCTACAACACATTGCACAGTTTATTCTGTCTTTATGCTGATTATGGAAGAACAAATGATACCTGACCTGGTGTTAAAACCTCTTGGCATAAAATTAACCCATTGTAACTTTGAACAAATTTAATTTGTCGGAGTGAGGAGTGGTGGTGGTACGCTGTAACAGAGATTTAGTTCAGCATATTCTGTATCTGGCATTAGGAATCTCAGACTTGCAATGACATCTCATAGTGTCAGATGTAAGTTTCCCTAGTGTTTGGCTTAAACGATTGTTTCAGGATTTCATGTGCAGTGGGTATTTGCTTTGGTTAATATTCTGGTGGAGTTTGTCATATGTTTTGTGTAGTAAGAATTAAGAAATCCTGTCTGAAACACTTTTTTTTTTTTTTTGCTTAAGTTTCTGGAAGAGTGCTGGCACAGCTATATACAGAAAAACACACCTGTAATGAGAACTACCCGTAATAATTGGTTGAGTTACTCATAAGTCCTCCTTAGAGGCTTAGACCGTTCCTTTCTCAACAATCTAGCTAAGACAAGATTGGTGTGGGAGCCTCCCCTAAAAGCTTGCCAGAGGCCAGTTTCCTGAATCAAGGACGGGACTGGCTGTAGCCAAATCCCGTGCCTCTTACAGCACTTACAGATCAAAGCTGCCTTCTGTTTCTCAAGCTAGGCAGCTGTCCTGCAGTGGTTGCAGGTGTAATGCACTCTCAGTATTAAGTACTATTTAGTGAGTCATTCTTGACTTTACCTTCATTTTCAGGGTGAATCCAAAATTACACTGTCTGTGGAATTGTCACTCTCATGGTCTAGAATTGCTCATTTAATCTTGGTGGCCTGGATAACAGAAGTAAGGGGCAGAGGGAAAGGAATTTTCCATATAACGCCAGGAGCAGATATGGAGGAAGTGGACTAAAAATCCACTGATAGTAGCAGCTATTTAAGATCCAACAAAACCCACCACTGTTAAAAAGTCAGGCCAGATAGGGGACAGAGACAAAGCTGCATGTTTTAGCATGTTGAAGGCATTAAAATTCAGGGCTACTTCTAACACTGCTGGTCACTTACCACTTTGGTATGGCATCAGGGAACCAGCAGAGTGCAATTTGAATTACTCGGGCTGTTCCTTGGGATACTTTGAAAAAATACAGCCACTCAAGAAGAATTCTGTTGGGGACCGAAAGGCACATTAACAATTGTTTGTGGTTTGTACTGTAAAGATATACAGAAGATGTAAGCGTATCTGAGTAAAGGCAAACAGGTAGACTTTGCCTGTATTCACAGCAAAGCCTGTGAGTTTGCTTGTTCCTCCTATGCTTGTGCATAATGTCCATAGAAATGAGAACCGTATGCGCACAACGTGTACTGTGTTTCAGTAGGACTTGGCATAGAAAAGCTAAAAAAATCATACAGGGGAGTGTGGTCACTGAAATATCTGAAGTCTGATAGTTTTATGAAGATGATGAGATGCAGTAAGTGCTGTTGAGATTACAAAGGAAGGCAGAAAGGGGATCTTTGCTGTTGCTCAGAGGATAGTAGTGGTACTTTTAAAAGGCAAGTTAAAGACAAGAATCCCAGGTGAGAGTGTATCTTAGTATCGCAGGTGGAGGTATAGTATGTGTCATAGCAGGTTTGCTAGGTGTTAGGTTAGAACAGGTTTGCTCAGACAGGCCTTAGAAACCTTGGAATTTGTCCAGAGACTCTTAACCGTATGGAATGCACAAGCTTTAACCTGTGCTCGTTCATCTATTACTTAAAAGATACATTGGGTGTATAGGACTTAAGATTTTTATGATTTTTTTTTCCTAATGTGTACACTTGAGATGGCTAAAGTATATGGAGGGAGGTCCTGGGGTATGTAGGGCTGCAAAGCCCTGGCTGTGATGTAAAGCTGTGGACTGCAGTGATTGCAGCTTCCAACATCATAATCTGAGGAAAAGCGGGTTTTATCAAGATGAAGTCTCACATGTTGAGACTGGTAGTTTCTGTGGAGCACGACTCCGGATTAAAGACAAAGACAGCTGCAATGATTTCATTTCTTCAAAATTAGGAATGTCCCTAGGGCTTTTAACAAATTACCACTGTAACAGCCCCCATAGTTCTGTGCCCTTTTATTTGGGCAGTACTGTGCTAGACTAATCTCAACAGTAATATGTTTGTTTAATATGTGATCACTGCTTTTCCTCAATAAAATGATCTGACGCTGTTTTGTGTTTGCTGACGTAGTGCTGTACAGCATTTCTTCTTAAACTTGTTTCAGAAAAGTCTTTGTTAGCACCTGTATTTGCAGCTTTCCAATAATAGAAATAGGCTTCTGTGTATTTTTCATGTTACCTACTGCACCACAGGGATGAATTGTTTCGACAGAGCCTGGCCAAACTTCGAGAGCAGATAGTAAAGGCAAATACACTGGTGAGAGAAGCAAACTTCTTAGCAGAAGAAATGAGTAAACTAACAGATTATCAAGTAACACTTCAGATCCCTGCTGAAAACCTCAGTGCCAACAAAAAGGTAATGACAGCAAAGAATGATGGAAAATTAGTTTTATGGCTAATCTAAAATACGTAGAGATATATATAACATTCATCTAACTTGAGGCCATAAAATGTTACTTTTATTAGATTATGCGTAGGCAAAATATGGGTGCTGCCTGACTTTAGTATATTGAAAGTGAATAATAATTAAAAATTGGAACATAGCGTTAAGTATGGCTCTTACTGTTCTTTCGAGTGTATGATCACCATATGCACATGCGGTTTGTGAACAGACGTTTATGTTCTGTTGCCATACAACCTGCATTTAGTGTTTGCAAAAATTACCATTTTTTGTTACAGATGCCTACAATTTCTTTTCTTAAGGGTTGTCTAGTTGTAGTGCTGCTGTAAATATAATGATAGAGTAAGGATAATGTGCTTGTCATAAGTGATTTGATTGAGAGTCTTAATGTTCCTGTGTGAAAGGTAGTTGTCTGAGAAGGACAAAGAGGTCTGGATCATCAGATGTGTAGGGTATCCTGTGTTTGAGGGCAGAGATAGATGGTATGGCTGGCATGCAGAGAGAAGCTGTATGTTCTGTGTTTTATTGCTTTTCAGGAATTCAGTTTGAAGAGTTAAACTACTTACATGCACCTTTCCTGCAGTGATTTATTTTTTCCTCTGATTTAGAGGGGTGCAATAGTAAGTGAGCCTGCTATTCAAGTGAGAAGAAAAGGAAAAGGTACTCAAGTGTGGACTATTGAGAAACTAGAGAACAAATTGATTGACATGAGAGACCTCTATCAAGAGTGGAAGGAGAAAGTTCCTGAGGTATTGTATATATTTTCTGAAAGATATCAGAGATTGTTTTCTTTTGACCCCTTTTAAGCTCTTGTACAGATCAAATGCAATGTCTTTGTATATGAAAGGGTATGGTATTACGGTTTTAAAAACAAAACCAAAAACCTGTGAATAATACTAAATATTTCAAAATGCCCATGCAGAATAAAACACACTCTGTCCTATCCTCACTTGTGTTTTCAGATATGTGTGCTGAGGTCAGATACAATTGCGCTGAGTTAGTGACTCATGATACCACTAAGAGCATGTGTTTACCTGGCATAGGTGCCATGCAGGTAGGCACCAGCTCTGAATGGACACAGCAAGCTGCATTAGAAATAAAATTATTAAATTGCAGTCAGTATCAAAGCTAGCAAGGATGCTGCTTAGATACACTCAAGGTGCGGAACACAGTGGGGTACAACTTGATCCTAAAATGGATAATATTCTGTAATTTCATTTGTATATCCCCCACCCTTAAAGCAGTGAAGAAATCAATTGGAGAGACTTAGTCTACATCAGCATCTCCATCAAAACTAAGTGGCATTTCCTGAGAATTTAAGTGGTAGGTTAGCCTTGAGAAATAAGCGTGAAACTTGTCAAAAGCTTGCTTGTTTACTGGCAAGAGACAGGTGTGAGATTTGGTGTTCTGGAAGAGGTCCTGTAAGTATCTGGGTGGAAGTGCACAGGAAGTATATCTTGCTGTCTTGTGGGTGATAGGGAGCACCTGAATTATTTGTATCAAGAATCAATATGTTTGAACTGCTGTTGTGCCTTTGTTACGTGCCTTGGACGGGACAATGGGAATCTCTAAAATCGTAACACAGGGGAGGTCAAGCACTTCATCTGTGCCCATTGAAGACAACGATGATTTTCCTGCTGACTTTAGTAAGAACTGATAGGGCATCCTTTGAATATATTGTCTGCCTGAGCCAGGGTTGTCCATAATGCATGTGTTCTATGCGCTACGTAGAAACACGTAGGTCAAATGCATGTGTGTTGAAGATGAAGGAGGAGGAGGAGGAGAAGGGAAGGAGCTAACAAGACCACTAAGGAGTGCATATCGTGCTAGGAATCTGCATGAATTCTTTGTGGCTCTGTATGGGATACTTGCATAGAAAATGGTGCAGATGTGATCTCAGCTCTATGGGAGTCATATAACAACACTTGCAGGCTTAAGTGGGAGTCATTCTGCACCTTCCCTTTTGCCCTTGTAGTGGTACCCAGCAGCCAGACCAGCGGTTCACCCAGGCGACAATTCATCCTCTCATTTGAAAAGTGTAAACAGAGCAGGAAAGTAATGTGAAACTTTTTGAAATCGATGGCTACTGTGCTTGCTCATGGTAAAATCTGCTTTGTCTTTACATTGCTAGGAAACGTAGGTCATCATGTTACTATATCCCACAGTAAAGAAAGGATTGTGTGATGTCCCATCTCAAAGATTTCATTTCAGATTTGTGATGTGCTTCTAGTCTCTTTCTACTTGTGTAACAGGAAGAAACAGAAAATGGTAGTGGCTTGAATTTTGCACTCTGATCTTCTGTGTGGTTATTTGATTTTTGTGTTCCCACGCTTACGAATTTTTGACATAACTTTTATGATCTTTAAAACAGATAAGGAAGCTGATGGGCAAGAAAGGCGACCCTTTTTACGAAGCGCAAGAGAATCACAACTTAATTGGCGTGGCCAATGTGTTTTTGGAGTGCCTTTTCTATGATGTTAAGCTGCAGTATGCCGTGCCCATCATCAGTCAGCAGGGGGAGGTAAAGCCAAGCAGTGCCCTAACATACAGCGGGGCTGGGCACGCCCGTGCACTCGCACCTTCGGGGGCAGCCGGACTCTTTGCTGGGGGACCTAATGTACACCGATTTTGTAACAAGTGGGTGATGCTTGGTGGCTTGTTTCCCAGTTTTGCAAATCACAGAACGGTAGGGGTTGGAAGGGATCTCTGGAGATCATCTAGCCCAACCACCCTGCCAAAGCAGGTGCCCCCAGAGCAGGGTGCACAGGAACGCCTCCAGGTGGGTTTTGAATCTCTTCAGAGAAGGAGACTCCACAACCCCCCTGGGCAGCCTGTTCCAGGGCTCTGTCACCCTCACAGTAAAGAAGTTCTTCCTCATGTTCAGAATCACCATGAATGTGTTCTGTTTAATTGTTGACGATTGCCCAGCTACTAAAATAGTAGAATAAAATTGCTAGAGTCAATGTAGGTAACTGAGCAAAACCCAGCATATTAAGGTTCTGATGTACAGTGATGACACTGTATGCTTTTTCTGTTGTGTGTGAATTAAAAAGGTCAGTAGTTCTGCATACATTTTTTTTTTTTATTCCTTTCTCCTCTTTTTTTGACGTTGTTGCTTTTCATTTGGTGGTTGAGAGCTGTTCAGTTCTGTTTCTGCGCAGCTCCTAGAGTTAGATATTTACCATCTTTATGTCCTTAAGTCCCTTGTGCACAGGTTCTTAGTATTTGTCCTGTCTTAGGTTGCAGGACGGTTGCATGTTGAAGTAATGCGAGTCACTGGGTCTGTCCCAGAACGTGTAGTAGAAGGAGATGACTCATCTGAGAACTCCAGTGAGAGCGGGAGTCTGGAAGTCATGGACAACAATGGAGAAGTTATTCATAGAGCAAAAAAGCTCTCCTGCAGGGTAAGAGGGAACACAGGATGAAATTAACAGTTTCAGGCCTGTGTAACTATGTAGTTGGTCTGTTGTAATGTACTAAGCTATGTAGGCTATTGCTTGCTTAAAATTCTCTAAAGAGAAGAGAGAGACTTCTCTTGTTCCAGTTCAGTGTAGGTCAGTCTTACTGGCTGTGTTTGCCAGTGGCTGAATTAATTCACGTTAGTTTCTAGTATATGCAGGTCCGCATCATAAATACTGACATTACAAGGACTGTCCTTCTTGGTCAGACAAAGAAGGTGAAACAATTTTTCTCTGTAACCATCTCCTATGGTTTGTTTGATCATCTAATGTAGTATCTATGGGTAGTGTCTGGATTTCATTTCTTCTGTGATGAAGTGCTTCATTCTCTCCTTGAGCTTATCTTCCTCAAAGAAAACAAGTACATAGCTGGGCTAGTTAGATGCATGTAACTGCTTTCCTTGCATCTGCATTTCTGTATATGTCAAATACAGATTTCCTAAATAGGAACATCTTTAGAAAGCAATTGGAGGTGTCCTTTAAAAATTCTTCTTGGCTGTTACTTTTGGATTAAATATTTAGTTTTTGAACAATTTGCAATTGAAGAAGAAACAATCATATTTATGAGAACATCTTTTTTGTCTCCTCAGGTAAAAATAAGAGAAGCAACTGGACTGCCACCTAATCTCTCCAACTTTGTCTTTTGTCAATACACGTTTTGGGATCAATGTGAGTCAACAGTAGCGGCACCAGTGGTAGATCCAGATGTGCCTTCACCTCAGAGCAAGGATGCTCATTTTACAGTGACCTTTTCTCACTGTAAGGTAGCTATTTTTATTATGAAATAGTGTTACTGGGAGGGTGGTGTATTTGAGATAAGCTATTTAGAATTTGAGCCTTGTTTTGCTGGGGGAAGAAGGAAGGAATCAAGTCATATAACTAATGACTTTTGACCATACTTTAGAATGCCATAATGTTTCACTTCATCACCTCTTCATAATGCAGCAAAATGAAAAAAATCTTTTAATTGGCTATCTTTTAAATTCAGATGTCATCTGTAATGCATGAGGGAAACTATAGTTTATATAGTGACATCTTATTATATACTTGTTTGGTAAGCTCAGTAACTTAAAACATAGGAGCTGTGACATAATTTGAATGGAAACTTTCAAAGCATGAAATGCAGTATGCAGAAGCAGGAATTGCTGAGATAGTGTTTCACAACTTTCTTGACCAGAGTCGAGCTTTGTGATCGAAACTGTCTGGTTTTACCATGTAAGTAGTTAGTTTGGTGTGTCCTTACAAACTAGTTGAGGAGATACAATTATTTCGATTGGATGTGATTTGTTTTCTCATTGCCAGGATTACGTGGTGAATGTCACAGAGGAGTTTTTGGAGTTCATTTCAGAAGGAGCTCTTGCTATCGAGGTGTGGGGTCACAGATGTACTGGCAACGGCAGCTCTGTTTGGGAAGTTGATTCTCTTCATGCTAAAACTAGGACGCTGAGAGACAGGTACAAATAGATTACGCGTGAATGCTTCCATCAGCTTTCCAAAGGCTTTCTAGTACTTGGGGTGCGCAAAACATAGTCTGGTGAGGCAACCGTTAGTTTTTGTGGGGATGTCTTTTTAGGTGGAATGAAGTAACTCGAAGAATAGAAATGTGGATCTCCATACAAGAATTGAATGAGATGGGAGAATATACTGCAGTTGAACTCCATCAGGCAAAAGATGTAAACACGGGGGGGATTTTCCAGCTTCGGCAGGTACGTATCTTTTCCCTGTTGTCTTATTCGTGCTTAAATCGATTCTGAATTTTATTCTTAGTTTCTCTCTGTTTGTCTCTCTCCCTCTCTGTCTGTCTTTCTGTCTCTCAATTACCTGTTCAGGGTCATTCTCGCAGAGTTCAGGTGACAGTGAAACCTGTGCAACATTCGGGAACGTTGCCTCTCATGGTAGAAGCAATTCTTTCAGTCTCTGTAGGTGGTGTGACTGCCAGATCAACCAAACTGCAAAGGGGCTTGGACAGCTACCAGGTAAGACAGCTACTTTTTCATGCGTTGATTTATTTTTTTGGTTTTTTTTGCTGTTCTAGAGCCAGCCCAACATAGTTCCATAAGAGACTTTAGCCCACTGATGCACGATACGTAATTTTGCAGTTTTACATGTGTTTGAGGCTAGTATGTATAATGTGAGCATATGGTGCTAAATCTGCTACTTTTTTGTTTATAACTCGATGTATAGCTGATAAAGAGCTGAGTATGGTATTTGAGTATACACAAACTAGCAGCAATATGGAAATTGTTTTTACCTTTGTGTGTAGAGGTGATTAATGGTAGATTCCTAGCTCCTAGCATTAGTTTTCCTCCCTTACAAGCATAGTGAAAGCTGAGAAGGGGAAAAGCAGAGGGGAAAAAAAAATAAAAAAGGGACTAGAGAAAATGTCTTATAGTGAAGATAGTTTATCTTTTCAAAAAGGTCTGAGCTGTTACTTGGTCAGAATCAGAAACAGCCATCACTGAATGTGAAAGAGCTATTTCATATAGGAGAAAAAGTTCTTAAGAAGTATAAATGACTTCAACCTGATACTGGACAAATTCATATTGAAAGTACAGCATGGTTTTAACAGCGAGGGCAAGTGGAACAGGCCACCCAGGGAAGCGAGGTACCTTTGGTCAGAAGGGTTGCATTCAGAACCACAAGTAATTATAGCCTTAAATACAGATGAAACTCTGAAATGTGAAGATTAGTGATATGGTTGATCAGTCCTTTTTCTGGCACTGTATTCTATGATAACTTTTTTTATAAATGCATTCACTAATGGATGAAATGCTATAGTCTGTAATGAAAAGAAATCTGTTTCTATCCATTAATAAGACTTCGGTTATTTGAATGTTGTAATTTTAACATTTTACAAGCTTGTTTGTGGCAGAAATGTTTGTATTCATGTTTTCAGGTATTTCTGTGAGTTTCTGTTGAGACAAATGCATGTTCTTTTGTGTTTTACAAAATTTATTTTCTCCTACCAGAAGGAGGAGGATGATGGTGGTGATATGGATAGTTACCAGGTATTGCTGCTGTTGCTGTCAATCCTGTGGCATGGGGCACAGCTAATGCTAATAGCCAACAACTTTCAAATCAACAAGCATACTGGAGCAAGCAAAAGCGGCTTTGAAATATATATATGCTGTGCATTTAAGAGGCTACCTGGGCTATAAAACACTGCTATTTCAGTTTACCTTGTGACTTCATACTCTTGCAGTGTGCTCTCTTCTCTAGTACTCGGCAGTCAGCTCTCCTAACTGGCTACATAAATTGCTGTGTGAATAAAAGCCTAGAAACTTTGATTTAGAATGAAAACAGCTTCCAGTATCATAGGGAAAAGAACAACCACCTGCAGTTGCAGACATCTTTCCCAACCAAATTATGCAGCATAGGGGCTTTTTTCTTTTCTAAAGAAAACACCGCAGCCTTTTAAGTTGTGCAGTTTTCTGAAATGCTAGGGGCAGAGAGAGGGGGCAGAATCTGAATGTGGGGAATACAGAAGCTTCAGTGAAGCAATTTATTTTATCTACACAGAAACAAACCTTGAGCCCGGCTTTTTGTGTGATAAGTAAATATAGGGCAATCACAGTTTAGAAGGCGTAACAGAAGAATCATTTAAAATGCGACAAAGGGCAAAAGAGGAAATGCCTAAAAAAGTAAAACACATTAGGTCTCTACATGGAAGTCTTATTTCTAGTAGGCAACTTCACAGAAGTAAAACCAGTTAGGTGAGAATGCTGACACCTCTTAAGATAAGGTATTAGGTTTTACAGCAATCTCAAAGATACCTCAATACCTGAAAGTTAGGTACTAACTTCTTGCGGGCTGTTCATGCGCTTCCTGACTTATCACAGAGAAGAGCAAACTAGATTTTCTGCGATACCACAAAGCATGATTGCATGATGGGTTTTGTTTGCATGAGAAATCTTTTAATTGTACTGATAGCAGCTGCTAGCAATGGAATTTTGTGCAGGTTTGAGGATGTACTGACCTGTCTAATCTTCAGGAGAACTTATGATCAACTGATGATACCTTTTTTTCCTATTCCATATGCTGTTAGAAAGTTTGATTGCCACTTCTGTGAGTAATTAGCCTATGGTGTATAATTCTGTTCAGCAACTGAGGCAGTCATATTTTCTTTTTCTTCTGTTGGAATTTGAGACTTGAAAGCAAATAAGCTTCCATTTGTGGGTGATGAGGTGCTTAATCAGTGTGCATGTCATTCGGGGAAAAAAGTTTTCTGCATCATGCAAGCTGTTTAATATCAATTCTGGTGAAGTTATCACAGAATTCACTGCCCTTTAATCTTAACCACATAGCCAAATAACTTTATTTTCTCTTTCCATGTTAGGAAGAAGATTTAAACTGTGTACGAGAAAGGTGGTCTGATGCATTGATAAAACGCAGAGAATACTTGGATGAGCAGATCCAAAAGATCAGCAATAAACAAGGTTTGAAGCTTAAAGTCCCTATCATGAGTACTTTATTCCCTGTACCATGAAAAATGTATCTCATATAATATTAATCTCTTTCACTGTAGAAAAATCTGAGGATGATATAGAACGAGAAGCCCGGCTGGTTGAACAGTGGGTAGGGCTCACAGAAGAGAGGAATGTGGTGTTTGTTCCAGCACCAGGCAGTGGAATTCCCGGTGCCCCTGCAAATTGGTATGTTCAGAAAAACTTTTGGAGTGGTTAGCTTTTTCTACGTGAACATTACACACTACAAGGAAAAATCTGAGGGTGTTTTAGGGCTTTCGGTGTTTTCCTATAATGCTACCAATTACACTCAGCTGGCAGAAGGCTAGAAGGTCAGGTACTGGTTTGAACGTAAGAAAGGTTTGGCTAGTTAACATGTGACATAAAGTAGCTTTGAGATAACTTTCAGGGTTTGAAAATCATCTTTGAATTTAACATAGTATTTTACACTTTTTCAAAATACTGAGAGAGTTATCCTGTAGTTTGACTCTCTTCAAAAAAGGAGTGGTTCAAAAAAGAATGGTAGAACATGTGTTAATGTCATTGATAAGAGGTGAGGAGGGAAGAAATTCTAATTTGAAAAGATGTGTTCTCTTTTCTCATTTAATTTCATTTAAATTTATGTTTTAACTAAGATCATTGGAATGAACACACAAAAATGAGAAATGCAACGTGTTAGATTTGGGGAAGTGTGGACAAGAAATACGGTTCTAATCAAGTGGCCACTGATGTCCCTGATAATACCTAGTATTTCTTCTTCATTGGGTGAATGATGTAGTGATAATCTTTCCTTGCCATTTTTTTCCCCTCATTCACTGGAAGCGTGCAGTGGTCATGCAGCAAAAAGTGTATTTATTGATACATGTCTTGCTAGTAGTTACATATCCAGTTGCTTGAAAGCTTACTAACTTTTATGTATGAGATGACTACAATCAGCTAACTTTATAAGAAACAGAACTGGATATTTAAAACTTCTCATCCTCACAGGAACTGGAATATGCTGTGTGGTGTGAATTAAGTTTTGGTAAAGCACTACATTTAGCTGCCTGTGTAGATAAGCAAAACATTGTCTGTGCAACGTAGACGTTCAAAGTAGCCCTCAAAATACTGGCAGGTTTAGTCGTTGATTGCAATTAATGACTCTTGCATGGAGATCTGTTTGCCCAAATTAGCTTAGGTATGTCTTTGCCTTCCTTGTTGACAGTAGCTTGTTTTGTTTCAGGATTCCACCTGCAGGAATGGAAACACATATACCTGTCCTCTTCCTTGATTTAAATGGTATGTTGTAATGGCAGATAAGAAACCTGGGGAGGGAGAAATTGGTTTGGATCAATAAATTGATAGATGAAAGAATGAGTCTGACATGTCTAAGAAATCAAAACAAGTCCTTGCAATGGCACTGTCTGATACAGCTTATAATTTTTCTTTTCTGATTCTGTGTGTTGAAATAATTATCTGTAGTGTAGAGACTTAAAAAGATGGTTTAATAAAGAGTGTGTTAGGACTACAATGAATGTTTTGTTAGAGAATCTAAATGTTCTCCCTTTGAAGGTATTTAGTTTTACATGTGAGAAGACTATTGATATATATTCTTAGGACACAGATACACTGTAAGCAACAATAGACTAGAGTTAGCACCACATTTCAGGACTGTTTAGGAAACAAGTCTGTAAGTATAAACTTGGGCATAAAGCAGAGGAGGATCCGCAGGCCTTGTTGCATCCAGCACTTCAGTGGGCTACAAGAGATGTTTGTATAGGCAATACATTAATGCCTGCTTCAGGAGCTGCTTTTGGAACATGATATACGCTCTTTCCTTTATGCTCACAAAAAATGTTTTTATTTGGTTTTTGATTATCAGCAGAGATTAGCAGACAGAATATCAAACAGGATATTTAAACAGATTGATGGATCATTGCACAACTTTTTTTTGCTTAGCTAAAAGCCTAATGTAGCCAGAACTTCTTTTCTCAATTTAATAATTCCCTGTTACATCAGAAGTGATTTAAGTAAGAGATAAGCTGTTTAGGCTGACAGGTGGATAAATCAGGAATTATCTGGCTGGGTAAGTTAATGTTATGAATACCTAGAAATAGTTTTGAATTCCATTTAGGTTATGTGAGAATGCGTTCAGGCTGAGTCTTAGCCTGGTTTCACTTCCCTTCTTTTGTATGCTGAAATTGTCTTCAAAATATTACATAGTAATAACATGAATTAGGATTGAATGTATTATGAAAAATGGGTAGGACTTTACTACAACTTTGTATTACAACTTTGCCTCTATATATTAATATCCTTTGGTATAAAACTATTTCATTCTTTGCACATTTGTTTCATTAGCTGATGACCTCAGTGCCAATGAACAACTTATAGGTCCCCATGCATCAGGAGTTAACTCAATACTACCAAAGGAGCATGGGAGTCCATTCTTTTATCTGCCGATCATAAAACACAGTGATGATGAGGTAAATTGTTAGCAAGCCTCCTTCTTGACCACTGCAGCTTATGTTAACACTTTCTTCGTATGTTTTATTTTCTACTTGCATGTATTTAATCACTATTATTATTATATTTTTGTCTTGGAAGTACCATCCATATCTAATGCTGCCTTTATTTTCTGGCATATTGATTTAAAATTTAAGAGGATAATGACTTGTTAGCTCTTCTGCCTTAATTCAGAGGGGACAAACCTTAGCTCTTCTAGGTAGAAGAGTAATTCAGCTGCCTAACTCAAAATCCCATCTTCTTTCCTCACCCCTTCATCATTCTTCTCGCAGGCTCCCAGTTCTTCAGAGAAAGCTACTTAATTTATTGTGCACACTAAGCAAATCTTAATGTTTAAATAAAACCTTTTCCTTTGTAGTTCACAATTACGTTTTTAAATGAAGTTTGGGAATTGTTGGAAATGAATGGTTCTGAATCCACTTTGGAATTTCTTAACTCATTTCTTCCATCTTCTGTGCCAACTCAGGCCTTTGCTTAAGAGACCGTTTCCAGAATAAACGGGATGCTGAAGCTGGGGAGGAGGCAAGGGGAGGGAAAAAGAAGTTCTGCAGGATGGAAGCATGTTTATTCCGTATAGGCCTTTATAACCTAATCCAATACAGATTGAAGATTTGCCATTGAATTTGATAAACTTCTAATACAGTTGCAATAGGATTTGTATTCGTTCCTCTAGTCTTGCTTCTGCTTTCCTGTCTGCCTCCATGTGAAGACCTCCTTCTGAAGCAGCGTTTGCACAATGCAGGGATTGTGCTCACAGTTATGTTACCCAGTATCTTAACACCTCTTTGATGCTTCTTCTGATAAATTCCTCACTGTGAAAAGGAGATTTGACCTCATTTTTTCAATGATGCTTATTTTTCTTTCATTAAAGAATTGCTTTACTTTGTGTTAAATCACTGAAAGTTACACCTTTTGTTAGAGTAATCGAGTCTTTGATTTCCTTTTCTTTCCTCCATTTCATTTTTCTGCATAGGTTTCAGCTACTGCTGCTTGGGACTCTTCTGTCCATGATTCAGTGCACCTGAATAGGGTAACTCCTCAAAATGAGAGAATTTACTTGATAGTGAAGACTACTGTACAGCTTAGCCATCCTGCTGCGATGGAACTGGTATTACGCAAAAGGATTGCAGCCAATATTTATAACAAGCAGGTAAGAAGTTAATATATTACTGTATTATTATTAATTGGTGTGATAGCCTTCATTTTATGAATTTGTTTTCTTAGCTGCTTGCTTCATTTTGTGTAAGTTTAGTCCCTCCAACTCTTATGAAAGACAAATGAAAAATAGATTATTATAGGTTGCAGTGAAGCTTTGCACTTCTGGTATATCCCTTTGAACTGTCTATTTTTCAGCCTGATTTGATTCAGAGCATTACAGGTGCTACTTTTCTAACAAGAAAGTTTTACCTTCTTGTCTATACAACTCCAAATGTTCCTTGATTCAGAGAAGTTTACAGTAGCTTATCTAATACAGGGTCACTGTAGCCACTCTGTCTTTGGCATCTTCACATGTGCAGTGTAAACACAATATGTGTTTTTTCTTTCTCTTTGCTGCTTTCTCTGTTAATTACAAACTAGGCTTTTTTCCCACCACTATTCAAACATACACATTCTCTACGCACTTTTACATGATGGTCCCAGATAGGGCGTTTACTTTGGCCGCAAGAGTGGTTGCTGTTCTCCTTCCTTTGCTGCTTCATGGGTTTAGACAATGAGATGCGCTCTGAAATTGTGTTCCTTTCTGTTTCCCAGATGATTGAGACCAAGAGCATATTTCAGAATTGCTTCAGATTTTGCAGTGCAGTAGGGGGAGGAGCACAAAACAGCTGTTGTACTACAGAGCAACTTGCTAAGCAGCTAAATGCCGTGCCTCTTTGTGTTTGTCATAATTGTCCTTTGCTAGTTTTGTTTGTCTAAAATCCCTTATTAGATGAAAGTTAAGTTTACAGTGAGTTATGTAAGGGCTAACTAACCTGACAATGAAGCATGCTAAGCTTGTGATTACAACAGTGAAAACTCTGGTTGCTATTTCAGTTACGGCTAGAAAGCAGAGTTATGCTTTGCTATTGCAAAAGGAGTTTTCTACCTGTTTAACAGGGGGCTGGCAAAATGAGAAGTGTTGGTATCTGTACATTAGAGACTTCTTACAGCCACAGTTTCTCAGTTACAAGTTACTACATGAGGATAGAGCATCAGTGCAAAACAGGAGGAAAATGTTACTGATTGAACTTAGTAGCATTGCGTACTGAGCGCAGGGCTGTAAAGAGTACTTGAAGGATCATTATGCTAAATATATAGCAAATATATGCGAAAAAGGAGCTTAGTAAATTATAGTCCTGAAAAACGTGCTTTTGTAGTAAAATAATTTTCTACATTGCAACCTTTTATTTCTAGAATGTCATAGATAATCACTGCCAAAACAATAATTGAAAATTACTTTATTTCCAGAGTTTTACCCAGAGCCTGAAAAGGAGAATATCCTTGAAAAATATATATTATGCCTGTGGAGTGACCTATGAAATAGTATCCAACATACCAAAGGTAAATTACACTGTATTTCTCTGGTAAATTCACTGAAAGGAACAGAATCACCTACTGCAGTGGTTGATGCTGTTTGGGAAGTAAATGTCCTGCTTTCCTAAGAGGAGGCAGCTTGCCAAAGGGTATATCCTGAGGTTCAGTGGTGCAAGCATGTTTATCTTTAAACAGTTGAATACTGTAGGAATTTTTTTTCTTTTCTAGTGTGTTTAACTGGGTTCTTGTAGTAGGGCTGTTTTTGAAATGACATTAGTGTCTACAGAGAGAATATAGAGAGTACTCAGAGGGATGTTCAGCTCAGTGAAAACACAATAGCTGGGAAAATGAGTTTGCAGGACTATAAACTGCTTTTTATAGAAAAAGCTTGTAAATCTGCTATAACATTTATTTATAGGTAAATTTATTTTAAAGGTACATGAAATGGACAAATGAAAATGTAAATAGTCTTGTTGCCATGTCATTGTCACTTTTGTGCAGTAGTACTTAAAATTTAAGCTTTATGGAGATAACACAGAATATCTAAGATTTGGGAAGGAAGTTGCATTTACTTGCCTAGGAAGTTGTCATTAGTTAATCCTTAATGTATGCAATTTCAGGTTATATATGCATTATTTCTAGAAGTACATTGACTACAGCAAATGTGCAAAACTTCTCAGAAGCATGACCTCTTCTTAGTTCAGCATCATTTACATCTGTATTGAAAAGTCCTGGATTATTGATTATAATTAAGATTACTGATTAAATTGAGGATTATCGACTCAAATTAATTTCTGGATTGAGATGGTCTAAAGAAGTGAAACGATACATTCAAAACAATAGGCTTTAATTTTTAAAAACTTCAATAGTATAACTTGTAATTTAGGCTACAGAAGAAATTGAGGATCGTGAGACCTTAGCACTGATGGCTGCGAGGAGTGAGAATGAGGGCACATCCGATGGTGAAACATACATTGAAAAATACACACGTGGTGTGCTGCAAGTGGAGAACATTTTGAGTCTTGAACGACTAAGACAGGCAAGGAGAAGACACTTCTTGTTCCTTTTGAACTGGGTTATGAGAATTCAAGTAGAGCTGATTGTTCTTTTAAAAATATTAAGTGTTCATTGATTTTTTTTAGTGTGGGTTTTTTTTTTTAGCAACCGTTGGATGGATGAATGTAAGACTAAGTTACTTCTGTGAAATACAGAATTCTAGTAGTGGTGGGTCTAGTAACTATGGCTGGCAGTGGCATAGTATGCAGAATCTGAACAGGCAAAGGCCGAAGAATGAATTTCATATGCAGATTTTGGTGGCTATGTGTGCAAATTTAAGATTCGTAAAGGCAAACCCTGTTTGCTGTTGTTAGCCACCCTGAAAAAAGTTTCTGTCCCGCTTGATCATTTCTCATGAGGAGACCACGGGATTGTTTTTACTGTATTCTTTTCTTTACCCAGGCGGTCACAGTCAAAGAGGCACTCTCGATCAAAGCGAGAAACATCCGCAGAAGCATCAGCACTCCAAATGTCCACAATGTAAGGGCCCTTTATCCTCTCATAAATTAGTACTACTGGGGCAGGGAGGTGCTGTTTGTGTGCTCATGTGATGCTTGCAGAATGTGATATGGTAATGATTATTCTGAGCTAGGACTAACCAACCTGTAGGAAAGTCATCATGAATGAATATGAGTCACTGGAAACCCCTCGCCACAGCTGTCCATCCTAGGAGATAACAGAGTTGACAGGGAAGTGGGAGGGTTGGTCAAAACTCTTATTTTATAAGGATTTTAATTTTGGAACGGTTTCTGATGACAACTGCCCTAATTCAGATTATTTTTACTTCAAAGCCCCTTCAACTTTTTTCATAGTGTAAGGGATAGTTTCCATTTTGTGTGCATTTTATGTGTTCTACTATCACCCACTCATATAACATAAACATAGCTGTGCTTATAAATAATCTTATCTGAAAAGAGGTAACAGAAAAGTTGTTAGGACTAAATGATCACAGTGTTTCCTCAAGGCATTATATTTTGTAAGTAAAAGGTAGGCATTTTGTCATTCTGCCTGTTATTGTTCTGTAGGTGTCCTGTAGCCGACTAGATCTTTCTGCCTGTGATGAAGATGATAAGGTATGTAAATGTGACAACAAACCGCACATTCTCAGATTTTTCCCCCTTTTTGAAGCAAGATGTATTTGATAATTGAAAAAAAATTAGAAAACCTGTTTTTAACAGTGTGTTTACATAATGTATTTTCAAAATGCTATAGTAATTACATACTGTTTTGAATTAAACCTTGCCCTTCTCTGCTCTTCGTATTAGAATTGTAGAAACTGATATTTAAGAAGGGGGAAGTTATAGCAAATCTTAATATACTTCACTGAAAACTTAATTAGCTTCTAAACAATCCATTTGTGTGAGACGAAATTGTCTTAAGTCAGTAACTTGACATTCCTTCAATTTGTTTATTTAAAAAAAACCCCAAACCTACCTTTGAGTTTACCTTCTAATTTTTCCATGTTTGCCTGTATCAGCATGCCCCCTGATGTATTTTTGTTTCTTAGGGTTGGTCTGAAAGTCATCTAGATGTATCTGACTGTTCTTCCAGTTACCAAGATGTATCATGCTATGGTACTTTACCCAGGGAGTCACCTCGCAAGAGCAAAGATGGCAGTGGTGAGACTATAACGTGTATACATAACAACAGTGTTCGTGGTTTTTCAATTACTGCATTAAACTGAAAATTTAATTATCAGTGCTCTTTTCCTACTGAATGTATTATCCAGCTCCTTGCTTTAGCAGCTAAACATAATCTGGAAGTAGGGGAGAAAGGGAGAAATGCATGAAGACATCCAGGAAAGGATGGGAAGTCAGGACTGTCCAAAAAACCAAGAGGAGGGCAGAAGAACAAGCTAAATGTGAATCAAAACAGTAGAAGGAAACAAACAAACAAACAAAAAAGCAAAAAGGAGCTGCTGTAACTTTATGAATTTGAAAATGAAGATGCTTTTGTTAAAGTGAGAAGGGTGCAAGATCTTTACATGATTTGGATATTTGTGCTGCCATGTCAGTGTGTCACAGGTGCCTTAATTTCTTGAGGTCAAATTGTAACATGCTGCTCTTGATCAGGCAATACAGGTAGAGATATACTGCTGCAATAAAGTGGGACTGAGAGTTTATTCATTGTTTACTTGCTTGTAATTTCCTTTCTGACCATCCTGGTCGTGCAGGATTGCTGGCTTGGTTCCAGGGCAGAATTGTAGTGTTGTGGACAGAGGTCAGGTGAGACGCAGGAAGCAAAGAGCTGTCAGTTCCAGTTTCAAGGACGCTCCCACTGTTTTTATGGCTGAGATGAAAAGGAGAAATCTTGGAGCCTCGGAATGGAGGGGGCAGATTCTGCTGTTCTCTGCTTTCCTTCAGTTCCAGCATAATCTTCACTCACTGAACTCTGCACTATCTCACACTTGGGCCAGTAGTTGAATACTAAAATAATCGACATTTTTCTTTAGCCGGCAACTTGCCGAATGCACGGCTTAACCTTCAGTTATTTTGAATGATGCTCCTACAGTCAAGATACGAAGAACTGAAATACAGTATTTTTGTGTTTTTACCTAGGTGTTGTAGCAGAGAATTCCCATGCTTTAATGACCAGCCCTTTTAAAGCATTTTCTCCTCAGCCACCAAAGTTTTTCAAGCCCTTGATGCCAGTGAAAGAGGAACATAAAAGGAAGACTCCGCTTGAAAGCCGACCTCTGCTTAGTCAAGAGGTAATCTTTTAATACCACCGTTTTTTTTTAAAGGAGATGGAATTATTTTGTTTACTTTTCAAATTTTGTGGCATGCATCTATTGTAATAGAATTTTGTAATTCTCTGGTAAAATTAATCAGGCTGCTCTTTATATGTGGTAGGTTTTTGGTGTTTGTTTTTTACTTGAAACACTGTGGGTTTTTTTCTCTTCTTGTTAAGTATTATTCTTTACAGGGTACTTCTATTCTATTTTAAAGTAAGAGTAGCTTGTATTTTTTTTCTCCAGCAAGGTGTTGGTGTGGTTTTTTCATAGATAAAACATAATTCCGTGAAACAGTGTTCTAGGGTAGTTACAATTCTGACCTTTATTCCTCAACCTAACACTCTTGGGAGGAGCACATGAGTTCCTCTACCTGTTAACTTGAATTCTGATGTGTATATTGCCAGCACGGGTGTTTCACTTTCATCGCGTCTTAATGCCTTTCTAACTTGTGTGCGTTTAGCGCCGTGGTCAGAGTTGTGGTTTGTGTGATGTGTTGTGTGTCTTAACCTTTGCAGAGCATGCCTTCTTCTCAGGTGCATTGCGCTGGCTGTGTTGTGCCTACAGGAAGTAATGCCAGCAGCATGCCTGTAGAAAGCAGTAGCATACGTGAGGAAAAGATTGTAAGTTTTGTACCAGTTTCTGTTACAAGACCCGGTGGTGGGCTTAGGGCTGTTTGGTGGCGGGCTTAAGGCACTTATGCTACTGCAACAGGAAAAAGGTGTAATGTGGTTATGCTCACTTGTGATTGATTTTAACTAATGGTTATAATGGACAGTTGCTTGCCTGGCTTGCAAATACAATCTGGCATTGGAACTAACTCAATTGGGGTTTTGCATTTTGTTTTTTTGGGGGTTTGGGGTTTTTTTTAATATTCATATGTGATTTGTCTTGTGGAGTGGGCGGGAGATGGGAGGCTTTAGTTTTTGTGGGGCATAACTGATCAAGTAAAGGGTGCTTCAGCAAATCATGTTGTTGTCGCTCTAATATACCTTGTATGTTACCCAGATTTTGTGACTATACCCCAGAGTAAATGGAACGATCCCATTTGGTGTAAGTAACCATGCATTTAGGTGTGGGTACACTGCAAAAAGCTTCTCATTGCCTGATGTGGAAGTAATACGACTAAAATAAGATTGCCACTCTTAATTAACCTGCAGCCTGTCTTCATTGTAATTCAGGCGATGAATTGAGGTGGAGGGCTTTTATTTTAATCGTCGCCTGCCAAATCCTTTTCTCACCGCTGCTTCAGCAAAAGATGTATCATTATTTCTGCTGTATGATGGACTCAGTTTTTTGGGCTGTGGAATATGGCTGTAAATACTTGATTTGATCAGAGCTTTAGATTTAAAATTCAGAACCTTCAGATTATTTCCGGTAAGTATTATAGGCCTCTTTTTTACCCACAAACTGGTAGTGATGGATTCTTCCTATTCAACAGTTATTTTCATTCCTACCATATAGCCAAGTCATTAAAAAAATCTATTCTGGATTTCTAATGCTATTTTGTAGGTTGTTATACCAAAGTGTCCTGAGTGTTCTGGTGTATATATTTGATGCTTGGCTGATGGGTTTGGGTAGCAGCTATTTTATTCTCAGTCATGTTAATTTTCTGTAAGGTTGCTGATGTGCTGACTTGTGTACACAAGTCACTGATACAAATAGAATGAAGGTATTTGGAAGACAAAATCTTCTAGGGGGTTGAAATTGTTACAAAATTTTCCACAGCAGCTTCTGGGCAGTTTTAATTCCTTGAGTAAAATCAGGATCCCACCCCATGCATGCCCTGAATTAACCCAGGCATTTCCCTGTGCTGCTTTCCAAAGATAAGCAGTAGCTTTCAGAGCTGGAAAAGGGCAACATCCTGCACCAGGCTTTTCCAATTGGAATGGAAGTAATTCATTGAACGGTCTAAACCTGCTGTAGGCAACAGAGCCCTGGAAAGAGCTGTTCTTTGGATTCTCAGCTGCTTGCTCCTATCCTTGCACTGACTTCTCCCTTGCATCAAGATAGCTTTTTGTTCGGTTGCATAGTAAGTCAGATCAAGGGAACTGATCCATCCACCTGATGGCTAAACTACCATGGACTTACATTTATTTCATTTGGGTGTACTCCCCTGTCTGATCACCTTATAGACACTGGAGTGCGTACTGGGGAGGCAGGCAAAACTAGCAGCCACTAGTTGGGGGCAGGTTGAGGTAGCTGCTTTGCATAGCCCTGCCAGCTTACGGTGTTGGGTTTATCAAATGATGGCTTCTGGGTTTTTTTAATCACTTTAGGAAGGAAGCCTTTGTTAGATGCAGGCTTCTCAGGCTACCCTGCATTTTTCAGAGCTGGAGCAAGTCTATGTTTTAGCTAGGCTGGAGTACGTATTTCACACATTTGGATGAATAGTGCTATCTCAGAAGGAGCTCAGAGATTACACTAAGGCAGCATCACGGCTCCACATGAAACTTTGGCTATCTTCTCCTCTCTGTCTGATTCAAAGTGAAGTCTTCACATCATTAATCAATACTGTAAATGATCACTCCAAGGTACAGAGCCTCATACTCCTAATTAATCACTGAATAATTAGTGTTCCTTCAGGTGTGACGTTCACTTGCATCTTACAGCATGTAAGAAAAATGCCGTGGAAGTAAAGCGACTAAACATACAGGAAGCTAGTAATATTAACTAGATTAATGTTCTGCATCTAAGTAGGCATAAGAATGATGTTTGACCTTTTTCTCGTGTTTCTCTGGGATCTGTTCTTAATTTTTCTTGAATATTCAAAACACATCTGTCAAAGGAAGGAGAAACAAAAAAGGCAATTAACAAAAAATATTTTTATTCACCTGGCCTAAAACAGAGCATTCAACCTAAAATTTCAAACAGTGCTTCTACATGCATTTAATATTGCGCCTATTTCAAAACAGCATGATGTAAGGACATGTTCTATGTAATATGCAAGTACAGTAGAACATGTTACAGTCAGATGAAATGTTTTCATACTGAGTGCATTTGAATATTGCCTGTAATTAACACATCTAAGGGGGGTTTGGCTAAGAGCAAGTCCTCCTAGTGGGCGATGAAAATTGAAGCACCAGTGGTGCAACTGCTTAATGAGTATTAGTGATTTTTAAATGAGTAAAATGGGAACTAGCATCTTTGAGGTTGCTTCAGAGGTATAATTTAGGGATTTGAAAACTCGGATACTTTAAGTACACAGTATGTTTGTTGCAAAGCAGGTATAGGGAAGCTGCTCTTTGTTCTTGCTTACTTTGTTTCTCTTATTGATAAATCTTGATGTGTAGTCTTGTCTCCTTAGTTCTTGCTGGCACGTTCTTACTGTTATTAAATCTGTTTTTCATTATAGTCTTTCTGTTGCTTCTCAGGGAAGTGGCTGCAGTTTCTTTACCAACCTTTCAAGGATTTTGTCTTTATTTCTACCTATAGCCTGAGCAGTACTAGGCATCTTCCTTCTTTTCTCCACACATGTTAAATCCACAGGAATTTGAAGAACCTGAAATTGCTTTGTTTCTGTAATTTCCCAATCGGAAAGCTCAAGAGGAGCTTTGAAAGGAAATATGTCTTGTCCCCACAAGGGGCACCTTTTGTCTGTCTCAAGGTGATGTCTCATCACTTTTTTGCAGCATTCTTCACAACCCATGTTCTAGTAATAAGACTGCTTCTCTGTACCTTAGCTTTTGCATTTATGATGATAGATAATCCCGAAGTGGCACACGACTGGCAATGTGGTTACTCATGTGGCTTTTCCTGACGAAGTCACCAATGTCCGTGTGCCTGTAGAGCCGTTTCTCAGTTACAGTGCCTCTTACCCAGTCTGGTTCTGAACAGGGGGTGTGTGTGTGTGTATGTGTTCTAAGATTTTTTTTTTTTGTCAGTCAAATGAGAAATCTTGCAGGATTTGAAGGACAAAGAACTCTGTTATAAAATGCCTTTTGTTTTCAAGTGGATGTTTAGCTAATATCGACTAGAAACACTTTATTCATGAAATGCTTATCTGTTTGGAGTTCATGTAATATCTTAAATCCACTCTATTTAATAAACACTAGAATTTGTAATATTTTAAAACAGCAAACTCTACAAGGTTCTGCATACAGCAAAACTTACATTTGCATAAGTAATAAGGTGAAAGGGAAGGAGTAAGCAGAATAATTGAGCAAAAGTCCCTAAGAGATGAGCAACGGGTATACTCCAACATGCGAAAAAGATGCTTTGCATAATGCTTTAGTGCTTGGAAGGATATTCATAGTCTCAGTAAAGTGGATATGAATTTTGTCCTTTACTTTTAAAGGGACTACCTGTAGATTTCAGGTGTAAAGAACAAGATTTTCAATAATATAAATAATTTTCAGTAGTCTTACGTGACATTTCGTAATGCTCTCTCTCATCTGCAGAGCAATAAATTACCGCAAAATAAAGTCTTCATCCAAATTCCATATGAGAAATAACTCTGAAACAGAGCTGTTGAAAATAGTAAGCTAAGGATGCCAAGCCTTTACTTGAGCAAATATTAATAATCTGAAATATGGTTGGATTTGTCAGATATACTTAGACAAGTAGAGCCATCTTCAGATACTAATTGCTCTGCCAACAAAAATTTAATGTTATTGGAAATCTGGATTCAAGCTTAAGAGGCCATTTTGCATGGGTGATATGAATGAATTATATCTGCTATGAGCTTGAACATGGTAGGAATGAAAATGAGACCTTGTTATAGATAAGGGCCATAGTGTATAGCGATCACTTAAAAAAAAATGCAGGATAAAAGAAAAGTGAAGTTGTTTAGAATATCTTTACAGTTCTTTTTTTTTTAAATCAAACAACAAAAACTGGGGAAAAAACACCTCCAGGTTAGGAGAAAGATTTTGTCACATAAGTATGTGTTTCCTAATATATACTTACGAGGATGTTTTAGTTAATTGAACTGCTGAATAGGGGAGGGTACCTGGTCACAAATGAGTTTGAGAAGGCCAGTGTACTCAATGCCTTCTTTATTTCAATCTTTTATCTGTAAAACTCTAGCCTTCAGGAATCCCAAGCCCTTGAGACTCAAGGCAAAGTGTGGAACAAAGATGACGTGCCCTTAGTAGAGGACCACCAGGTGGAGAGGCACTTAAACTGCATGTTTGTTTAAGTAAACATACCCACGAGTACTGAGGGAGCTGTCTGCTGTTACTGTAAGGCCACTCTCAGTTGTCTTTCAATTTCATAGCCATTGGGAGAGGTACCTGAAGACTGGGGGAAAGCAAGTATAACTCCTGTCTTCAAGGAGGACATAGAAGAAAGATTCACTTAACTACAGACTGGTCAGCCTCACTTCTGTCTCTGGGAGGGTGGTGGAGAAAATCTTCCTAGAAAGCATTTCCAAGCCCATGAAGGACAAGAAGGTGATTGGGAGTAGTTGGCATGGATTTACAAAGGGGAAATTGTGCTTGACCAACCTCAGTTGCCTTCTACAATAAGGTGACTGGCTTGATGGATGAGGAGAGAGCAGAGGATGTTGTTTACCTTGACTTTAGTGAAGCCTTTAACTTGACATTTCCTATGTCATCATAGATGGGCTGACAAAATACAGGTTAGATAGGTGGACAGTGAAATGGATTGAAAACTGGCTGAACGACTGGGCCCAGAGGGTTGTAGTCAGAGGTTCAAAGTCCTTTTGGAGGCTGGTAACAAGCGATGTACTCCAGGGCTCAATACTGGGGCCAGTACTCTTCAACACCTCCGTTAATGATCTGGATGTTTGTACAGGGCGTACCCTCAGCAAGTTTGCAGGTGATATGAGACTGGCAGAAGCAGCTGATACACCAGAAGGTTGTGCTGCTATTCAGAGAGATGTCAACAAGTTGGAGAACTGGGCAGAGAGGAATCTCGTGAAGTTCAACAAGGGGAAATGCAAAGTCTTCCATCTGGCGAGGAACAATGCCAAGCACCAATACATGTTGGGGGCTGACTGGCTGGAGAGCAGCTTTGTCTAGCAGTACCTTGGGGTCCTCATGGACAACAAGCTGGCTGTGAGCCAGCAATGCACCCTTGTGGCAGAGAAGACCAACAGTATATACTGGACATCGCCAGCAGGTTGAAGGTGGTGGTCCTTGCTCTCTACTCAGCACTAGTGAGGCCCTATCTGGAGTATTGTGTCTGGCTCTGGGCTCCCTGGTGCAGGAAAGATACGGAATTAACCAAAGCGCGTCCGGTGCAGGGCTACAAAGATGATTAATAGCTTGAAACATCTCACATGTGAGGAGAGGCTGTGAGAGCTGGGACTGTTCAGCCTGTCGGAGACCAGGCTCAGGGCATCTTATCAACGCATAACAATACCTGGTGGGAGGGGATGAAGACAAGACAGACTCTTCTCAGTAGAGCCCAGTGACAGGACATGAGGCAATGGACACAAATTAAAACACACGAGATTCCATCTGAACACAAGAAAACACTTTCTTTACTGTGAGGGTGGTCAGACACTGGAATGGGTGGTGCAGAGAGGTTATAGATTCTCCATCCTTGGAGACTTCAGAAGCCACCCAACTGGACACAGTCCTGGACAGTCTGCTTTGGCTGACTCTGCTTGAGCAGCAGGGCTTGGACCAAATGATCTCAAGAGGTGCCTTCCAACCGAAGCAACTCTGATTATTCAGACATGTGCAAACCAAACAAAACTGTTTGCCGTCTATGCATTTGAAGCTTTGTCGTACAAAGTTATTTGAGCAGTCTTGGCTATTATGAAGCATAGGAAACATTTTGAAGGGGATGTTCATCTTAAGCTTGATGTATTGGTTCTCAGTCCGTTGGTCATGTGGTTAAGTATTGTGCTTTTCCATCAGTGATTTGTGGCAGGTGTCTGAAAGTATCACACTACTTTAGATATCACACAGAATCTGCCTTGATCAGTAGTTGAAATCCACGATGCAGATAAAGGAATAGAGAAATAATAGGTGCCTGAGTTCCTCTATATTTTCAGTACTTCAGCGGTTTTAATTTTTCTGAAAATATTATTCTTTCTAGTGGGAATTTGCTGTAAAATAACCTTTTTTAATATATATGTGTGTGTACACATAGATATATGTGTATATATACACACATATGTTTATATATGCCTTTATATGTATAAATACATATATTTATATGGAAAAATGAAGTACTTAAAAAAAGCATCCATGTGGAGTCCTGCCTGCAGTGTCTTATTTTGTGGGAGCCGCCCAGCTATGTTGCTGGGGTTTTTCTCAGATGCATCTTGACAGACGGAAGCCCTCAGCTTCAGGTGGACTCTGTGACAGGCACGTTTGTGTGCTCATCACGGTGCATCACCACTCGTTGTCAGAGGGAATTTCAGGGAGATGCCTCCAAAAATTCTGCCAGGTTGATCAGTGTCTCTTCCTTCCCTCCAGACATGTATGCACACAAATGCTTCCTTGAAGATTCTCTGTAATACTTGATCCTTTTGCCTTTATTTTCAAACATTGCTGTCATACCTGAACACGTTCGTAAAATTATTTAGCCTCACTGGTATCAGATTAATAGAAAATCCCTTTGTGTCGGATAGTTTTTAGTGATCACTATGTTAATACTCAGTATTGCAGTGAGACCCTGTAAGGTCCCTTCCATTCATATTTATGTTTATCTTGCTAGGTGGTCAGTTAGTTCTATAGAATACTTTCAGTGGGTTTAATTAGTCTAAATCATGGGAAGAAAAAGTTCGTAATACATAGCTTTAAAAATGAGGATGATGGAAATATGTAAACATAACTTTTTCATGTTGTGAGTTTTCCTTATGCCAAACTTTATTGCTTTCTGTTTTCTGAACTATTTAGAATTTTTCTTTATTTTCTAAAAATTGAATAGCTCAGTGTAGACAGTTACGTTCCCAGGAGCTCTTTTCAGAGGTGTTTTTCATTCTTCAATTAAAGAATATTAAAGGTATATATTTCTCTACTTTCAGAATGGAAAAAAATCACAGAAGCTTAGTTTATTTAGAAAACTTTACTGTTGTAGGTTCGTAATCCCAGCTCTCCTCTTTTGCAGGACTCAGAGGAGGAAGACAGTGAGTTGGAGGCCATTAATAAGAAGCTGATAAGACCACAAAGTTTTCAAAATTTCCAGCCTTACGTACCGGAGGAGTTTGCTGACTTCAGTGTTTACAATGCTAGCCTGGAGAACAGGGAATGGTTTTCTTCCAAATCAGACTTCATGAGTTCACGTGTTCTTGAAAAAGAGGTATCCCGCAGCCCCACCACTAGCAGCATTACTAGTGGCTACTTTTCCCACAGTGCCTCTAACGCTACTCTGTCTGACATGCTTGTTCCCTGTAGTGATAGCACAGACCAGCTAGCCAGTCACGCGAAGGAGCTGGACTCTAATGATCCCTCAGGATCATCTCCTGCACTTGATTTAAGATCGTCTTTGAACAAGGAATGTCGAGAGTCAGAAAAGGAGTTAGCGAGAGAAGAGTTACCTGTGTTACCACTGAAAGAAAACAGTGCCTTAACAGAACAAGTACCACTGTCTCTCGATGCCACTGACAGAGACTCTCAGCAGTTCCCCAGAGCTGGATCATTTTCAGCTTCAAGTTCCTCGGGTGGCAAAAATACCCATCATACAGTTGAATTTTCAGCGCGTGAAGCAACAGTTGAGCGTACGACGGACATTCTGGAAGATCACTCCTTTACAGAGTTCATGGGTGTCGAAGATGGAAAGGACTTTGACCATTCGACAGCTCTACAGTCGTGTTCCCTTGTGTCCTCTAACGGAGTGGGTGCCTCAGAGTTACCCCGAGGTGCTGACAAGGAGCGGAGCACATGCGTGGAACAGCTGGGCTCTGCAGCAGCAGCAGGTGACCGGCTTGCAGGTGCTGTGGAAAGCCCTTTGTGTTCTGTACCGGTAAAAGAGACTTCAGACCGTGAGACTTATCCTGACGCTTCCGTAGATGATTTTATTGGGAAGGATCACTTGGATGGTTCCGATTGTGAAGAAGGTGCTTCTGCAGATCAAGCCCACGTCTTGCCTAGCTGGGTGGCAGTGGGTGAACAAGTCTGCGTTGGAAATAATAAGATGGGCATGGTGAGATACGTTGGAACAGTGGATTTTTCAGCTGGAATCTGGGTTGGAGTTGAGCTAAATGTTCAGCTGGGTAAGACTAAATATGCTCTGGGTTATCTATGCAGTTAGCATGATCTGTGTTTAAAGTTAAACTGCAATAACATGCTGTTGAGTCTTGGGAAATACCTCTGATTTTATATAGGCTTGCAGTCAGATATACCCGGTTCCGGGCTTTCTGTTTATAGGAATACTTGGCCGAGGGTGAGGTTTTTTGACTGTCTTAAAGCCCTGTTGTTCTTGCTTGATGCAGAATAATGTTTTTGCATGTTGTGGTAGTTCCCTTGGTACCCATCTGGTCTTACAGATCAGAAAAACAAACAGAGCCTAAGATTGGCAGATTTTTTTTAAATCAACATCCATGTTCGTGGGTGGTACTGACAATGGACATGACTTGTCAAGTAGGTTTGGTGTCTGTAGGTTTCAGGGGTTTTTTTTGTTTCCTCACTGGGGAAAGCTTAATTATAGAGCACAGGTTTTCTTTAACTTTAATTTGATGGAGTCAGAAAAAGTCAATGCTCTGCAAGTGTTAAGCGATACCTACGGAAATACTTTGGGTCTTTTAAAAAGATGGTATTTTTAGTAGTTTAATAGATATTAACACTGATACAGGAAGCTTCTCTGACAGCTAAGTTTTAAGCTTTCTAAGCAATTGGTTTTGATGATCGTTTATTTTGGGAAATGAAAAAATGATTGACTTTTTAAACTGTTAGTTAGCAAAGTAGTATTTTAGGAAATCATCGTTTTGGTCACAATTCAAGCTCTCCTTTCCAGGTTTTGTTCTCCCTAGTGCGTGGTATGCATCTGCCTTCATCCCTCAGCATTACAAATCTTGATTATTTAACAGATAGCCGAAGATAGTCACACTTCAACGCTACAATTGTATGTGCTAGTGAAAGTACCAACAAATAATTCTGTGCATTTATTTTCATTGAAGGGAAGCACGATGGAACTGTAAAAGGCAGAGAGTACTTCCACTGCAAACCACGACACGGTATCTTTGTTCGTCCCGGTCGCCTCAGCAAAGCACCAGGTTCCACAAGGAAATGGAGCAGCACTTCGCGGTCTCAGGCATCTTCCACTTTAGAGAAACGGAAAAGTTCTGCGCTCCAAGGCTCATCATCCTCTCCTAAAACAGGAGAAGTCGTCCTCTGCCGTTCAGGAGATGCAGTGGCTTCTGCTTTTTCTAGGAAACAGGAAAACAGGAAATCTTGGATTAACTAAACTGCAGTATTTTTGCACTTACTACACACATCACTGTGTAGAAAACTTCATGGATTTTTGAAGCTATTGTACATTTTAATCTGTCCATATGGAATGTGTATTCTCTAGAGTCCTTGACTTAATTCTCTAATTTTTTATAAATAATATATATTATATATATATGAATGTGTATCTATAGTTTGTCTGCCAGTGGGCAGATACGGCTGCACACTAAAATACAGTTAAAGCTGATCTGTAGATAACTGAGGTACTGGACTATTTGTTACGCAACAACTTGGGAGATATATTTTAAACAGCGAAAAATATTTTATTGTGGAAAAACTGGGGTGTAAATCCATACTTGGGGAAAAAAGCTACAGTTTGCTGTTCTTAATTACCAAAGAACTTGTTTTAGACTGACACATGTGCTGTTTATATCTTTCTATTGTAAATGTTTTAAATGATAACTTGGTGCCATGTTTCTTTTGGTCACTGGGCACCGTGCAGCCTTATGTTCTGTGTTTAAGCACACTGAAATATCCAACTGCTTCGTATTTTTTGTCTTCCTAGAGGCCTGCCACTGTGCTGACTTGGCATTGGGTTGAAATGACTAACAGTGCCTGAAGCTATATGTCTGGCATTTCATATGTTAACATAAGCCAGCCGGGCAGTTTGACTGCAGAACCAGTATTAGTGCACGGGTGTGAGGGGACAATGTTTTGGGGGTTTTGGCGGGGGGTGGGGCTGGGGCGGAAATGGGGAAACGGAGCAGTAAATGGATCATGACTGCAAACTTTGCACTTGTTACTTGCTGGTTATTATCAAGATGAAATAGAACCTGCTAAAGTAATTTTAATCTGTAAAATTTATTTTAATAATGGGAATGATGGAGGGATTTATGTCTGGTGCTCGTGAATTCCTAAGAAGGTTGTTCCACATGTAGATACTGTAGATGCCTGTACAAGCATTCTGGATATTTGTAAAGTAACACGGTAAAGAATGAGTGAAGTGAATGGCCTGCTGTATCTGTTCTTTGTTTATTAGCAAGTGAATGATTGAGATACCTGGGACCTTACTGAAAAGCTGCTGTTCTGTCTTTGATTGTTGTGTACAGTAAGCAGACTCTCGTATTTTACTATTCACTGTAAAGAACTGTAATTTATATACTGACATACTGTATTTAATTGGTACAGACCTATCGTGTGTTAGAATACAGACTGTTTACTTGGGATTTAAAAAAAAGTTTTGCTTGTATTTGGTACAATTAGGTTTCACGGTCAAATAGTAAGCCGTTTCTAGCTGACAGTGGCTCAGATTCAAAGCACTTCTTAAAAATGCAGAAGGACAGTATGACTGGAGTGGAAGAGAGGATGGTATTAACCTGTTTTAGCACTGGCCGGCTCCTGCAGCATTAAGAGCAGAATAGCGGCCCCTGTGGATACACGTTCCTCACCTGCTGCTTTCCCTTTCCTTCACGGGAGGGGGAGCGGAGCTAGGGAACTCCTGACAGAGAATGGGATTATGTGGGTCAAGGGGAGATGGGACAAGCTGCTGGAAGACAGACAAGACGGACTCATTGCTAAATATGTAAATGCCTCAGCTGAGTACGACACAGTTGGCATCTGGGAGGGTAATGTGCTGGGGGGTGGTGAAAGCAGGCGTGTCGAAGTTCAGTGTGCTTGCCCTTGACATAGTTTCTGGCTCCTCTGAGACAGGATTGTTACATGTTAATTGATTTTGGTGAAATTAATACCGTTGCAGAACATTTCATACTTCTGGTGTCCACCTAGAGTTGCTCTCGCTGCGTTAATGATACTGCTGCTCGAGGAAATTACCATAATAGAAAAAAAGCACTTTACGCAGAAGTATTTTCTCAGGCACAGATGATCCTAGAACACTGCTTGGTACCTACAACCAACACCGTGGTCTTCAGCTCTGTTTTAGATGTCACTTTAATCTTTTTATAATGCTTTTTAGAAAATACACACACGTGTGTGTGTATTTGCATAAACATATTTGTCCAAGGCACTACAAACAATTTTGAAAGCTAATGTGGCCATTTTCTTAGGGCAAAGATGGCAGTGTTTACACCAGATTAGCATCAGCCGAACTAGGCTCTTCATGGTTTCTTTGAGAATACAGAATGCATGATTGCTTAAGAAACACCAGAATAATTTTGCTTCTTGGGTTATACAGTCTGTACGTGTCAGAGAAACCTAACCAAGCCAATCTAGTTTTGTGCTGCATATGCATTTCGCATAACCTGTGCTGCTGTGACTTCTGTTGTTGCTGAAAGATCTGTACTTCTTCAAACCTCACATGTTAATGTGCCCTACCCTAGGTTAATTTAAAGTTAGGAGGAACATATCTAACGAGCGTGAAGAAGCAATGTAGAAATGCAGGCGTTTTAGTTGATGTGCTCCTCAACCTCCAGTACATAAACACAAAAGCAGTTTTTCTGTTAGTAATGTTAGACTAGTAGTTTGTGGTCTTGAACTTTGTAATCAGTGGCATAATGTTGTGGTGATAGTCCAACTGCAAATTGCTTTTTTTTTTTCAATACTACCTTAACCATCATCTGAAATACACTGCCTAATAAGCAAGAGCTACAGTCTATAATAAGACTTCAATTTTAAAAAAAATAAACCAACCCCGGTCATAATACGGAACAACATAAGGCAGAGCCAATCCCTCATTCGTTTGAGCCACCAGAATAAACCTGTCATCTCGGTGGTCTCCTCAGTCTAGATAGAATTACCTGATTTTGACCATCAGGATCGTTTCAGTGTCGAATGAGATAATGCCAGCCTTTATCTTATTTTCTGCATTTATTCTGTGTTGGCTTTTCAAGCGTACAGGCCTCTATGGAGGCTTCAGACAACAGCTGGTGCAGTCCAGAAAGCAAAAGCAAGAGTGTTTAACCAGTACTGCTCCCTGTCTTAAATGTTCCACTACAACAGGCTTCCTTCGTGTTTGCAACGGAAGGCAGACTATTACGTGCTGTTGCGATGTAAGTAGCAAGAAGTGCCCTGAAGCAGTGCCATGAGTGAATGACTTGAGGGCTGTGAGCCCCTGGGCCCGACCTCTGGGTCTTCTCCCTGCCACCTCGGTGTTGCCTGTCCCCCTTGTTTCACTCCGGTGCACCCCGAGTCCTGTACCCAGGGGCCAGGTCCAAGGCAGGAGCTGTTCCCTGGCTGCAAGGACACATTAGCAGGTGTGGGACTTGGCTTTGAGCCTTTCCCCTGCTTGGGTATGTGTTTTAGGGACCTCTTCCTCTACTGCACTGGCGGTTTACAGAATTCAAAGGAAAAAAAAATGAGTGAAATCTCAAGATTGACTGAAAAGGACTACAGCGATTTTAAGTTGTTAGGAAGGGTGGAGGAGGCTGGGTGAAAAGCTGTTGCTGGCTGGTTTCTGCAGGAAAACAATCTCAAAAACAGCTTTTCTCTTAAGAACTGTAAGCTCTCAGGATGTGGGTTTTTTTAGCTCTGAATGTCCAAGTCACATTAGCATAGCAGCGTGCAGGAGTTCCGTCTGTGAACGTGTAAACTGCGACTGAACGTCGGACGCTTGACGCTGGAAAAGCACCCAGCTTTTTCAAGATCTGCTCAGGTGTAATGTAATCAAAAGCGTGCACGTCCTGGCGTTACGTCAGACGTCGAAGCAGGGAACGCGCAACGCCGAGAGGGAGCCGAGGCTCGCGTTCCGCCCGTCCCCTCCCGCCTTCTCCCCACGCAGCCGCTGCCGCGCGGGAGCTTTGCCAGTCAACGGCGAAAGGCGGAGCGGAACGAGGGGCGGCCCCGCCTCAGGCCCCGGTGCGGGGACGTGCGGCGCCTCACGCCCCGGCCTCAGCCGCCTCACAGCAGCGGCCGTCGCTGGGCCCCGCTGCTGAGGTAAGGAGCCCGCGGCGGGGCGCGAACCCCCGGCCTCCGCAGCCGCGCGGGCCGACCGAGACCCCGCCGAGGGGGAGNTGCGGCATGGAGTGACACAGCAGAGAGCACCAAAATACATGAGTTGCGTAGGTGCCTTGTGAGTCTGATCCTGCGTGGTGCTGCAGATGTTTCACATAATCGTTACACTGTCAGTAACTGCTACCCCAAACACTGTGATCACATTTGCTTTCCGTATGTTTTTTATGGATAACTTCTCTGCAGGCGGGCAGCCGCACGTACGCTTGCCGCCCTCCGGCCTTGGTGCTGCGGCTTCATCCCGGGGCGAATCCCGCCCAGCAAAGCGGCCGTGGCAGCTGCTTTTGCGTGAGGCAGCAAAATTTTAAACGGCGTTAAAACGTTAGGCAGGGGAGCGCGCGGGGTGCGTCTTCTTTTGCGTTAGCGAGGGTGTTTTAAGGGCTCGGCAGTCTTCGAGCAGAACTAATCTGTTCTTAATTGGAAGCAAAGCCAGGAAAAAGCAGTCGTCCCGTTTCGGGTGAGGGGGTATCTCTGGTTGGAGACGTCTGCGTTTTGCAGCGGGGAAGGAAATCGGGAGAAAACCATGAATAAAGTTTGTACCCGGTTGTACCTCCCTTACAGGGAGCTCTCAGAAATACACCCCCTAAACGGGCTGCTTGTATTTCATTTATTTCTTAGGTCACCTACGCCAAGCGACGCTCATGAGTCTGTTTCAATTCACCGCTAGAAGGTTGGTTTCCCAAGCACGTTGCGGACTTAAGGCTGCTGTTCCGAAGAAACAAAAGTTTTGTTTGGAAATGGCTCGTCCTAGTTCAAGTAAGACATCTGTTTGTTTACTCCCCCCCCACAGGTGTTTAAGCTGGATTGGAAGTTCTAGAAAGTTTCATGTAATAGACAGAATCTATAGTTTAATTCAAAACGTTTAGAAGGGCATGAAGTTGATTTATTTTTTTCAGTTGCTAAAATTCATCTTCTCTGGATGGTTCCAAAAAACCTCGTGTAGTTGCAGACGGCGTGGTTGCCTGGTGATTTGGTTTTAGTATTTATAATATCCGCACACAAACATATGCTACTTAATTGCATTTCCTTTTCATAATCCTAACATGTAATAAAACTTACTCCTCATTTCTTTGCACGAGAATTATGGAGGGTCTTGTGCATTTGTAACGATGCAGAGTGGGGTATTGGGTAACAAAGAAGGTGGCGAAGAAGGTGCCCAGGAAGGCCAGTGGCATCCTGAGTGTGTGGCCAGCGGGTCGAGGGAGGGGATCCTCCTCCTCTGCTCTGCCCTGGTGAGGCCACATCTGGGGTACTGTGTCCAGTTCTGGGCTCTCCAGTTCAAGAGAGACAGGGAACTGCTGGAGAGAGTCCAGCGGAGGGCTACGAACATGATGAAGGGGACTGGAGCATCTCTGTGATGAGGAAAGGCTGAGAGACCTGGGTGTGTTCAGCCTGGAGAAGAGAAGACTGAGAGGGGATCTCATCAATGCTTACAAATATGTAAAGGGCGGGTGTCAAGAGGATGGGGCCAGGCTCTTTTCCGTGGTGCCCAGTGACAGGACAAGGGGCAATGGGCACAAACTGGAGCACAGGCAGTTCTGCCTGAAATTGAGGAAGAACTTCTTTACTGTGAGGGTGACAGAGCCCTGGCACAGGCTGCCCAGAGAAGCTGTGGAGTCTCATTCTCTGGAGATGCCCAGGTGTCCACCTGGACGCGTTCCTGTGCACCCTGCTCTGGAGGCACATGCTTTAGCAGGGGGGTTGGGCTGGATGGTCTCCAGAGGGCCCTTCCAACCCCTGCCATTCTGTGATTCTGTAACCGTAGGAGCCTTGTTCAGTCTAGTAGTAGTAAAAATCCTTTGTTTGTTTGGCATTTTTTTTGTTTTGTTGTTTGTTTTTTTTTTTAACTTGCAGATGTCCGTTAAGTTGTAACTGCACGCAGAACTTTTCAGGTATGATAGTAAAACCCCTAACAGTTGGGTAGCCACAGTGCGTTCGTTCCTTCTTGTTGTCTCGAGCATCGGTGTTTGGCTGCTGTCAGAGACTGGAGACTGGGCTAGGAGGGTTCCTGGCCTGATCGTTACACATTCGAGAGCTTATGAAGTTTGGTTTACAGCAGCAGATGGGGCATCAGAATCGTAGTGTTCGCTTGTGCGGTGGGTCTTGGGACTTCTCTCTACTTGGTACAGTCAGTATCTCTCCTTATAAAAATCTGTCTGCCTTTGGTTTAAAAAAAAAACCCCAAACCATATATTAAATTGTTAAATTAAGGTTATGATCAGCAGCTCAAAGTCCAGCTGGAGGACAGTCAGTACCGGGGCCAACATTGTTTAACACCTTCACTAATGACCTGTACACTGCGACAGAGTGCTCCCACAGCAAGTTTGCAGATGACACAAAGCTGGGAGGAGTGGCTGATACGCCAGAGGGTCATGCTGCCATCCAGAGGGACCTCGACAGGCTGGGGACATGGGCTGAGAGGGACCTCATGAAGTTCAGCAAATGGAAATGCCAAGTCCTGCCCCTGGGGAGGAATAACCCCAGGCACCAGGACAGGCTGGGGGTGACCAGCTGGGAAGCAGCTTGGCGGAAAGGCTCTGAGGGTTCTCGGGGATGCCAAGTTGACCGTGAGCCAACGATGAGCCCTTGTGGCAAAGGCGGCTGATGGCTGTCCTGTGCTGCACTAGGCAGAACATCTCCAGCAGGTCAAGCGATGTGATCCTTTCCCTCTGCTCAGCACCAGTGAGACATTCCTGGAGCGCTGGGTCCAGCGCTGGGCTCCCCAGTACAAGAGAGACATGGACATACTGGAGAGAGAGTCCAGCGAAGGGCCACAAAGATGATTAATGGCTTGGAACATCTGACATATGAGGAGGGGCTGGGAGAGTCGAGACTGTTCAGCCTGGAGGAGACCAGACAATTGCAAACGTAGAAAATGGGCAGGATGCCTCAGAAGGAAATGCATTTTCCCAAATTACCATAATTTTGGGGGTGATACTTTGTAACTAAACGCAAAATTTTTTTTAATGTCAGGATCTTGCCTTACAATTGGGAAGCAAACTGTTCCTAGGTCGCGGTGGCAGCAGTTGTTATCATGGTAGCATCTAGCGTAGGGTTTTAGTTTAAGGCTCTGCCTTTCAGATATTGACTATATTAATAGTTTAATACATGTTGCCCTACTGAGCTTGCTCATAGGCGTTTTTGAGGATCCCTGGGAATTGCCCTTCAAATTCCAATATACAGAAACTCAGAAACAAATTACTACTCTTGAGTGAAATTGATGTCATGGGAGGTGTACATGGAAGTCGTTTCTGGGTGCGTAAGTTTGCATGTGTGGTGTCTTACATAAAAGTTTAAGTTTTTGAACAGCTGTTTATTTTTCCTCCCCACGTGTAGATATGGCTGATTTTCGAGAAGTGTTTGCCAAAGCGAAGCATATAGCCATCATCACAGGAGCCGGCGTGAGCGCAGAGAGCGGAGTTCCTACCTTCAGAGGGGCTGGAGGTTTCTGGAGAAAGTGGCAAGCGCAGGTACATGTCGGTGGCATGAGTCTGCGTGGCTGTGCTGCTCTGTCCACTGGGTAGCGGAGCGTGAGGGGTGAGAAGCAGCTGGGTACCTTAGAGGGTGGAAGCACTCCCACGGCGGTGCGACAGCCATGTCTGCAGCTCTTCCCCGTGCCTTGGGAGGACTGCTTTTGTGCAGCTGCAACTTCTTTTCTGCTGTTTGGGAAAAACAGTGTTCTTGCAGACAGCCCTGGGTCTTTCTACCGCCCCTCTTTTCTTGTTGTCTTGTGGCTTAGCTCTTTGCTCATCTTCTGACACCCTCATGTTTTCCTGCCCCGTGGGGCCTTTCCTGTTTTAAGAACCTTTTACCAAAATAACAAAGGACAGAACCAATGATACTGACTAGTTGTTTTCTTTTAATCTTGGATTCTCATAATGCTCTTTAAAAAATGTTTTAGAATTTTTTTGTTGTTTAGGGACAGGGTTCCTCACAGTCTTTAACTCTCCCACAAGCTCTGTCGCTCTTGCTGGTGTGATCTTGCCAGCGTTGGGAGCCACTGGGGTGGGAGAGGAGGTGGAAGCAGGCACTGCGGCATGGAGTGACACAGCAGAGAGCACCAAAATACATGAGTTGCGTAGGTGCCTTGTGAGTCTGATCCTGCGTGGTGCTGCAGATGTTTCACATAATCGTTACACTGTCAGTAACTGCTACCCCAAACACTGTGATCACATTTGCTTTCCGTATGTTTTTTATGGATAACTTCATGAAAGATTTGATGAAAGGGGTTAAAGAGATGAGGTTTTAGAGATGGTTTGAATCTAAAGGTGCATCTTTTCCTTTCAGTGACTATTAATTCAAATAAAGCATACGTGCATGTAAATGCCTGGTCCTTCTGCATGAGAAAGTTTCTGTTCAGCATTTTTGTATCGGTAGAATTGCATGTTAAAGCGTTACACTGAGCTACTCCTTGTTTTAAAAAAGAGAAGCCAAAATTAAATTTAGTGTGAGAAGTATAGTTTAGATTTTGCAGGCACGTAAAGACAAGACCCTAGACCTGGGTTTTGACGGTGGCTGTAATTTGGCTTGTGTTATGCTTAAATTAAGGCACAAAAGAAATTGGTAGCAAAGGAAAATGTATCCACGTGATGCTGAGTTTTATGGCTGCTGTGGAAAAAGAGAGTTTTGAATGTCAAAAGTCATGTGCACTGAAATATCTCACCTTCCTCTGTGCTGTACTAAGCTCCTGATAGTTTGGTAGGGCAGCACAGAATAGGGTCCGAGTGTACTACGTACAGCCGTGTACCACTTTGTGTCTGTTACTTACTCATTTAATAAGATGCTTTGAGTTGTCCTCCTCGTGAGGGCTATTGAACCATATTCCTGTCAACCGCACCTCATTATAAATACTCTGCTTTTGAGTGTCTTGTTACGCCAGCAGCGGTGTAAATGGCGGCATGCTAGCAGGCTTCTGCTGGCAGGGGGGATGTTCTTGCCCTTTTGTTGGTAAAATTGTTACGTCTTTTCCAGGAGCTGGCTACGCCAGAGGCTTTTGCGCAAAACCCTTCTCGCGTATGGGAATTCTACCATTACCGCCGGGAAGTGATGTTGAGTAAACATCCAAATCCTGCGCATGTTGCCATTGCAGAGTGTGAAAGGCGACTTAGCAAGCAAGGACGGAGCGTTGTGGTCATTACTCAGAATATTGATGAACTGCACAGAAAGGCAGGCACAAAGCACCTTTTGGAAATTCATGGTAAGAATTAGCTCGCCTGTCAGCTACAGGCCAGCAGACTTGTGGGGGAGAAGAGGGAGGAGGTTAAGTACTGGGAGAAAATAAATTTGTCTTTAAAATGATAATGACTTGCATGAAGTTATTCACAGTGTCACTCTGTTCTTTTGGAAGTTGTTTCAGGTACTTCATAGCCTCCATTTCTCATCTTTCTTTTTCTAATGGATTCTGACAGTACACAGGAACTGGTTCTCCGTTCCCACTTGCTCAGTTTTGCCTCGGATCCACTTGAATACATGTGGGTAGTGACACTGGGCTGATTTTGCTTAGAAAAGGGGAAAAGAATCCTTGAGGAATTCCACTGTGTGGTGCTGGTGGTGCCACACCAGTATCGCCACCAATAAAAGTGGTATTGGTGAGACTTGTCTCAGCAGCCCTGCCGCTTTCCCTCGGTCCGGTCCTGTCCTTCAGAGGACAGCCCACCTGTGTGGTCGTGGCCTACAAGAGGAAGAACGCGCTGGAAACAGATGAGATTCCCTCACCTTTCTCTCCTGTGCCCCGTAGCACTCCCTCTCTCTCCCCTGTAGTTAGTGGCATTCCTCACTCCCGCCTTCTCTCCCGCGAAGTGCCAGAGGGGCACAACGCAGATGCGTTGCGCAGGGGTCAGTGGAGCTTTTGGACCTAAGGGAATACACCGGAGTGGAGAGAACAGGGGTAGGGAAGCCTTTCTCCATCCTCTGAGGTGCCCCCACTCCTCCCCTCTCCATTCCGCAGGACCTGCTGCAGAGTGAAAGTCTCCAGGACAAAGTCCAGTCCTGGTCTTCCAGCACTGTGACGCTTCTGAACTGAAGTATCATGAGAGGTTTGCATGGGATTTCCCATGACTACTTGTGTGATCTGGACCCAGGAAACCTGCACAAACTGTTTTGTAGTTGTGGATCCAAGGGTAAAGCCTTGGGTGTAGTTTAATTTTTATTACCCTTATTCTTTACAAAGTAGAAACAATTTTAAATGCTTGGTAATACTGCACATCTCTACAGCACGTTACTAACGCTACAAAAGTTTTGGGATTGGGGAGTTTGCATAAAATGAAATAGCGTTAAACAGCATACATATTTCTTTCAGAAAACATTTCTGGTTTAAGGCAGGAAACGATAAATAGAAATCATCTCCCTGAGTAATGTTTTAAATAATGATTTTCCTCTGAAATAGTTGCGAGGCTGTGTATTACTCTTGAGGTAGAACAAGGTGACAAGTCACAGCTTAGAGGGACTGTTGCTGTTGTTGCTGCGGCCTTTCAGCCGAAAGGGCTGCATTTGTTTTTGCTGGGTCTGTGCTTAACTGTGCCGCTGGTCACCTTGGCTTGCTGAACAAAAGTGTGTGTAGGCACTGTGTAAATAGCGTCTCGTTCATAACGCTGCCGGGTTTCAACGCTTGGCTGTTACGTTCATGTAGTATGTTGCCCCCAAGGTATAGTCTTCGAAGTCGTAGAAAGGCCGTCCGGGATAAATGCAGCCATTTGTTTGTGCAGCTGTACCTCAGAGCAATCGCGTGATCCCTGATGATTTTTTTTTTCTCTTTGTGTGTTTCAGGCAGCTTATTTAAAACTCGATGCACCAACTGTGGAAACGTGGCTGCGAATTACAAGAGTCCAATATGCCCCGCATTGGCCGGGAAAGGGTAATAGTCTGCCTTGTAAACTCCCTGTATTTTCTGCTTGGTCTGCTGTTCAGAAGGAAGGGAGCTGTTTGGGGAGCGTACGGGAGTTTTGGCCAAGCACCCCATTTTCCTTTAGTAGTATTAATGCTTAAATTTTACACGACTGTTTTGAAAGGTGAGTATACTGTTTGGTATTTTCAGTAAGAGCCCATGGTACCGCCAAGTCCTGTGGATGAGTAACTGTTAACCTCTAAGTTATATTAACACATTATATGTGTTTTAATTAGAACAGTTTCAGGTGGTCTGAAACTGTCATGTTGGACACCAACTAATGGTGCTCTTTGAGAGTGTGTGTTTACTCCCATCCTCTTCACCTTCCAGGCTTTTTATTAAACTGGACACTTACTCCTTAAATTGGACTGTCATCACTTGATACGTGGGTTATCCTCTCCTGCATCTCTTGAGTGCCTGGTAGCTTTTGTCCTTCAACTCAGTCTCATGAATATGAGATCGAATCGAAATACAGATGTGTGAAACCACCAGGAGGGAAGTATCAGTTCCCAGGATTTCTGCAACTTAAACAGTTGCAGAAGAATCCTTCGGTCTTTTTCTAGCCATCCTCTTTCTTTCACCATTAAAAAAATGGAGGCGGGGGATGGGACAGGCATATGCTCAGAGATTTTTAGGTTTCCTTTCCCTTTGCGCTTCACCAGAACTTTAGACAGCTAGCTAGATATTTTTTGTGCCTTCGACAGACTTTGGCCAGCTTATGCCAGCTGCTTAGGTCTGGGATAATTCTGGACAGATGCCCGCCTGCCCTGTGTGTGGTATTTTAGGGTTGTAGTAGGTGTTGAAATCGGCTGAAGCTGCAAAGATTCCTTGGTTGGAGAAGCGTGCTTTAGAAAATATGACGTTTTTATTAATATATAAAGTGCGCTTTGTATGATTGTGTATTTCAACTTTGTAACTGCAGGGCTCCAGATCCTGAAGCAGAAGACACCGCGATTCCAGTTGAAGACCTTCCTCAGTACGTATGGACCGCTTCGGTTTTTGCTGTCACTTCTTCATGTGTTGAGCACCTCAAAGGCTTACATTACTGTTCACATAGTTTTGGAAGGACACGGCAACACTCTGTGGGAGAAAAAGACGTGGGACTTTGCCCCAGAGAACTGAGTCTAAAGTGACAGGGGACAGCAGATGACAGGAGTGTGTACTAGAAGTCTGGCGTGATGCTAAAGGGATCGCATGTTTGTGTAGCTGAGCATCAAGCTGAAACAAGCCTAAATTCACGGGGTTTGCAGTAAGAGGAGTAGCAGCAGAATTGCAGTAAGAAACCAAGTGCTACACAGTAAACGTTTTGTTACTTTGCAGGTGCTGCCTACTGTTAGTCTGGAGGACTGTGCATAGTCCCTTGCAGGCATTGCATGTACCTCGGTGCTTTTTTGTCATGGCTGAAGCTTTGCCTTAGCTAGTTGCAGATAGAAGAAGCCACCGTTATTTTTCATCTGGTTCCTAAGGAAAAGAGGCTAATGCGATGCTTCTGTCTTTCAGTTCAGTTTCTCCTTAAAAACCTGTTGGCCAGTTTGTTAGAGGTGATGGAGGCCGAGGTCTGTAGCACATACTACATTTTTAAGTTCCATGCCCTTCAGGAGCTGAGTAAAGGAAATACACGGTTAAGTATCGGCAACCCGTTCTGCGTGACCAGGCAGCGCATGTGTACTTCCAGCACACATGTAGCATGGGATCGGCTGCCTCCTGTCCAGCACGTGGTAGAGGAGGGCGTGGGGAGGGCTGTGAAAGAGACGGGAGAAAGAGTGAGGGCAGACAGGACACGTCCAAATGAGAATGAAAACTGCTTTGCAGTTCTGCAGTGTGAAACGTCCGTGTCAGCAGCATAACGCTGTCCCTAAACAGGTGTGAGGAGGACGGCTGCAATGGGCTCCTCCGTCCTCACGTTGTGTGGTTTGGTGAAACCCTGGATCCTGACATTCTCACGGAGGTTGAGAAGGAGCTCGAGATATGCGACCTCTGCTTGGTGGTGAGCGCAGCTTTTGTTACCTAGCCTGTAAACCCGCAGGGAAGCCACGCTAGGGAGGTTGCGCCTCCTGGCTAAAGGAGATGTATCTGCACTTCCCCGAGGGAGTCTCTCGTGTCAAGTGTAAAACATTAAAAGACCACAAAGTTTGAAAACGCCTGTGCACTGCTCAGAAGTTAACGGGTTCGGCATGTGTGCATCTTGCTCAGCCGGCGTCTGCAGTCTGCATTTAGTGTGCACAGGTGTTAGAGGTTAGCTAATATTTTAATTTCACAGAATGGCAGGGGTTGGAAGGGCCCTCTGGAGACCATCCAACCCAACCCCCCTGCTAAAGCAGGTGCCCCTAGAGCAGGGTGCACAGGAACTCGTCCAGGGGGGTTTTGAATATCTCCAGAGAAGGAGACTCCACAGCCTCTCTGGGCAGCCTGTGCCAGGGCTCTGTCACCCTCATAGTAAAGAAGTTCTTCCTCATGTTCAGGTGGAACTGCCTGTGCTCCGTTGCCCCTTGTCCTGCGCTGGGCACCACCGAAGAGCCTGGCCCCATCCTCTTGACACCCGCCGTTTAGATATTTATAAGCATTGATGAGATCCCCTCTCAGTCTTCTCTTCTCCAGGCTGAACAGACCCAGGTCTCTCTCAAACAGTGAAAAACAGGATTGTTCCAACCCTCAGTTTAAAAAAAAAAAAGTTACACGATGTTATAAGAAGGTAGCTAGCTGTTCTCATGCGCTGCTTTCTTTGTGAGGTTGTTTACATGCCATGTAGGTTTTAAACTGCTGACCACAACGTGTGCTCAGAACGCTGTGTATCCTTCAGGAAATAATCTGAAGTAACAGAAGGGACTTCTTGGGTTTTGTTTTTCTTTTGAAAGCAAAGTCTGCCACTTTGTTGCTGGGATTTTTTTGTTCATCTACAGTTACAGTTCCCCAGGCAGGCTGCTTTGGGTTGCGTGAGGGAAACAATTCCCGATTCTTACACGATGTTAAATAGCTATGCCAGCAGTGACACTAAACACAGATTTGGTCTCATTTCTGTAGGGATCTTCCATGCTTCAGTAGTTCTGCAGATCCAGTGTTCTGAGAAGGGTCCTCATCTTGCGGGCTGGTTTGTTTCTGTCTGACTGACTGACTACTGCCCTGCTACACTTGAGACCTTTCGCCCTGTCCCTGCAGGTCGGGACCTCCTCCGTGGTGTATCCTGCTGCTATGTTTGCCCCTCAGGTGTCCGCCAGAGGCGTGCCGGTCGCAGAATTTAACATGGAAGCCACCCCTGCTACAAACAGATTCAGGTAAAGCTGTTCCGTTTTAAACTTGGCAGCTTTAGCGTCCCCTCCACCTTCGCGGCCTTTTTGCCTTGAACTGCTTTGAAAAAAGCTGAACAAACACGATCTGGGTTTTTTTTTTTTTCCTTCTAATAAGAAAGAAAAAGAACGATTGTTCTCTCTTGCGGGAATTAACTTGGGCTGAAGGTGCAGCTCCGGGAGCCCTGGACGCCCCCCGGGCACCTGGAGCGCTGCCACCACGCAGGCAGCGCGCGCCGGCTGCTGCCCGCCCGCTCACCCGGCTGCTTCCTTCCAGGTTCCACTTCGCGGGCCCCTGCGGGACCACCCTGCCGCCGGCCCTGGCCCGCCACCAGACGGAGATCATCTCCTGAGCGCCTCCGAGCGCCCGGCGGGACGGGACGGGACGCGGCGTGGGGTGGGGTGGGGTGGGGTGGCGGCAGGCGGCGGGTCTCGCCGGCACTGCCCCTGCCCTGCTCCCCGCGGCAATAAACGGGCGGCCCGGGCCCCGCCCCCAGCCGCTGACGGCTCCGGCTGCCGCTCTCCGGGCATCGTCTGTCTGCGCGCGTGCGCGGGGCGGGGGGGG
>VZSC01002186.1:200188-210769 GCA_013398225.1 Steatornis caripensis | reverse complement strand
CCCCCCCGCAGGCACCGGGAGCTGCTCAGGGAGAAGCGGCGGCGGCGCCAGGAGCTGTTCGCGGAGCAGAAGGTACGGCTGCCCCCGCCCCCCCGGCCCGCTATCCCCCCAACCCGGCTAACCCCCCCTCTCCCCCACCCGCGCAGAAACGGAAGCTGCTCCCCGAAGCCGTGCTGCAGGAGCTGGCCGCCGCCCCGCCCGCACGGTGAGGGGGCCCGGGGAGGGGGGCGGGCGGGAGCCGGGCTGCCGCGGGGCGGCCCCCTCGGGGTCCTGGCGCCGGGGGTCGGCCTCGAAACGGGAGGTTTGGTGGCTTTGGGTAAGCGAAGGGAGCGTGAAGTGCAGGAGTGACCCGCTGCCTTCTCCTTACTCCACAGAGACGACGGGCAGGCCGCGGCAGAGGCTAACCGAGGTATGCGGCGGCGTGCTGCTTCCCACCGCCTCAGGATTTCGTTTCGGTGCTAGAGCTGCAGCGGGGTGCCGCTGCGGTACGGGCAGACCTTCGGAAAGTCTGAACCGCGAACAGGCTGAGCAGATNCCACAGAGACGACGGGCAGGCCGCGGCAGAGGCTAACCGAGGTATGCGGCGGCGTGCTGCTTCCCACCGCCTCAGGATTTCGTTTCGGTGCTAGAGCTGCAGCGGGGTGCCGCTGCGGTACGGGCAGACCTTCGGAAAGTCTGAACTGCGAACAGGCTGAGCAGATTGTCTTTGCCAAGGAAAAATATCTGAGGAAAAAATATGTGAAGTTGGTAGCAGTAGCATTTAATCCAATTCCTGCGCCTCTTGCAAAAGTTGTTTGCTGTGCAGTGATTTCAGTTAAGAAAGCCTGAGGTGTTCAGGGAAATACCGGGCAGGAGTTATAAAAGCAACAATCACCAGAGGGAGATTAGTATTTAAGGCTTGTTTAAGTTATAAAGGCTATTCCTGGATAGAGTTGTTAATCCCCTTAATACTTTATGTATCACACTGTGAGTTAATTGCATCTGTAAAAAAATCAGATAATTTTTTTTCAAATTCTGAACTAAAAAAGCAAGACTACGGTATTAGTGAATGCTGTTTTTCTGTTCCTCTTCATCTGTGCTTCCAAGTAGTTTACAAAAAAAAGTGGGGTGTTTTTCTCATCCATACCTCCCATAATTGTATAGCTGGATGCTGTAACTGCTACTTTTTCTTCCTTTTGTTATTGTTTTTAAAAAATCTCTTGGCCTAAACAAGAGATGAGCTCAGGGTGACGCTTTGAGTACTTGGTCTCCACAGTATTTGTTCAGTGGTGAGAATGAAGCCAAGACTGGACTCCCCTTCGCGCTTGCTTGTAGCTGTTGTGTTGCATTGAATTTTTGTCCTGTGAGGAGTTCCCACTTTGTGGTGCTGTTGCTGAGGGAGGGGAAGGCTGGCTAGCGGTGCTTCAGGGGCTCCCCTGACGTGTGCTTCTTCCCCTCCCTCTCACAGCCCTTCTCCGAGGGCAACACCTTGGAGTTCACTAAAGACATCTTACTTTTCACACCCCAATTTTCTTTCACTCCCATTCCCCTTTCACTTACAGCTCTTGATTTGTAATGTTGGGTACTTTTTTTCTGTTTTCTATTAAATTTACTTTAGGTAAATGCCATGGAGCTGGGGCTGTGAAGCAGAGACCAGGCCAAGTCCAAAGGCGGGTGAAGAAAGACAAGCAAAGAAAGGTTGCCAGGTACGCTGGAAGGAGATGATTGAGGATGTCTGTCGCGGTGTGATGGCGCTGCTGCCTGCTTGGGGAGGGGGCACCCCAGCAGCGCTTCTGTCACTGTACGGTGGTGTGTGCCCCGCTCTTCCCCCGAGTGAAAGCATGTTTACGTGCTAAAAGCGCCTTTTCGTATGCTGCTGATACAGCATGCTTGTGTAATACGTATCTACAAACATACATACAAAATCTGTATATAAGTAATTAATTTTTAATGTATTATTTCTGTATAACTGCTAGGAGCCAACAGGGCAGTCGTGAGCCCAGCAGTAGGCATTCTGTTATGTGCTGCTACAGGTCTGGTTGTTGAGCACTGAACTCTTGCATTCAGTCATCTTTTTTTTTCTCCCCTTTGCCGCTGATGTCCCGCACTAGCTTCTGGTAGGACTTGTTCGAGTGCCCAAGGAACTCCTCGGGGCACATACATAAAGGTGTATGATGACAGGTTGAGAGTCAGTTTTGGTTTCAGCACTGCTGCAAAGCTTGGCTGGGTGTCAGAAACCAGCACCTGCCACTGTTGTGCACAAGTCGCAAAGCACTGACTAGAGTGTCTCTTGTTCTGAGTTCTGTAACTGCTACAGGGATTTACATCTCTTTATTTAACTAACTAAACTAAACTAACTGACTAGGTCAAAAGGAAACTATATGGCGGTGTGCTTAAAAGATCAGAGTGTAACGGGCCTCCACCAGCAGCTTGCCAAAGACTTTTTGAACACTCAGCTCTATGGACCAGACACCAACCGGGCCCAGGGTAAGCAGTTTTCCTTGGGTGGGTCTGCATTGAGATTTGTCTGTGGTAAATTTGGTAATTAACACTCATCTCCATTTCAGCAAATGATTTTTTTTCCCTTGAAAATAAGAAAAACCCAGTGAAAAAAGCTGCAGTTCAGTTTGTGGACAAATCTTGGGGTGAGTATAAAGGGTCAAAGTAGGCACTATATGCATGTGGCTTAAAGAAACCAAACGGCTTTCCCATACTCGAGGGCTGTATCCTGCTATCTTGTTCCTCACAGAACCTGACAGCAAGGGAAGGGCAGCAGGGTGCTGCAGCCTGCACGGGTGTAGTGAAGTGAAGTGAAGTGCTCCCCTGGGGAGGGTGTGGGAGGCAGAACTTGAAAAAAATTACCTCATTTTTGGTACGTGAAGAAATGGCATCTGGGTCTGGAGCCGTGTTTACTTGTTGAAACAAATACTTTGCTCCGTTGTTTTGGCCTACAGCCTCTCAGCTGTTGAAGTCACTTCAGACATGTGTAAAGTGGGGGGGCCAAGATCCAGAACTTATGTGTGAGCACAGGGAAACAGTGCCAATTACTTCTCCTTATAAAAAAAATGACACTGCAGAAAGGAATGGGGACAGACTCGCAGGCATGCCCATTACAGCCACACAAGCAGCGTCTGTGAGGCTTGTGAGCACTGCAGGCTAAAGTTACAGCTCCTCAGCAGCCACAGCCCCTTGCACTGCTACAGCCCCTGAAGGGGACTGGCACAAGGTGGTGCCCCTGGAAGCTGCCTGTTGTGTGTGAAATATGACAGGAAGTCTGTCGGCTTTCCAGGCAGTTTTTCTGCTCTGAAATGCTGCAGTAGTCAATGGATTGCTGCTACAAAGTGGTAGCTTAACAGCTGCTTTTTTCTTTTTTTAAGGGCAAGAAAAAAAGCAAAGAGCAGCACGGTTTAAAAAACGTTGGCTCTCAACACAGATTAAAAACAGAGTATGAAGAAGGCTTTTTCAGAAGATGTGAGTAAGGACTTCTACTGACAGTCTCTGGGCACAACAAAGAGAGGTGTTTTTTTCTCACGTCTCCATCATCACTCCGCTTTCAGCTCTAGCCCCCAGCAGGCCCTAACCTGCAGAAAGCTGTGCCTGACCTGACTTCCCTGTTCTCTGCAAGGGGTGGGGGAAGAAGCAGCTGGCTGGAGAAATGGCAAACAGCCAAGGCAATGACTGCGTATCCCTGACACTGCTGTGGAATAGCTGGTGTTACGAGCAGCCTTGCAGAGCTGCCTCCATGAGGCAGCTCCTTTGCAGAGAATAAAGATGAATGACGTTGTGCTTAACTGTTCTGGACGCTGCATTTCTTACAGGAATCAATTATTCCTGCTTTGCCACGCTGTTTGCATCACAGAAGAAAGGCTGTATCCTAATACCAGAACCATTAGCTCAGCTCACACTTCTGGCCAGCCTGATGCTTATTTTCAAGGAATAAGGTTTTTTTTCCCCCATTTTCAGGGCATACTGAACAGGCTTCCAGCAGTGCCTTGACTTTGCCCCGTGAGCTAGGCTTGCTTTGTGGCAAGAGCACGCTAAGACTGTAGCAGCTGCCATTGTAAGGGCTGCAGCGCTCTGGCGCAGGGAAGCAGCAGCCCTGGTTTGACTGGCGCACCCCCGTGCTGAATTTGGAGGGGGGTGTGTCTACCCCCAAAGCGTTGTTCTAGGACAGAACTCTAGAACCACGAAAACGTAGCGTACAAGTCCATGCTACTATGTATGTAGAAGTAAGTTTTTAATGGCTGGTTAATTATGATATCACTACATTTTATTGCAATATAGTACTATTTAAGCACTTTTAAAAATGCAGGGTGTACAAAGATTAAATTAAGACTGTAAATTGACTAAATATTTGGTTTTTATATAAATAGGTCATAACCACACTGTGTTGACATGTAATACTGTTATAATACAACAGTTAAACTGGTGAGTCTACACAACAGAAGCTGTCTGTAGTTAAACAAAGAAACAAAGTTGAAAAGACCATGTTAAAACAAAAAAAACTACTAAGATCAACAGGTTGGGATTGTAAGTAGCAACAAACATATTCACTCAGCTCCTGAGTAATTCAAGTTTTACAGTACACATTAAAAAATATCGTTTCTTCCCATCAACACTATATATCCAAACCATCGGGTGTTTATGCGTTTTGCAAATTACACTGATTGAACTATGTAACAATGGGGGTGGAGGTTGGCAAGTCATCCTGCTTGACGTTTATGTCACCCACACACTAATAATACATCCACGTGTTCTAGTCTTCCGTCCTGCCACAAGGTCGCAGGATTTTTGGTTTGTTTTGGACAATCGTTTAAAGGATCAGTACTTGTCAATTTGCATGTCTGACATTTATCAGTGATACTTTTCAGCTCTTAGTTGTCTAAGAGGTTTAAAGATGGAAATTTTCTCCTAACGCTAAGTTAGAAATCATTTGCATCATGCTGTAAACTAGGAAGCAACATAAAGCGACAGACTTGTCCTTAGTACATAATTAAAATTCCAAATTCCAGTCAGCAGAGCTGGTCTACTTTCCATGTTGATGCAGCACAGCTAGTGGAGGTAGTCTTCCACTGTGGCGAACGCGCAGGATCCAATTCCCGATCGAGCCATCAATCCTAGACACTGTGAGGCTTGGCCCATTGCTAGGGCAAGCGGTGGTTGCTTTGGCAGATTGTGAGTCTCTGAAGAAAAATCGACAGTGGCAGTTGCAATGCCTGATTAATTTCTTAGTAATGCACCGAAAACTTACCTTTTAAGCTTGCCTAAATATTTTCATTTCAAAATTCCTGTATTTACTTGCCAAGTTTGCTCTTGCAGCAGGACAGAGCAGGAGCAACAAAGTGACATTTTGAAATCCTCCACACAGCACCACTGCTGAACGGGCCCGCTTTTCCTTCGAGCAGCACCACCAACAAAAGATGATGATGACATCTGTTACACTGATAGGCTCCCAAAACTACCTCCCCACCCAATCCTTTTCCTAAAAGAGCATACCATAGCATCGCTACATGTTAATTGCTCAGCCAGCCGAGCAAACGACGCAGGGTGAGCAGCAGCGCAGCCTGGCGGGAACGAACAGCGCTCCGTACCACACGTGAAAACCACCCGGCCTTACGTACCGAGTATTGCACTATTAAGGACAGAGCACACAGGTTCTCTTTGTATCGGGTCAAGCTGGTTTCCAACAGGGCTGCTCCAGGGATCTGAATACGCAAGTAAACTGAACGCATCCTGTGGAAAGATGATTTTTATTACATGTCACAGCTGTGTTCTACTAGTGAAAACGAGAACCGTTTCCTTATTCTGACTCAGAATCACAGAAGTGATCGTCAGTGTCCATCATCGATAAAAAAGGACTAAAAAAATTGTAACACTTCTTCCATAATGAGCAAGCAGTGTTTTTCCCAACTGGAAATTATCCAGGATGATGAAGTTCGCGGCATTTTAGTAAGTGGTGAGGAAAGAGATGACACACTGGGAACTGCATGCAGTAAGTCTATGGCAGGGGAACTCTTTTCCAGAGCAGTCCCAAATCAAGGTAAGCTAATTAACACACAGTGCACTAAAGAGAGCACAGTTTAGGCATCTGTATCAATCCTCTTTCTTGCAGTGCATTTATCATTAAGGCTGAAAATGGCACCTTGATTCAAGAGGCCAAGCTACAGGGTCAGCAATGAGATAGAGGGAAGTGCTAAATTCATCTTGGGTTGTAACTGTATTACAGTATGAAATTATCTTCCCAGTGAATGCCCTACACAGACAGGACAGGAGACGGTGCTAACACCACAGCTGACCAGAATACTGCTCTCAGACAAATAAATAAATAAATAAATAGCAACTAAAAAATTGCCAAAGTTAAAGCTGAACAGTATTGCAATGCAGCGTACTGTGCAAAGTTTCTGCTGGGCAGCACGGTTACTCACCTTAACACCCCAATTTCAAGAGTAAACATACCTTGAGCATTTTCTTATTCGCTGTGTTTTTGCCACATTCTCTTCTTAGCTGCTCGCTCATTGCTTGCAATTCTCTTCCAAAGTGGATCATTCTTTCAATAGCTGCTTGGCTGCCACCACACAGCTGACGTCTTAACTGACTTGAGTCTACTTCTGCAAAAATGATACCATCATCACCACTGCTAACAGAGCTGACAGAAACAATCTATGGATCTAGAGAATCCACCGATTTCACCCAGAAGACATCTCCCTTCTCAGAGAGAAAGCACATAGGGCCAGAGAACTTGGCAAACGTACTCCCATACCCAGCACCACTGCTGAATTGCTCCTTCATAAACATTAAGAGACTTGGTTAACCAACCGCAAAGGCTGTCCACACCTGCTGTTTATTTTGCAATGGTTCATTTTAAAGTAACTAGACTATGAACCAACTTTTACACTAAAATGTTATGGGTGTTTAAAATGAAAAACAACAATAAAAGCCCACACAGTTCTACCTTTTTAGTTCTTTGCCATTGCAATTCTGGAGACATGCCAAATCCAGAACCACTAATAGAGGGTAAAGCCCCCTGACCTTCCCAAACAGCCACGACGATGTTGCTGTCATTCAGTGTTGGTACTCCTTGTACAACGTACTAGCTTAATGATTTGGACATTTCAGGCTTCTTTTGTAATCAACCAGAACACTATAATTGATTTCTTTAAGTTTGCTGCAATATTCCCCACTACTCGTGATTTTAAAGGATATTAATGCTGTTTATGAATAATAAATGAACACTCGGCTTCTCTGAAAGTTCTGCCTTTTTTACATTTAGAACTAAGGCAACCTGTAAAAAAGAAAGGGCATTTATGCATTCCTTGTCTTTCTTCATCAATGGAATCGAGTTTTGAATCAGAATTCTGATGTACGCTTTAATTACAAAACCATTCTTCTTTCTTATTTTAACACTGCTATCCAGTGATATATTTTGACCACTGTTTCAAACGAGGATTTGTAAGTGGCCACTTTTTTTTTTCCTTAGATGTGAGCGTATCACCTCTGGAAAAATCTGCCTACGTAACATTACATAGGCAGCACTAAGGAGAATACCTAAATATTTCAAAAAGCAAAAGACCACCAAACTCAAACTGTGGGGTAGAAACAACCTAGACTGAGGAGCCACATTTCTTTATAACAAAGGTGAGGCACCCACAAGTCTTCAAGCAGCCGTGTTTGTTGCTAGCTGCAGCCCAATCTAGGACATGGCTTTCCAAAGGCAGAAAACAGCTATGTTAAAAAAAACCCCACAAGCAACTCTGCGCTCTGTGCGGCTGCTTCATGTCTGTCACAGCAAGCCTCTCTGGAAAAGGCTGCAAGAGAGCAAAGAAGTGTTTTGGTTCTTCTGTCACAGAAACGAGGGCTTGTTATTAACCAGTTTCAGAGCATACTCAGGGAAATTAAAATCTTTCCCCCTCCAGGGCTGTAACAGAACTACACTTGCTTTTCAACAGCTATGTAGCATGTACCAGCAAAACTGCGTGCTCAGCAGCAGCACACGCCCTAGGAACTGTGAAGCCTTCAGAGGTATTTGTAAGTACTACTGCATTCTGAAAGCTTACCAGCAATGTCCAGAGTTCCACATTTCATTTAAACTACCTATTAATTGATGTCTGGTTAAATCAATTGTTTGAGAAGATAGTTCTGCAACCACAGAAATGGCTCGGCTGGATTCCTCTGCTGCTTCGGGCACGGCCAGCAATAACAACCGTTGCCTAAGCTCCAGCCTGCCTTTACTGGACAGGGACAGTTAAAGCACCGTAACTGGCAGAGTAAACAGGATCTTCTTAAGGTGTGCTGGCCATCAGAGGGTATTTAAATACTGTCAACAGGTATGACTGCATACAAAGCATGTTAAGTAAAACAAAGTTATTTTTTAGACCAAAACTACATAAAACAGCGTGGGTTTTTTGTGGAATTTTTTTTTTACATCTCAATTCCCAAATACAGCTCTTTTTGTTGGGCATTTAATATTAGCACTTTGCATTCTTCAATATAAGCCATTTGGAACTTCTACTCTTACTGTTGAGCGCAAAGATGCCATGAAAACCAGGAAGGGTAAGAGGACTAGAGGAAGAGGGAGAAGCAATCTGCCGCCCCAACCCGTGCATGCTACGCAACAGGGTGTTTCTTCTCAAAGGTACATCCTTACAGAACTTGATGCTAGTTTCAATATGAATGAGTTAGTTACCAACTTCCCCTGTTCTTACACTGACATTAGACCACCTAAATCAGCGGCGATAAGATTTGTATCTAGTAGCAGCAAAACAAACAAACAAACAAAATTAAGATTTGAGCCAATATCCCCTAATTTTCAAGTTGGGAAGCATTGCAAGTAAAAACATAACCTTGTTGCCATCACTTAATAAAAATGTAAGAAATATCACTGCAGACCCATTTCTGTGTCACATTCTTCCATTTCGTGATCATGTTTAGAACTACCATTTAGGAAGCCATTGGATGAAGTCTCAGCAACCCCATTGGAGTAGTGATCTGTTTCCATGTCTACATCATTGCTGAAAAGAGAGTAATAAATAAAACTTTTATGCATATTCAAGTACTTAGGGTTATCTTCTTTACAACTTCTGCACAGTACTTCCTCATCTTGGCTACTGAAAAGCTGGTTTTAAATATTACCAAGTCAGACCGCAGTTTTTCCCACAGCAACTGGTGATACCAGAGCACCAGGGAAATTTTAAGGCTCTCTCAACTAACATCTGCATTCAGTAAAATAACTTTTTCAGATGCTGAAAAATTACACACGTCCAAAATTATTCAGGAGTAAGTAGTACAGACATACCAAGAAGTTCCTACCTTGTTCATATATCTGTGTATACATACAGTTGGAGAAAATGCATTGAGAAAATATAAGCTATTCCTAGTTTTTTGTATTTTTTTTTTTAAAACACAGTTAACTCAACATATGGCCTACTTTAAGAATATCATATTTAGGTAAATAATTATTTCAAAAAAGCCTTCATCTCTCATTTACTCTCAGTGGACCGAGATGGGAAAAGAGGAGCAACCCAAAGCAAGTATGGAGTAAACCAGAACACCGAAGAGATACTCAGACAGCCAAATTCAGAGCATACAACCCCTCACCACGCTCTGCTCACAGCAGGCCACAGAGCACTTTTAGACAACACCAGCATGGCTTTGGGGACCGAGCTTTGCTGACAGTTACACTCTGGCCTGTGCCATTTCATCACAGAGGATGACAACCTAAAACCTCTCAAGACCAAAAAGATTCAATCTAGAAGCTTAGTATCTTACTTCTAAGGAACTAAATATACTCAGCTTCCTTTAAGGAAGGAAACCAAAAGGCCTCTGTGACTGGGCAACACCGCAGCCAAGGAACCGTCTTCGTCCTGTGAAGAATCTCAAAGACGCCTGGACGCTGCCAGGCTTTGTGGCAGAAACGACTGCCGATGCAAACACAAATAGTGAATTTAAAAAGTAAATTGTTACTCTTCCTTTCTTCCCCCCCTAATCATCACTATCCAACTGGAATAGTTTTTGTTCTCACCACCATGTCCTCACATCCTAGTTGGTAAGTTTTGGGAATCCATCTTGGACAACACAGCCGAGTACGGCTGTATGTCACGTCACACTGGGTTCTGCTGCATCTGTGCAACCCAGACCTCAGTATTTACTGGTTATGAATAACTACATTAACCCAAGTTAATACATCTATTTTCATTCTCTGAACTGAATGTGTTTGCACAAGTGACAGTGACTGGAGCAGGCAAACAATTCTTGCGTGTGCAATGGTAGTCACTCCGCATTTCACACACATCTCAATTGTGTTTACTTTGCAGATACTGCCACAAACATAGAGTATCTGGAAAACCTTTCATTACCTACGTGCAACGTGCTTAAATCAACGTCAGTCGTTTAAATTAAAATGCCAAGCGCCAGAGAGCTAGTTAATCTTCACTATACAATTTCAACACCAACCGCAACTTCAAAATTGACCATAAATTAACTTGCTTGGAGCTATTTATTTTTGTCCATTGCATTTCTTGAACTAAACAGGATAAATCAGCCTACTGGGCTCGAGAAGTTAAACAAAACCAAAGCACACTAGAGTGATCACAAGCTGTTGGCCCC
>VZSC01002186.1:164697-200080 GCA_013398225.1 Steatornis caripensis | reverse complement strand
TTCAACACCAACCGCAACTTCAAAATTGACCATAAATTAACTTGCTTGGAGCTATTTATTTTTGTCCATTGCATTTCTTGAACTAAACAGGATAAATCAGCCTACTGGGCTTGAGAAGTTAAACAAAACCAAAGCACACTAGAGTGATCACAAGCTGTTGGCCCCCTTACACTGTTTTAACTGTCCTTGAAAAAAATCCCATCCAATTCCACTGAAAACTCTTCTCTGTAACAAAGGCATGTGCACAACACAAGCCTTGATGTAAGCTAGAAGCATCTGAAGTTTTATTCACCTGGAATAGCTGTTGACCTGCTGTGATCTTGATACATTTATGTTGTTGAGCTCTGGTACATTCAAGCTGGTGGTCGTGTGTTTACTGTGACAGTAAGACTGATGCGCTTTATTTGATATTACTCCATTACTGCAACTACTTTCAAACCCTGAAAGAAAGTTTCAATAATTGTGATCAGCTACAAACTTGTCTGAAGTACCGGTTTATAGAAGTGAAGTACGCATAGCTGAATTACTCCTGGTCAGTAAATGCTAGATTTGCCAAACAAATAAACCCACAAATTTAGCCTCCATGTTTAAGGTACTGGAACCTTTAAGGCTTCTACAGTGCAGAAGTTAAGCATTATTAAGCATTATTTAACAAGTACCAACGCATACATGAGCAGGTTTTTCAGTTGTACACCAGTAAAACAGAAAACTGCATCAAAAGTAGAATTATTTATTAAAACCGATACATTGTTTCTGAAAGATCTGAAAATTTTTTGTAACCATCATGAATGGAAGCAGACATGCATCTTACTCATTCATAATCACATAACTCTCTTGCTAAATATGCAATAGAATTCAGTGCTGAAAATACTTTACATGTTGCTACACTTAAATACGACCTCCCTCCTTCCCCATATAATTATAGTGATCATATATATTGTGCTTTGCTAAATAAAATTACACCATGCTATGAAATTAATGACGTCTGGCTAGAATCTCTTCTGACCCTTCTAAAATATAACTAAGAAACTACTATTCAAAGCAAACGTGTAACTGCCAGTTCTATCAACTCCAAAAGCAGGAGCTCCCTGGTATGTTCTAATATAGAAACAGGTCACAGGAAAGGCTCGTTATAAATAAAACCCTTTCTGCCATACAGGTAATGACAAACCTCAATTCTAATAATACATTCATCAACTTGCTTATTAAGTAGTGCCTCTATTTTCGAAATCAGAAAGTTAGAGGTACTTTCTACAACACATTGCAATAACCGTCAGTAGAACAAACAGAAAAATCTGAGTGGACCTTCGCTCACACGTGCGATAGCGACTGCGTCACAGTCTTGACACAGAGGGAAGGAAAGCGAAGCTCCTGCCTTTCCACGGGCAGCAGGTATTCTGGTGGCCAGGCTACACTGGCTTCCTACCCAATCCCACCGAAAGAGTAAGAAAATAAAAAGCCCCCAGTCAGCTCCAGTTTGGATTCAACACTGAAACAGAAGTGAAAGCTGATGGCCTCTCTCTGCTGCCTCTCTGGCTCAAAGGTGACACACTCACGTACCATTTTAACACACGCAACTTCTCTGCAAGGGTGCTTTGGAAGGCATGGGGATCTCCCCATAGCCATGGGGGCAGCTCTCAACATTCACAGCTTCCCGCCGAAGCTTTACCACCACGTAGAACCTCTCAGAACTGTTTCCACCATGCAAACTAAAATTTGGCTGCCGGCAGAAAGTCTTTTACCTAACTCCACCACCCAGCTCCTGCTATTTCCTACACAAGAACAGCTGTTCCTACTATTCTATAACCACCATAGGAAATGGATTGTGTACAGCACTTACTGGATTTAAACCACCTTGCCCAAGCCATAAATTATCATCGAAAGGGCAACAGAAATTTGCGTCAGAACCTTCCATCTCCCGGAAGTAAGCATTTGTTAGAAATCAGTGGGCAACCTACTTTGCAAAACCCTAGTAAACCCAAGAGCACACGCAAAACGGATTTGCTTCTATTTACACACTTTCCATTTCCCCAGTGACTGAGAATCACCTATTTTCATCATTAAAACTACACTTTTATACAAAGCATTCAGTATCAACTCTTAAGTAAAACAAATAGTCGGTCTGCAAGTATTTGTAATTTCTCCCAATGAACTCAACTGTACAAAAAAACCCCCAACCTATGTGTGTGGTGTGGTATATCCAAATTTACGTGGTATATCCGCCACATCAACTTACCAGAAAAGTGTGTGCTGCTCCCTTTGCCTGTTGCCAAGTTGTGAATGTTCATTCCGTGGCTGGGACTCATGCTAGGACTACTGAAGGACCGTGGGCTAACAGGGTAACTGTCTTGAGATTTTGGACTGTGGCCTCCCAAACACCGCACTTCACTGTCTGTACCATTCACCATCTCTATAAACTGGCGCACCCTAAACAAAAGGCAAAAAAGTTAAGCTAATAAAACAATTAACACATTTCAATTTACCAACGATAGCAATGACTTAATTTTAGCCTTAAATATACAAGAAGTCTGACTCGACAAACCGCTGTGTGTCAGTAACCCAATCATCAATAAGCTTTGGAGTATTCAGCCAAAAATACACAATTACAAAATTTGTGAGGGAGAACAGCATTATTATCCTTCAAGGACAGACTCTGGCAATAAGTCCTCGAAGCTCAGAAAACTAAACTGGATTTTCTTGGTTTAACTGTTTCATTTTATTGGTGGGGCGCAGCTATTTCCTGAGAAGGATATGTCGTTACGTTGTCATGTCTGTCATTTCTCTCAGTGTAAATAAGAACATAGTTTGCTCCTCTGGAACAGTAAGCATTAAATGGTAACTTTAAACATTTGCACTAGAAAACAGTTTGACAAGCAAGCTTATATACAAACCTTCCCTTTAGAGGCTGCTGCTCTTTGTTAATTCTATTTTAGATAAGGAGGTTTTACTATAGACTTCAAGGAAGCTCAGAACTGCTTAATGTTTTAGGCTTGGATAGCCTCAACAGAACAGGCAAAATTTATAAAGACAGATTGAGAAGAAGGTAACGTAAGTTGACGTTATCGAGTGAAGTCTTTCATCAAAATGTTCGCATTTCGTGAATTCTGTGATAAGTCTGCAGTGCTATCACATGAATTCTGTTTGGCACTTGAGCATGACAGACTTCAAACACATTCCAAGTTACTTAACTAAACATAAAAATTGAAGTGCTTTGTTCTTATAGGCGAGAACAGGTATTTTCCGCATTCAAACACTACAACGTGATACAAAATTCTGGAGGATCAGCGCAGCTAGCAAGTAAAAATGCCAGAACGAAGGTGACTATTGTGTGCCTGGGAAGCCAAGAGAACATTTTGGGATTATGGAATTTCCACAGTAGTAGCCAGAGGTTTCTAGTCAAGTGACAAGCAGTGAAACAGCTCACATAAACTGGTCTGTAAAGTCAGTCACCCGTGTGGAGGAACAGACAAACTCTTAACCTTCTTGAATATGATACTGTATCAGTTTACATTTTAAGTTTTAGTTGACACCCAATTTGAGTAAAATTGATTTGAAAAATTACAAAACTCAGTTCTAGAGAACAAGTCTACAGCGAGATGTGAATTATGCTGCAAAACAGAACCTTGATGACAAAATCTAGTGAAAACATGTAGCAAATAATATAGCATTAAAAAGTGAACTATACACATTTTCTAAAAAATGCTGCTTGTTTAAATTTCTGTGAAAGCTTTAAATGAGTAACTGTCTTGTCTCAGAAGGTACTGTGTCATCTATAAACACACATCTGTATAATTTGAAGACTCACTTTAATGCAAATAAGAGATTAGGATTTCTTTCTAGTAAACTTGGATACAACTGTTGTGTTGTTTCAATGGCTTCTCCCATTCTTCCTGCTAAAACCAATTTCTGAATTCCTGTTCACCAAAAAACAAATAAGAGATTAGGATTTTTTTCTAGTAAACTTGGATACAGCTGTTATGTTGTTTCAATGGGTTCTCCATTCATCCTGCCAAAACCAATTTCTGAATTTCCGTTCACCAAAACAAACATCAGTTAAATGGACAGTTTACGGATTAATACATGTAAATTAAATGATTAAAAGACATTGCAACCATCAATCAACAAGGTTTTCTCCTCTTAGAAAAAAAACCAGCGTAAAGAAAGGTCGTGCTTCCTTAAAACGTTCAATAGGAAAAGAACAGCAGCTCACCTAAGTATATTTAAATGAGTACTCAGTATTTTTGTTTATTGACAGCATACAACTACTTTGTACTCAGACTGCTCATCTAGAGCTAGACTAAGATTGCAGACACTCTTCTGCGACTTCTTTCTCATGTTTACACCTTTATAATAAGGACGTATCAAACTATCGTCACCCAAGAACATCCAAATTGTATCCCACCTCCCGCAGGTTAAATTTGACTATGAAAAAGAAAACCTGGTCTCTCTCACCTACAACACATACTTCCAGTCAGGTTACAGTTGACTAAACCTTTCCACAACAGTCCCTGCTTTACCGATGCTTCTGTGGCTGTAACCTGGCCCAAGTCGCAAACAGCCTCACAGCTCTAGCCTCCGACAGAGAAATCGATCCAAATGAAAAATAGCCCAACAAACGGGTTATTTTTCAACCAGAGCAGTTTCCCCATGTGGTATGTCACGCAGTCACACAAACGCTTGTGTTTATACAGCAGGGATTTAAATGAACGGGGAAGGCACTGTTTAGTCAGGCTGCCGAAAGGCACTGCCACAGCAAGTTACAACTGAACTGCTGTTAGTTCTCCTTGTCCTCTTCCCCCTCACATCTGCAGGCAGAAAAGCTCAAATTTGATTTAACTTATAAAGCATTCTCTAAACTCTACCCCTTTTCACAGTTGAGATAAAAGTCTAAATGTTTGTCAAGACCAAGTTTTATATTCCTGTTTGCGACTGACCACTAGCTCTCACAAACACTCGTCTAGAGACATTACCCACATTTGTTTAAGATCGATCACATTTTTCTGTTCAAGAGAAAGGCAACAGGTAATTTACCACGTTCTGCTACATCAAACAAGTTCCAAAGCATTAGTGTGGAAGTTAGTCTTAACCAGCTGTTCATACATATATGTAACTTTAAATGACAGCAAAGAACTGTACTATGGAGTAGTGCTGAAAGGAAATTCTACAAGGATGCTTAAGAGAAAGTTTTGTGTAATATTTATTTAATGGAGGAAAAAAAAAAAAGGATGTAACATGCTTTCCAGGCTTACTTTGTCTATTTTTAATGGAAGCTAATTCTTCTAGCACAGTCTGGTCTGTGGATCTGGCGAATGCCTCTGCTGTTGCACAGTATCCATGGTGAACTAAGTAAGATGATACCATTCTAAAAATAAACAAAAACAGAACCCAGAAACGTTCATTAAATACAGGTAAGAAACCAAGAACTTCTTGAATGTAAAACCCCTTTTCTGAAAGACAGTGACTGAATAAAAGAATTCTACTTAAAATTCAGAAATTTCTGTACAAGTCAGGCAAAAGTCACTAAGAGCCCGTATCTTCTTCAAAACACCGTACAAGAAAAATAATTCAAAAATCAATATATAATTGTATTATGATCCGTTTTAATAAAAATTATTCATTACCCAAAGGCAGGCTCAGTTAAAGTATTACCTGCTAATTAAGTACCCTTTTTTGCTCATTACATACACCGAAGTGAAATTTCTGCACACTAAGTTTTTGTTTTCACCAAAGAAATAAAAAACACCAAGCCACAGCCACCGTTCTTCCAAGCGAGGAAGGCTGAGAACGCGAAAGGAAATTTCCAGAGCCCAAAGTATTCAAACTGCCCATTACAACCACAGCAGTTTTTCTGAACTCCCCAATCCACATTAGATGGGTCAAATCAGAATGGAAGACTTACACTCTTCATTACAAACTTAATTAAGTAATGATGTAGATAACTCTTCCCCCAAACATCTATTCATGTTCAATTTTTTATATATTTATCAAACCTGTTATGTCAAAATAAGTATTTGCACTAGTTTTTAATACTGTCTGTAATTTTTTGCACAAAACAACAGCTACAACATTTTAAAGACCTTGAGAATAATGCAATTATTAACTTTTTTTAAAAATGAACAATATTCAAAGTCTTACTTCTGAATCATTGTTTGCCACTCTCCTTCCCGATCTCCTATTGGAAATCTGTCAATCTGTGCTTGAATTTTGGTTCTCCATTCTCTCATATAGTCTTCAATATCAAATACAAATGGGTGTTGTCCAAAATTAGCATCCACAACCTCTCCTGGTGTTTGAAGCCCTACTGTAGGGTACAAGTTTGGCTGCAAGAAATTTTTTAATTAGTTTTTTTCCTCTTATTCTAAGTTCTCCACTTTTTTTTTTCCCACCTCTATAATGATATCCCCAATGCTACTAGTAGTGTGAAGAAGCAGATACCTCTGGTTCATCCGTTCAGCAGTTAAAGCAACTTCTACCAATCCAGCAATACAGCCATTGACTTCATTTTTATTCACAGTGGTCATTATCTTTTTATTTTGTAATAAGAATGCCTTACTGATCCTTCTCTTTCTAGTCAGAAAATGCACTTTTTAAACTCCGCTAAAGTTTACAACTGTTGGGTTCAATTTTACAAAATATTAAATACCAATTTTCAAATTATTTTTAAAGACCAGGATTAAAGTTTCTTTTTTAAAAAGAGAACAAAAGTTAAACTTATGAAGTGGACCATTTTCCTTTTGGGGTGAAATACTTAAAACATCACTGAATTTTAGTGGTAAGAACTGACAGGATAGAGAACCCATTAGCCTCAAAGTCCAGGTGTAGTGCCTAAAAAGAACTGTAACAGTGCATTGAAGTTCTCATGAATTCCTGGACTTGTATCTAGAAAAAGACTTTAAAGCATTTATTGTTGTCTCAGTTTTATTTTCTGTTTAGAGATTAGGTCTCCGTGCAAATTTGAAATACACCAAATCCAAGAAACGTAAAATCTGTCTGTTGGGATTAGAGTCCCTTGTTAAAATGCAACTAGCACCTCAGCAACAGCAAAGCAATTTGGTGGGGTTTTTTTTGTTCTTGTTTTTTATGTGTAAATATACCTACATCATACTTACACTGCAATCAACGGTGGTATGGTATAATGGTATGCTGATGTACAGAACTATATGCTAAATAAATTAAAACTATCAGAAGGAAGTTATCAACACGCAGGTCAGTAGGAACAGTGAAGCCCAGTGAAATTAAAGAAAAATACTCCGGTTGTGAAAACCATGCCCAAGCCGATCTTGCCACCATCTTCACCCTGTGTTCCCCCTACACCTTTTTTTTTTTTTTTTAAAAATAAACCTTGCTCATAGCATTACTAGTCTAGACTAATCAACAAAGCACAGGTCTCAAATCTTTTAATGAGATCAAAACGATCAATTCTAAAGAGGATGAGTCCAGCTTCAAACTTCAGATTACAGCGTCAGTTTTCCTGTGCTGGTACCGTGTGCTAGCAAGGAGCCCTGCTGGCATCCCACAGATCCCGGACAGCAACAGTAGCTTCCTACACGAAGTACCCAATCCTGTGGCAGGGCTGAGGTGCCCTGGGTTATTGACTTCATTTTTCCTTACTATCTGTGCTTGCCTCCTAAGGCCGCAGTGAATTGAGTAGTTGGCCATATGGAAGAGCGTCACACATTGCACCCTCACAAGATTAAATAAGAAACGAAGCGGATGAGAAAACTGGACCAAAGTAAGTGCAATGTCATGACCACACCAGTATCTCACGGAACACATTCCTGACGATTTTAAGGAAAATGCAATTAAATTGAATGAAAAGCCAGAAGACTTCAGATATCTGAAGCTTTCTTTAAAAACAAAACAAAACAAACAACCTTTGATAAGTTTGATTTTATGGAGTGAACAGTATGGAGAAAGATTCTGAAAATTAGGCATTGAGCATGAGTTACAGTGGCCATGTCTTAAGTAGCCAGCCTTTCTGAATATGATACGCAACTGTGTACACACATGCACATTGTTGGTGTTTCATGTACCTTTGACTTTGTAAGGCCTGCATGTGTAAAGAAAGTATGTAATAACTACTGGTATGTATTATTTTCTGCTAAACTTCCATTAGAAATGCCCAAATGTTAAAAACCTGAAAAGGAAAACCCCCAGGAGGACTAGCATAAAAACAAAAAACTTTTTGCTTCAATTAACAAACCATCCCTCAAATGACAAGGAGAAATATCTGATATTAAATTGGTTAAGAAGATTATGGTTGTATTTCCAAGAAGCATACGGTAAATGCAAATTACACTTGAAACATCTGTTTATAATACACATGAAAGCTGTTTGAAAATGTACTTATCTTACCGGTAAATCTGTGAAAGCGATGCCTGTAATGAAGAGAAAATTTAGATTAATCTCCGTATGTCTGGATTCTGGACTCATTTTCTTAAGTGTATCATTATATGTTCAGAAAACTCACCCAAACCATCTCAAAAATAAGTAGCTAGGTATGGTGACATCCATGGTGCTTAGGTGCAACTGCCGTGCTCGATTAATAAAGGGCAACATCTAGCAAAAAGTAATTTTCATTCAAAAGCACTCAATTTGCCCTCAATTTTTCAAAATAGGGTTTAAGATTCAGCAAACATCATACAGATATGCAGATTAAGAAGTATGAAAATTCTGGCTATAGATTAAAATTAACAGGAAAAATAAGAATATCTTAAGATATTTTTCCACTTGGATATCTTAATTATGACATGCCGAGATTTAACAGTGTCTTTTCTTGTCTGCTATTATGGTTCTTCATTAGTAGGCATTATCTTTACATGAGCAGCACATGCTTATAATACTCCAAACTGGTCTGGCAAATGTTTCACTCTAATCCACACCAGGGTGTTTTGTTTTGGTTTTCAAACAGAATAGCTTAATATCTTGTTATATAATTAACAAGCATCCATCTACCCATAAGACCAAGGCAGTGATTTTCCTGTCTCGGGATTAGAGAGAAGTCTGACCTCTATACACTTCAGAAACTTCCAAGTAATTATTGGTGGGGGATGCAGGGGTAAGCTTTCAGTTAAAAAATAAAAATAAGGAAATCTCCTTCCGACAGCCAAATGGTAACAGTATTTCATAATTTCCTTTATTTCTTCAAATTTTTTTTTTACAAGTTCATAATGAGATCAAATCCACTTAGCCCTTCAAACTCTTACTTGTTTTGTATCGCTGCCTTTTCAAATTTAAGATTAAAACAAAGCTTTTAACCTTTTGTCCTAAATTCCACCCTTGTTTTCCATCTCCATTCTTCACCAAGAGTTAAAAACAAGAGCATCCGGGTTCCTTACTCACATCTTTGATACAAAAGGATGACATATAGAGTGAATCTGTTTTCTCTCATCACATCTCAAAGCTATCATTTTATTTATTACCCATTCACACCCTAACTTTTTCTAAGCTATTACTACTTTCCGTGTTTGGCACATTTTGACATCAACTCACCCTTTTCCAAAATAACCATGGCAGTAGGCAAGACAGATAAATGACGGCTGAGCGACATGTAGGTACTGGGGTTTTTTTAGGGTTCCGTTTTGGGTTTTTTTCAACCCAGGATTTCACACTTGCACAAATAATTGCTTAGCCCTTTTTGTAGCATCAAATCCCAGGCTGAGTCAAAGATTTCCAATACTCTAGAGTGCATCTGTGGTCCAGAGAAGAAACATAAATGTCCTCCAAGTCAAGATTGTATAGGAATTCTGGACAACCAGCAGCAGCAGCAACTCAGCAAGACAGCCAAAATTTCTAATTTCTTTTTCCTCTAAATACAGAATCAATTTTCCTGTCACAAATTCAAGCTAGCAAAGCCCAGGACAGCAGAACAGCTGTCAGGTCTCCTTCTGAAATCCATAAAGTGTTTGTCAGACTCTTGCCTACGACAGATGACATTTTACTAGCCTCTCCTCACCTATGCCATTCTGTTCTCCTCTTTAAGCAGATTTTAATCACTGGGAGTGTTGTTTCACAGTTGGCCTAATCCAGTCTGCTTTAAGAGTTCCACTGAAAGAGAAGGTTCTGCTCCTCCCTTCTTAGCTCTTCCACGCATGTGACCATAAGGGCAGTCAGAAAACCAGCGTCTCTCTGGTTGATCAACAATCCGATCCAACTTACCTGCAGGCACACTGTTACTAGTTCCAAAAAGGAAGTAAGGCAAGACTACCCTTCTCAGGTTTAACCCAGTTAAAGATTATGGTAAACACAACATGAGCCTGTTATCTTCCATTTTGACACACACCCTGAAACAAGGCCAAAAGAAACAACTACACAGTGCACAGTTCAAGTGTCCCACTGCTGTAAGTGACAAGGTATTAAGCCCAGGTATACAGACTCGTTCAATTTAGAAGAAACATTAAATCATAACAGAACAGAATCACAGAAGTGATTGCTTGGAATTGATCTCTGGAGGCGCCTGAGCCCTGCTCTGGTTAGGGACAGGACAACTCCAAAGTTAGATCTGTTTGCTCAACGCCTGAGCAAACAAACAGGCAGTCTTGTTCTCAGAGAAAAGGAGAATTTAAACCATGTCCTTCCCTTTACTACTTCCCAAACCTTCCTCATGTTTGGCAATGTGAGAAAAATAGAACAGTGACTTCCAGAGTCCCTATTCCAACAGCCTCTTATTTCACTTCAAGCTAGCCTCTCTTTTCCTTATCACATTTCCACACATGATAAAAACCTCACTACTTCTGAGCTTCATTCTCTGAAACTTCCTACTTCCCTCAGCACAATTCCAAGATCTCTTCCCAAGCCCTTGCTCCCTCCTTAACGCAGGAAGTACATTTTTTTCTTTTTTCTTTATACGCTCTATGTCTTTATTTTTGCTCATTAAATTGCATTAAGTAACTGAATAAAAATTTTAACTCTACCCACTCCTGCCATCTTCAAACTCAAACGTTGTCGCATAATGCTAAAATTTACCTCAAGGATTTTATGGACTTCATTTTAGCACATGTTGCATAATTCATAGCTTTAGCCCAACTACGCATGACTCCAGACTGTGAATCCAAAAGACACTGCTCTCCAATGTATGTTAAAAATACTGCCCATCTGATGTAAGGTTTTAGTGAAGGCTAGGTGTCCCCCATACAGCAGCAATGAGTTCTAGCTACATCCATTCTCCATTTCTCCAATTTTCTTCTATCTATTCCCTTATATTATACAAATCAAGCATTACTTGTGGATTTAGTAGCAGAGTTCATAAATGCTGGTCCTATGGAATAAGATGCTATGGCAAAGCCTTCCAAATTCACAAGGGATGTTAGTGCAAGTGGCACTAGAAATTATTCTTCCCAATTCTTTAATTAATTCATAGATTATGAGCCTATTGAAAGAACTACTCAAACACTTTCCTCCTGGCATGAAGAGAGTTTCGGATTTACAACAGACTTACAGACATAATGTTATCATTAAAGATAACGTTTCTCCATACCCAAGCTGTGTCCATTCTTTGTGTAGAAGCAGGTATTATTGATAAGGTTGACACAACAACCAATTACATCACCGGTAGTAAATGTTGGGCCGTAGGGTTGTCCAGTTCCAGAGGAACAGAATGAATGTCCATCATCTCCATGGTAACCATACGAATGTTTATCCCAACCTAGAGAACAAAAGCATTTGCAATTTATTCGTTTCCTTTATTATGAAATAACAGAATGACTATGCAAAGTTAGTATAGTCTAACCAGGTTAATACAGTTAATTATTATGCTCAGCTTTCTGATTTCTGAGATTTTTTTTATTTAACCAACAATCTGCTTCTTTTTTAAAAATGACAACTTTTACCAAAATGGCTGCACAGGTAATTCCATTTGTAGTAAATAGCAGGTAATGCAAATTCAGGTAACATGTTTTTCTCTTTAAGTAAAAACACAAAATGATCAACACCAAAAATATGATCAGCTACAACGCTGAAGTTTGAAAAGCTATATGCAGATCTGACGTGTCCCAGTGAAGCAGTGAAGATTCTCCTGTTCTCCCTGTGATCTTGCAAAACTATTGCTACCATATGTCATAATCAAATTCTTCCTGGCTAAAACCCAAACATGCATCTCTGGGGAAACACATTTCTACTCCTGATTATTCTTAATGACTATTCAGCAGCAAGCAGTCTCAGCATAGTAAGGGAATCTCCAGCCTATAGTGTCACTAGCTTTGCTGCCCCTAAAAATTAAAAAAAAAGGAAAAAAAAAAAATCAATACAGGTGAAAGTCACAGCCATTAGGCAAATAATTATGTATGAAAATATGGTGCTAATTTTGCAGGTGAAGAAGCTACAAGATCAGTTAAGAACCTTTGTATTGTTACACTACTCGAAATCACAGCAAGCAATTTTAGCCTAAGCTTATTTAAAAATACCTGCTCACACTCTCTGCAATTCAATACTAAACAGAAACACATAGAAAAGGAGTAAACTTCTAGGCAAAATACCTGTTCACACTCTCTGCAATTCAATACTAAACAGAAACACATAGAAAAGGAGTAAACTTCTAGGCACCACAAAATTTTCCTAACAGATCTATTAAATGCCCCTTCAAAATAGTATGATCTTTAAACACAATCACCAAATTTCAAATATATATATGTATATTCTGACTATAAGAATTTATACTGACAACTCAAAGTATTTTCAAAAGAGTAAAAAGGTTCTGAGTTCATTCTCCTGTCAAGATGCTGCATAACAGGTTAATTTGAAGTATCTTCCATACTTAAGACCTTAATCTGTATGTTCAGTAGCTTCAGCTGGCACCAAATTAAGCATCTCTCAGTAAATTAAATACTCCAAATTACTGCAGTTACATTGATTAGTATTATCTTTGATAACTACTTGCAATGCATCCTAAATCATATTCAAAATAAACTTAATGCCACCCACTGATAATTCATCACCCTCAGCTAGGCTCACAGTGTAATTGGGACTTGCTGTCTTCATAAGGATCTCTACCAGAACATTCGGGTGACAAAGCAACAAAAGAACCAGAATACAGATACTCTAAGATCAATTCAACATGGTTTTATACTAATTGCTAGTAGTAACAATTTCAAAAAAATCAGGGTTTGTGGTCTTCCCCCCCGCCCCCCCTTAAAGATCTATTAAAAAAACCCCAACACATACACACACATACGAAACTTTCTTAAATACTATACGGAGATACTGCAGACAATTGTTAACAACATGGTGTCCCTGGACCATGCAGGTCAAAGAACAGTCAAAACTTGAAACTATACTACACATCCTTACTATTAAGGTTGAAAAGGTAACAGTACAGAAACTGACAGTAGGAAAGCTCACTCCGTGTCTGACAAAGTTTTTATCACAGTAGTTCATCTTTATTGCTAGAAATTCAGTTTACAGAGCAAGGAAATCTATAGCTTCATTTTTATCAGGAAACTTGATGAAAATTTTAAAATTCATTTGTTTGCTAAAAGTTATCTGCATAATTTTATCAGTAACACTAAGAGTTGAGGGAAGTAGCACAGGAGCACATGTACAGTAGAGCAATTAATAAAAACTTAACAACAACTTTTTAGCTGCAAGCTTTACATAATTCAGGTAACAGATACTACACAGAGATGTCACGCTACACTCCCTGTTGCCTACCAGAACCTGCCTTCCCATCAAGGTCAAGTGTATTTTAAAAACACAGTTAACCAATGTAAGTAACTTACCGAAGGTAATAAATACTGAAACATACCTGGTAGTCTGTTCATGTTCACACCCTGTGCCGAAAGCCCAATTCCCATGTAACTGTAAAAATGAAAGAACAAAAGAAATCTATCTGTTGCTTGCAAAAACACATATATAAGTGGGATATTGCTAAGAAACGCTGTGCTGGTTAATCCTGTACCAATTAAGCTGCTGAGACGTCATATAGTACTGCTACAACAGCAAGGGAACTGAAAAGTAATTCCTGGTATATATTGTATATAGGCAGATTCTGTCCCTGCAGGAGGTAAGGACAACTTCATTCTCTTTTAGGCACCCTGGGTTATCAATGGGGAATGCTGCTATTAGCCATAAAAGCCATAAAGTTTAAGGCATGAATGAAGCCAAAGGCCATGCCTTATTTTGAAAGTAGGGATGAAGCTATACACATACCAACTTCATCACCTTCAACATACATAATCATGTTTTGCAGACAAACTGGAATGAGTAACTTTACAAACATGCAGAACTGTGCATTATTTCAGCAGCAAAATGCATTCTTGCACAACACTTACAAAAAGATCAGACTAAAACATTAAAGGTCTGGATCATGGAGCATAATGCTACCTTGACAAATTTACCCGCAATGTTATTTAGCTGTTGGCAAACTAGAGCGAAAACATTTTTACTCTACTGACCAGCAATCTTGAGTCTAAACAAGTTATGGCTAGGTCAATAAAGTCCCAAAGACAGCTTGACAAAGGTAGTTTTAATCAAATCAGTGTCCAGTGCAATTGCTAACAATTTAATAGCAAATACTGAAAGTTGAAATTAATAATCCCTCCCCCCCCAACCCACACTATTTGAAGTTAGTAAAAATGAGTTTTACTTCTGTTTCTTAAGCAAATTGATTTCATGACCAAGATGACAGGAAACCAAAAAGAAAACCAGCACGATGAAAAGCTAGGCTTTCACCCTGCCCCCCAAAACAAAACAAACCCTACCAACTAAAAGCAAGCACCCAAAAATCACCTTAACCTAACAACTCCCAGGTTTAGCAAAACCTGCAAAGTGTTTTGATACTAGTTCAAATTAGCTAGCATAAATTTATCACTAAGTAATTAACAAGCTGTATGAACTAAAAAAATCACCCACACAAATTTGAAAACGGTTTAAGACAACAAACATGACCTTTGTAGTCCCATCTCATAAAATGGAAATTTAAAGCAACTATTCTACTAGGAAGTACAGGTTAATCTGCTATGTTAAATACATTTCACATACAATGAAACTGAGCAGCAGATCTCGGAAGTCATAGGCTTAACAGTGTACTGGGCTTTGTTTATTCTATCGATCACTTCCAACAGTTACGTTAACCACTTCTGTTTGACATTTACAAAGTCCTTCTCTGATAAATTTCTAAGGTATGATATATGTCTTCGGCTCCCTCCAACGCAACAACATGAAACGGAACCTCAGAACCATATAAAGCAGATACTAGATTTAGGGATACCAAAGAGCTGAAGCAAGGGCCAACAAAACAAAAGGATTAGTCTTTGCTGCATTGCTAATTGCATTACTGAGGCACCAGTGCAGCAGCAGAGTCAACAAAACAATTATAAATGAAAGCAACAAGTGGAAAACTCTTGATTCTGTCTTAAACAACAAAGGCAGAATTGTTACTAACACAGTCTGGAGTTTGATGCATGAAGGATTCTCATGTAAAGAATGAAAATCCGTTATTGTAAATTCTCCTTACCAGGAGACTTTATTAAAGAAAGGAAATTGATTTTTAAAAACAACTTAAGGTAACTTAAAGAACTCAACCGACTACAAAAAGCCTTCTGAGTCCTATTAAAACCCCCTTCATCCCACTGATTGGGATCAAAGTTTCATTTCAGTATTCTTATAGAAACAAGATTAAGGTTACACAAAAATGTAAAATGATAGACAGAAAATCATCATCTAGGTACCACCCGTTTTTTCTCCCTCAGATATCCTAACTTCTGAGCCTCCTATTTAACTCAGTAACAACTATAAATACAGACCCCCTGTATTCAATACAGCTGGGAAACGAGGATTCTTTACCCACCGGCAATAACTAGAAGGCACTAGGCACCCATACCATCTCAGTAAGACAACACATGTTCCAACAGTATATATTTTTCCCTGGGATTCACTTACAAATACTTGGAATGCTAACACCATTTCATCAAGAAGACATGGTATTAACAGAAACTCAAGCAAAGTTAGATTGAAACATTTCAAATAATTAACACATTTACTAAAGACATCTTTCAAGAGGAAAAAGGAATGGCCACAATTTATGGTTTGGAAGTGAGTGAAATTAAAGGCTCATGAATTAAGCTAATTTATTACTCGCTAGAGCTGAGAGACAGCTAATCTCCTGTTCAACTAGACAGAGTACACCATAAATGCAGGGGCAAACTAGCACCATGACAGACAGGCTTTAGATGCTCTAAAATTCATGAACAGAAGTTGTATTTATGCCAAATCACTACACGTAACTTTTTTTCTTCCTGGCACCTGTAAGCTTCATAGGCTTAAAAAGACTTTTTTATTTGGTTTTTAAAGAAGCTTAGCCCATATTTAGGTCCAGAATCACTGTCTGCAAAAAGACTTGCTTCAGTGGGAGGAATTACATAAACTGTCCTCCTGTTTGCTTCCGTAAGGTTCACATATCATGTGTCTCAGAATCACGAGAAAAACAGCGGCAGAGCTATGCATTTAAGTTTTTCTCCCTTGGTCCATGATAAAAATGGAGGGCAGCAGAAGAAGCAGACAGGCTAGCAGCCAGGTGCAACGCAGGACCAGACTGTTCGCAGGCAGTTCATGATGCACTTTCTGCTGTCCCATCACATGAATGGGTTTGGTGTAGGAGATAGCCACAGATGGAAAGAACAGGTCCAGTCAGACCATGTCACACCATAACGGCAGCCCTGGGAAAACAGAGGTGTCAACACTAGGAAGCAACATGCTCACTCTGACATGCAGTGCCTTCCAAAACCAGACATGACACAGCATGGTTTGAGAGACTGGAGAGGGTGAATAATGGTGTCACTTGTCACTTCCCTCCATACCTGTGGATAGTGCCTGCACCTCGGTTCTCCACCTGCTAACATCCCTGGCTGCTGCAGTGGGAGGATCACTTACCTAGGCAAATGCAAGGACATGTCCCTGGACTCTTTTTATTAAGAAGCCCCTCTCTCTGAGCATTTTGGTCCCACTGGTTGCTACTCATCACCTCATTAAAATGCTCAAGTCTTACATGAGCTCATAAAATTACAAATAACATGTAAAACCACTCATGGAATACATGAAATCAACCCGTGAGACTGAAGAAAGAGACTATGGTTGAAAAGCGATTTAAAGTGCAGCCGAATTAGTATTAAGGACCAAGAAAGCAAGCACTTCTTACATACTCTTAATTTTTCATTTAAAATGGTATTTATTCTTGTTCCAGTTCATTAAAGATACAGCTCACCATTTTAATGTCTCAGCACACCTTCTACTTTACATTTCACAACTGCAAGTCATATAGAAATTTTTAGGAACACTACAAAACTACAGAGTTTAAAATTTGCTGAAGATCAAACTTTTTGCCACAAAGCAAAAGAAAAGTCATGTCAAAAATGCAGGCACTACGATATCTATTTTTTTCCACTAACACAGACTGAAAAGCCTAGGTTTCTCTGCAGTGAAATGTATAATAAGCAGCAAGCTCTCAGTAACTATTTTCTGCTCAAGTATCTTTTCAGCCAAAGAGCTAAATTCACATTTTTGTTGGAGCCTAAAGTTTCTACTTGGATGCCTGAAGAGACTAAGCGTGAAGAAACTAAAAAAAAAGCAGAACCAAATACAAGGAAAAAATAGCAATATGAGATGGTACAGAAACAGAGACTGCTAAAACAAAAAGGAAAAAAGCCAGCAGTTCATTTAAAAGCTACACAATTCTGATTTTTATTTGAAACCGTTTTGCCACTGTATTGAAGGTGTATAGAAGATTTTTCAACATGGAAGTTGATAATAATCAGAATTCATGTTAATTATATCCTATCTCACCCACTCCGTAAAGAGGAATATAGAATCTCAAAAAGCTTACTAGTGGCTAAAGATAAATTTAAGTACTAAATAACCACTTATCTAGTTAAAAAAACCACCAACAAATATTCCATACCGTATTTGTAGAGAGAAGTAAAATAATTTAGCACATCTTGAAGTAATGAGAAAAGCCCTAACAGCTTCCCTACTACAGAGATTTCACTAGCAAACTGCTATCTGCAAAGAGTCAAATTCCTTCTGACTTTCACTGTGCCTACATGTTCTATTAAAGACAGCATAACCTGGGGAACTGACACGTCATGTTTTGAAATCCAAGCTGTTTTGGCGGTGACAAAAGTAAATAATCAACCTGGTATCTTATCACCTACATGTTATATATCTAAACAAAGCAACTTCAACCATGTGGCGTTAAAACCTAAGTTACCATAATATCTGTAAGGAACCCAAGTCCAACCACTAACAGATATTTACACCCATAAATAACACAAGTGAAAACATCCTAATGTTTCAAATGCACTGACTACTAAGAAAAGGAAAATTAACCCTCTGAAAAAAAAAAATGCAGGCTATACAACCGGTGCAGCTTGTTTTACAATCAAGTTTGTATCATAGAAAAGGGTACAAGCAGAAAAAACTGCAACATCTGTAAGAATTTGAAGACTAAGTGATCTTCAGAAGGGCCTTTGCAACTGACCGACATGGAAGGATGTAAAAAGTTTGAGTAACGTTCTCCTATAGTTTTCTACGCTGTCTTCACTCACACTATACTGTAAGGCCAGAAACACAGCACCCTAAAAAGGTATTTAAATTTCATCTTTAATACAGTTACTCTGCATTAAAATTTTGTAGGAATATGCTAATCCAAGATTCTTATTGTCTGCACCATCACAATAAGAATGAGCTGTTAAATTTTTCCTCTATTTAAATGTTGCAAAATATGCCACAGACAGTCTGAGTCTTTCATTTCAAACTGAAAACAAGTTTAATTTTACAGAATGTTTCCAAGGAAACAGTATTTTGAACATGATAAATCCAGGTTTCAGATGAATCCAGTTCTACATAGTGGCAGAGGGGAAGTCAGGCAGTCATCTTGCATGGTGCTTGAAACTTATTATTCCTGTAACATTTTGCTTGTAATTTCTGTAATGTTCCTAGAAAGGTTCCCATTTACTGACATCCCTCTCACTTTTTGAGGTTGCACAATTTCTGCCTCGTGACACTCCTCCCTAAGCTCTAAAGCCTTTTTGGGGACCATACTGTCAGAAAAGAATAGCTGCACAGACAATAATATAATGTAAATCCAGGCTGCAGTAAGATTATAATCTATACACTATATTTATGCAAATGAACCACTAAGAAAGAAATAACAGAAGATTTTGCAGGAAGCAGGGACCAAGACATTAGGTATATTCTCTTTACTTTCTTTTTAGATTAGAAGTCTTAATTTCTAGAAAACATCAACAAAGAAATACAACTCTTGTTCCAGTTCCACATATTTCTGACCAGTTAAACCAGTAAAGCCTCAAATAATCCTCTTACACGTTTAGCTGTTGTTCATTTCTGTCAAATATCTGGTCTTGTACAGTCAGGTAAAAACTGCTACAGTTTACGACAAGATACACTTGCTTTTCATGATGCAATCTCTTCTTGCAGCTGCTGCAATTCAAATGCAGGCACTAATGCAAGAAAGGTACTTCAGACTTTATCAGATCCTACTCTGTACACAAGTATTTTGCTAGTAATGTCACAAGAGATACTCATCTGTAAATAGAGACTGAGTGAAGCTTGCATGTTCTAACAAATGCATGTTATTGTAACAAATAACTGCTGAGGACATATCAAAACTACAAAAATAGGTCTTAAGACTGCACAAAGTTTTTACATTAGATTAGAAGTGTACACAACAAACAAAACAGCAACTGACTATGTTCTGTATTTTGTTTATTGGTTTATGCTTTTGTTGTGAACAAGAAAATGGGTATACTGGATGATAAAGAAAAAAACAAATGCAACAGAAACAATTTACAATAAATAAGTATGGTTTCTGTTTAAAGGGTTACACACACATGCTCTAGAAGACAACAAAGCATTTGTATTTCCCAAGTATCATGCAAACACACTAAACCAGCTCAGACTAATCCATAGGCATGGGTGTCATGAAAACTCAACCTTAATTCTCATGGTATTTGTTTGTTTTGCATAGTTTTTCCTTTCTTATTTCTTCACCCACTTCATCACATACACAACATGTACTGCGAGATACTGCCAAAACAACAGATGACTGACTGTATGGCTAATGGTTAAAAAACAGCCATAATCCAACAGGTGTCTAAAGTCTTAACATTGCTTTACCAACAAGCATACTGATTACTTTCATGAGTTGCTGTAGTAACACTCTATTTTAGTGCAGAACATTTATCAGAACTTACACATGCAATATAAAGCACACCTATGAAAATCTGCGTAAGTAAAACCACACCACAGACTAAACAACCATGCTCACAGAAGTGTAAGCTAAGCGCTATCTGCTAAAAGACTAAAGCCTTTCTAAACTTAGCTTTCATTTTTTTCTTCTAGATGGCTTACCACTTCCAATTCTTGTTTTCACTCTTCTATTAAAAAAAAGCACATTCGCTTAGGGGATTTTGCATTTTAGGCATACATCTTCCTCAGCTGTTCTAAAAGCACTAAAGACTGTCTAGAAGTAAATGGCATTACTATCATTTGCCCATTGCTAGTAATCATATTTACAAATCAATGAATAAGATAAAGAATGGACAGAAATTCAGGACACCAAGGACAAAAGTTAATTTTCCCTGGGAAAGAAGCAGACAAAAAGTCTCCCCTGGTGAAAGATTTAAAAAACCAAAAAGTTGCATTTAAACTAAAATTAAGTGGGTATAAGCTGGTACCATGACCAAAAGTAGCATCACCACCCTCCTGGGCCTTGATGCTCATTTCTGCCCCAAGCTCCCCCTCTCTGTTGCTGCCACAGCTACCCATGAAGCGATACGAACAACCATACTGCGGAATGAACCTGGCTGAAAGCTAACACATTCTTGAGGCCAATTTTTGGAGAATGCGCTACCCCATTGGGTTTGCTGTGAAGCTGACACAAACAGTCACAAACTCAGATAAGGGAAGCAAACCCAATTAGTGTTCAGAGACTGCTTTTCCTCATGGCCAAATCACCACAAAGCCTTCAAACTACAGTTTGGAGAATTGTAAACATTCAAAAACCATTGCCCTGACACGAAATGAAGAGATTCATTACAAGAACCAATAAGCCTAAGACTGAATTTCATGTAAAAAAGGGATGACCACTCAGTAAATCATACGCACATAAGCTGTTTATAACCTAAAATAATGGAACAGTACTTGGCTTCTGAAAGCCAGGTAGCCAGTGGATACCCTTGACAGCCCCTTGGAAAGCAGAACTGGAGCATGCTCACATCCGGTATGAAATGCCAGAGCGCAACGTAAGGTTACAGCAAAGCTCACACATTCTCAACCGATCGAGATTATAGACAACTCTCCACCATTAAAGGATGCCCACAGCAACAGCACAAAGCTATCAGACTTGTAGTTTACATAACCTATGACAGTATCATGCAATTATCTTTAGTTGTGTAAAACAGGGAAACGTTAACTAGTATCTGAATAAAGTATTAACTGTGGGGCTGTAAGGCAGATGCATTACTGCTTTACACAAAGCCAGAGGACCTAAATACGTAAAAGACTAGCACAAATCAACTCAGTAAAAAGCAGCATAAGAAAACTGAAATCAAGATTTGAGAGAGACTGCAAAAAGTCTCATTTGGATACACCTACCTAGCCAAGAGAATGTCCACCATGGTGATCATTTTTGGAGAGTGAGGACACAGTAAATATTATAACTGATTCAGATACTAAGGCTTACATCTCCAAATCACAAGAACAGGTCCACAGGGCTTAGCACACCCTTGTTCATTCCATTCCTAGACTGTCAATGCAGTTGCTTTAATTAACCTCCTATTCTAGAAATTTAAATGAAACTAAAATTAGAGAGTTGTATATAAAAGGCAACGCAATGCCTATGTCATTCCCTTGAGTATTGTATTAAGAAATTACAGAACAGAAGCTACGTACATTACTTCCGGTTCTCTGACAGAAGAATTACAAACGAGGACTGCATTAATAATTTCTAAAGGTTTAATTTAAAGCTACAACTATGTTTAGCTTTCCCAATCATATCAGAATTTTTCACAGTACTTGCTGCAATACTCTGCTTTAACTGACACATATATGTTTTGGCGTTTTTTTTAAATTAACTGGAGATTTCAACAGACATGCAGACATAATTTATTGCAGTTAATACTCCTCTTCCTACAGTGTTTTCCAATCATCACTTTGGTACTCTTCCACATACTTACAGCCATTATTAATCTACCGTTACCATCTCCAATCACTCCCATCACTGTCCACAATGTTCCACGTGAAGCCAAACAAAACAAAGCAAAGGAGTGTAAGAGACTATAAAAGGAGAGTGTAAATAAACAGAGGTCCTCAGACTGCAAAACGAGACATGAAATTAAGGAAGAAAACTGAAGAAATAAAGAACAACAGAAAATATTTACAGAGCAACATGACAGCCAGTTAGCACTTTTAACAAGAATTTTAAAATATTTAATATAATTATTTCATATATCTGTACTGTAGCAGCACATAAAAGATCTTAGGACTCTTCATGCCAAACACTCTACAAATACCATGACAGTTTCTGTTTGAATGACATTTCAACCTTATTACTTTTATTACCCTTAATTCTCACTTCCCTTGTTATGATCTGTTACAATCAGTTGCAGCATAGCCCTATCACCTCTCATTGAGGTATCAAAAAGCAACTTCACTCTCCATCCACTCTGCAACACCAACCTCCATATCCATTTCCTACTTTCTAGTAAGCCTGCTTCCGTGCTTTCTTCAATGTGTCCACAAAATGCCTAGAAGTCGATCATCATGAACACCTGCAAAATTAAGATATTACGCACCTTCAAATTCCTACTTAAGACTACTACCCCCCAGATATGTAGAGAATTTAATGATCTAGGTCACTAGTGTGACAAAACCAATGCTGTTCTCACACACAGACAGCTGCAACAAGCCATGCCATATCCATGCCCTATACTAAAAAGAGCTATGCGCCTTCAGGAGAGGAATAATCTTTGTTGATTGTCCAGCAACTTTGAGATATGCAACATCAGATTCCAGGAGCAGTGCCATTAAGTGGTATGGTAGCACCAAAAAAAATCTCCTAGACCAGGTTTTTAGTAGAAGGTTTTTGATGATTTGAGGCAAGTCATGCTAAGTAGAGCACACAAGCAAGAATACTATTAGGCTTGCCCATATAACATAGTACATGGACTTAAATACTTTAAGCTACTTAAGAAAAAAATGTATAAAAACTGTAAAGGTCACTACCAAAGGGAATCCCAAATAAACACCACTATTCATTGGCATTTATGAAAGTTGACAGTTGTACTTCAGCTTGCAGATAGGTACCTGAGTTGCCTCAGGCAGTCTAGGATTTATTTTAAACAGTACTATAAAATACAGCTGTAGTGCTTCCACAGCTAGGCTCAGGCCTTGAGAACAGACGCTTCTGCAACAATAAGGCGTTTTAACTAACTGACCCTATTAGTTACATGATGGTCCACTACAGATAAGGTCTTCCTGAACTCAGTTCCCATTAACAGATGCCAAGCGGAGAAGAAAAATGGACCTGGAGCAAGCCAGGTGAAACACAACAGGCAGTGAGAAAGAACTAATAAACCCTATCTGACATAAACTAGTTTCTATAGATCTACTTATGTACCTCTGCATTAAGAGATTTATTAGTTTGAATGACTAGAAGAATTTACGAGTTTGAATGCAGTGCAACATTGAACTGTAAGAAAGTCGCACTGCACCTAGTCAAAGACCTCCTGGACCTGAAAACAGGGTCTAGAAATAGACACATCACATTCAGTGAGGCTCCACAGGTCAACTCCTGGTCTTTACCAGCTAAGGGAGATTTGGCTTTGGCTCTGTGCACAGTATTCCCCAGCATCCACACCATCTTATACAACAATGTCCTGGTTTGAGCAAAAAATGAACCTCTCTGCTCACTATGCAGCTGATGTTTCATCAAGTGACACTAAAAAAGGTTGCAAGGCTGAAGCAAAGACAAGGCAGTATGTATTATCATTAACTGAAAAAAAAGTACCCCTCCAATTTTTTTAAGCAATCTCAGCAGGCAATTTCACAAGTCTTAGCTACGTAGACCTCACAAACAACCATTTAAACTACAAAACCTTGAAACACTTTATTCAAAGGTGTTTTCTGCTTCTGTAGGAACGCCCTGAGTAACCTACTGAATTAGAAATTACTAAAAAGCAACACACAGAGGTCTATGGTAAAGTGTTTGAGGAGCTATGTAAAATGGCATCCACAAACATAGGGACACCCTTTGAAACCGATCGTTTCAAAGAAGCTAGCTTCCAAACTAAGCAGGCAGAGATAAGTTTCAGGAATAGACATGTGCATCACTAGCAGATCACAATAAGAACCTCTCCTTAACTGGCAGCAGCAGGTCAATTTTAAAAAAATGTTTAAGGAATAACAAAACCACAAAAGGTGTTCCTAAAATTGATAGCAAAACAGTACTTGAAACACTAATTTCTACCGTCTTGATTCAAAAATAACTAGGTCTTTCTAGTGTGACAAAAGCAACTACACACATAAGTTTCTTACAGCAAAGAAGTCTCTCAGAGACAACTTTTGGGAACAGAACCTGTAACAAACTTGTAAATGCCCCTACAAGGCAGCAGCACTATTGAGCGGCTATTCTTTCAAAATATCTCTATACAATACTATAAGCAAAATAAAAAAGTTTGAATACTGTTTCTGACATACAGAAAGCTTACAGAAAACTGGGAAAATGAAAGAAATAACCAGCAGCAAGACAAAGTTACTAAATTTCATTCAAAGAATTATGACATAGTTCCTTTCTCTGAAGATTTATTTTCACAACACGACACAAGCATCCGCAACATGCTTGTACGGTACCTAAGACCACAACATTCAATCCTAACTGGAACCTTGAAGCAGAACCACGGTATAGACTACAGCATATTGGAAAGAAGTACTGCTTAGTCCTACACAGGCAACATAATCCATGTTTTAGGATTAAAACACATCTTCTACCAAAAGCAGTGAAAGAGGAAAAGGAACTAAAGCGGTCTGGCAAAGATTTCATTAGCACTTCAGGACTTTCCCAGGCAAGATTCTATCTGCCTCAGTAGACTTACAAGCACGGTATCACCTGCGCTTCAACAGACTGATAATTCAGATGTATTCTGAGAAGCAGCAGCTGCACTCATTAACTCATTAACGCAGAGGGTAGTGATCGGTGGTGCGGAGTCTGGTTGGAGGCCTGTGACCAGCGGTGTTCCCCAGGGGTCAGTGCTGGGTCCAGTCCTGTTCAACGTATTCATCAACGACTTGGATGAAGGGACAGAGTGTACCCTCAGCAAGTTTGCTGATGATACAAAGCTGGGGGGAGCAGCTGACTCACGGGAAGGCTGTGCTGCCATTCAGCGTGACCTGGACAGGCTGGAGAGTTGGGCGGAGAGGAACCTGATGAAGTTCAACAAGGGCAAGTGTAGGGTCTTGCACCTGGGGAGGAACAACCCCATGTGCCAGTACAGGCTGGGGGTTGACTTGCTGGAGAGCAGCTCTGCGGAGAAGGACCTGGGAGTGCTGGTGGACAACAGGCTCACCATGAGCCAGCAGTGTGCCCTTGCGGCCAGGAAGGCCAATGGCATCCTGGGGTGCATTAAGAAGAGTGTGGCCAGCAGGTCGAGGGAGGTGATCCTCCCCCTCTACTCTGCCCTGGTGAGGCCGCATCTGGAGTACTGTGTCCAGTTCTGGGCTCCCCAGTTCAAGAGAGACAGGGAACTACTGGAGAGAGTCCAGCGGAGGGCCACAAAGTTGATTAGGGGAGTGGAGCATCTCTCTTATGAGGAAAGGCTGAGAGAGCTGGGTCTGTTCAGCCTGGAAAAGAGAAGGCTGAGAGGAGATCTGATCAATGCTCACAAATATCTAAAGGGTGGATGTCAAGAGGACGGGGTCAGACTCTTCTCAGTGGTGCCCAGCGACAGGACAAGGGGCAATGGGCACAAACTGGAACACAGGCAGTTCCACCTGAACATGAGGAGGAACTTCTTTACTGTGAGGGTAACAGAGCACTGGAACAGGCTGCCCAGAGAGGTTGTGGAGTCTCCTTCTCTGGAGATACTCAAAACCCGCCTGGATGCATTCCTGTGCAACCTGCTCTAGGCTAACCTGCTTTAGCAGGGGGGTTGGACTAGATGATCTCTAGAGGTCCCTTCCAACCCCTACCATTCTATGATTCTATAACTCTTGTTCTTTCCACAGGGTGACAAATTCCCAGGCAACTATTCAGAACATTCCCCTTTATTCTTATTACCGTTCACCAACAGGTAGCCTTAAAAATAACTTCGTTTTACAATTGATAGAACATCCATGAAAAGACTGCACTGAGGAGGTAAGTTGGTCTGCTGCACATGCTAACAACTTCCTAAAAATTACGTGAAAGTCTGTAAAGCCATACAGTCAAAAACCACCACCTTTAAAGGTAAGAGCAGAGTCAAACTACGGTCATTGAAACCTTAACTTCTCTGTCAACAGAAAATGAGAAGATGCTATTATGGTATTTATTGTGTACATTGATTTGTGGACAATTAATAACACAATCAACTCCCTTAAAATAAATATCAGAGTGCAACTTCACATGAATAATGAATTAAGCTATATAAAAATTGGTAAAATGTGAAAATAAGTTTTGATACCAAAGGCATCTGTTGACCCAAAGATTATGCAAGACAGTATTTCAAGTAATAATTAATTAATAATACACCCAATGCTTACCCATCTCTTCCCTTACTGACAATTTTAACTTCGAAGTAGTATATGCCACAGGCTGCAGGTATAGGATGTGTAGCTCGAACGGAAGCAGCATCCTTTGGAGTTTTTCCATGACCTGAAAAACAATTGCATTCAAAACACAATAAAAATGTATTTCCGATACCTGCAGAAGATGACTCAAAAGGTATGCATACCAACTACTCAAAACAGAATGCTTATGTAATGAAGAAACAACGTACAAAACAATGTACAATATTCTAATCAGCCTCATTTTTATGCTAGAATATTTTCTTCCAATATTAAGTTTTCATTGCAGGCACCTGCATTAACACTATGCATGCTATGAGAAGTTCCAGATATACTACTCTAAAAGGTTCTATGATTATTTGACAGAAAACCAGAAAAATGTTTCACTGCAGTAAGTAAAGTAATTGACGAAAGCCCAATCCGGGTTTGAAAGAACTGTATGATTTCTCAAATGCACAGGGCTTACTCTTTTATAGAATGAAACATGATATAACAGAGTTTAATCTAATGCTTAGTGGTTCTGAATCTTTAAGTTGTTTAAGATACTTTAATTCTAGTGTCCTTCAGAATAAACATCAGTCATTATATAGAGCGTACAACTCATAATTCATTTCCATGTTTGGAATGTTATTTCAGGACAGCACTAAACATCACAGTCTGCAACCGAGCTAATGCAGCTCCTACTCCTTTTTCTTAGAAGGCTCACTACGTTATCAGCTTTGCACAAGAACAATGCCCAACGTCAGCTCTTGTCTACTCCAGGGATTTTCAATCCAAACCCGAGAGCCACTTGCACTCCACTAAGACTAACTCTTCTGGATGTGTCATCCTCTTCACAGCCCTTTGTGCCAAAGGCAACCTGGAAGCAGGCTTTTGGCCAGATGGCTTCTTGTAGCAGCAACTCATTCAAGCAAGCTCAGCCTCTCCCAGACATACCAAAATCCCTCAATTGTTGTGTGAAAGTCACACACGGGGTCACAGGACACAGTTAAAAAAAAACCAGCAAGGTGGAAAGTACACTGGATACTGGCAAGAGGTACTTCAATAAGATGGCAACCAGGAACAGACTGTCATTGTCGTAAGAATAATTCATGCAGATCCCATGCCCACTCTCCGCATGGATCTAAGGCATGGTGAAGAGAAATGACTGTTCTGAGCGCGCTGTACGAACTATTTGGGCTGCAGCACTCCAGTTGTCATCTCCAGCCCAGACAGGGAGGCCTACTGCACCTGCATCGCAATTGATCTGCGTATGTCAAAAAGAAAAAAAATACACTCCTTCCAGTGGCATTAACACTGGAATAATTGCTCAGGCACAGATTAATCACGTCTCGTGTGCATCAAGTCGGGTCATATAGCAAGGAAGAAACTGCAGGAAAATGAGAGCACAGCCAGCCAGAAAGATCAGGCACAGCTGCCCTACACTACTGAACCTCTATCCACAGAGCCCTCTAGTGTAAATGTTGATAAAACAGTAAACGCTTATCTGCCTGTACAGCTAGCACCAACCACCTCTTATCAAACAGCATATATTCAGCCAAGAACTCTCCATTTCACCACGGCCACATCTGCATCCAGAACTCTGCTAGCACATCACAAATGCTTCACTCGTTGAGATTACGTTTAACCTACAATTTTTTTCTGACGTAACTAGTTCACCTCAGTGTGTTATTACCTTAAGGCAACTAGCCAACTATCTTACTTTTCTGGGTGCAAATGCATTGCTCACTTCAATAAGTCATTACTAAACATCTTATATAAAGATCCTTCAATCGCCTCACAGGTTTTACAATATTAGGCTTAATACCTATCCTCTGCATGTTGTTTTCAGAAGTCTCACACGAGGAAAAAACAGTAATTTACTCCTCCATACACAAGACAGCATGCATGTTTTATTGTTCGCCACTTTTAAGTTATTTCCTCAGGCTGTGTCAACCAAGGTAATAACCAAGTACATAACCTTAGAGCTTCCACAGGTTTGCTTGGTTTTCAAGTGCTGGTAGCCCACCATTTAGCTCCTATAAATTAGATTATCATTCATAGGTACGAAGAAATCCTTCAGCTAAAAGGCACCCCAAACTTTATGGGCAGAACATTAAACTCCTGAGAAATCCCTTAAATTCAGATAGCTCCGACTAAATGATGCATTAGTTAGAGAAGGGGGCGGAAAGATACTTTCTTTTTAAATGTCCTCAGGTTTTTACTTTAAAATAGACTGCAAAGAAGTTCCCTTGGTTACTCTATACACTTGACAATCTGTGTAGTTTCAGTCTGAGTCAGTTCCCTTATTTGGGCAAGTCTTCCACACAGAAGACTAAAGTAGTAGGAACTAGCCAAATGTTATTGAAAATGTACATCTATTACCCAGCAGACTTTGTGAAATCACAATCTAAGTGTTTGGAAACAATACCAATTTAAGATATTCTTAGCACCTCTTCCTGAAACTAGCCCCATTCTCCCATGCCCTCCCCAATCCAGGCAGCTATTTGCAAGGACATACCATGAACCAGATTGATTAGATGATCGGGCTTTAAGAAACCTACCAGATTTTTTTTTAAGCAGCAGATCAGTTCTCTGATCCAGTTCACAACACAGCCACCCACAGCTGTCACACTGCAAATAAGAGGTCGACACAGGGGCAGAAGTAACAGGATACCTTACCAGTAGTGCCAAACACTTCATGTGGTGAAGCAACATGCTTGGGGAAGTCAGGGCCCAAAACTACTTTCATCCCATTAAAACAGAGGACATTCTAAATTTAGAACTGTTGTCCTTCCAATATAATCTCCTATGAATCCCATTTTACTACTTGAGTAGGGCGCTTTTATTTGCAGTTACAGAAGGTTATTATTTCTAACAGCAAATTCAACAGCATCAAGCAGTTAACTACTTTCAAATATTCCAAATACCTCTGTGTTGTCTCAACATGTTAGTCAAGACTCTCAGTACTACCAAGTGCTATGCTGGATTACGTGAGAAGTCAAGAGATACCAGTTATCAGCCAGCTCTTAAACAAGAAAGAGGGCTCTTTACAGAGCAGGCAGTTTAACTGCAGAACTCCTTTCCAAAGGATACTAAAGATGACAGCATTTGAGCGGACGCTGGGCAAGCTTCTAGAACAGAAATTAACTGAGAAACTGCCTTCAGCTCAGGATGTCCTTCAGCTTTAAACGGCTGGAAACTGAGAAGGGAAAACATAGATACACCATATATACCCAACATGTTTTTAGATTTTCCTGCAGGCGCTCACTTACGGCTGGGTGGCCCATTAGCCTGATGTTATATACTGCTGCCACGTTCTTTGGTAACCTGAATCCCCACCTCCTTGGTTGTGAATTAAAAGGAACTTTGACACCCAACTCTCAGCTTCTGAATCTGAGGTTCCAAAGGCCTGAAGCAGATCATATGAACACTGCCCTATGTTCCCTAAACCTGACCTCTTTCATAGTCACAAGCTATAGTTAAAGAATTTAAAAGAATACTTTAAAAAAATTAATCATTTTCAGCATTAAAAAAGAATTCTGCAAACAGATGCACTGGGGTGGAGAAGGGAAAACAGGTGTACCAAGTTTGAACTTTGCACTGTAAACCAGATAACTGGTAAATTCAATTACCAGAATTGGTTTTGATTGGGGTTTCATTAAAAGTGTTTAACAACCATGAGCTGACCATGCTTATGGAGTAAAGCTTTGTTTTACTTTTTAAGCCGTCACTGACACTGATGATTTTTACTAAAAGTAGTATCGTCAGTCCTTTGGCAAAATTAATCTAAATTTAAAGTCCATCTACTTGAAAAAAGCCAATTCAGATAAAACCATCTTTGGAGAAGCCATTTCAGCTTTCAAAAATATAATCGTCAAACCTAAATCTAAGTTCATAATGCATACATATCAAATAGTCCAAAAGAAGTCTACAAGAGTGTCTAGCTAGACAAAAGCATGTTTATACAGTTTAAATCCTTAAATGAAGTTTACATAAGCTGAACTGCAGTTATTTGCAACAGGTGGTTCAATGACATGCTAACACTGCCAAAAATAAAGTAATCAAGGCCTAATCTTCTGCTGAATTCATTAGGAAATTTTCACTGAGACAAGGAAAGAAAAAAAAAAAGACGACGCGTGCAAATTACTGATTTTACTTCAACTTTTCCCCTTGTTTAACAAGGGAAGACATCTCAGAGCTACAAAGGTGCCCAGACCAGGCACAATGTACTGTACCGAACGTACCTCAAACATTTTCTGGCAGAAAAACTGACACCATCTTTGTATCCCTGAATGACAACACAGAACTATTACTACAGAATCCTCTTCTGTTTGTTATAGAAATCAGGATTCATAGTCTGGACTGAAAAATAAAATAATTTTTTAAAATTTTTTTTTTTTTAGTTTGGCACTAGAGACAGTTGAAAGGCAACTGCATTGTAAATAAATGTCTGGCTAAGACTTCCTGGCCTGTGACACATTAGAAAGAGTTCACACAATGGCAGCTTACTCAAAATTGCGTAACTTTCCTCAGCTTTTTTTGGACAATCGTCACAAGACTAACTTAAGTGAAGTTACTACAGGACTTTCCAGTATTTTGTCACTAATGATTTAGTCTGTTTACCTAATTCCGTAGATACTTTCTTTCATGGTTACAATCTGTGTTGAGTCTGTATTTTTATCTCCTTATACTATATAGGATAGAATGTCTCCTGGAAACTGAACTTGTCTGTCTACTGGAACATTCATATCACATACAGCATTTATGAAATCCCTGTTTTTCAACAAGATCCATGTGTTAGTTCTGAATATTTTAGAAATATGTAGGAATATTTTTAAAGATGTCTTACCTTAATAGCTATGTATTTTGTGTGGTAACTGCTTTACACGTAGCATACACTTGTCTGAACTCTTATGCTTTCTTTACCACTTACCTACAGCTCCGAGCTGTTAAGATTACAATTAAGTGAAATGACGTACATTTTTTTTCTGATACTGTTTTTCATATCCCACTTACATAGATATAGCACGAACAACAGTTACTAGGACAGTGTTAGCTTCCTACCAGCTTGCACGGCTAACTGGCAGCACCATAGAAATGTACGCCTGTTCACCTAAAAAAATAAAAAATACCGTCGGGTATAGTCTTTAACATATTACAGTATCACTGATGCCAATGTATATGTATTTCATATCCAGATTTTGACAAAGCTTCCTAATCAAGAATCAGACTTTGTAAAAGTATAACAGAATAGCTCACTGCCTAAAGAAATTAGTCTGCTCTGGTAAACAACACACCAGTCAATGCATCCTCCCTTCAACTACCTCCCCACGTATGTTTTCCTTTTCTTTTTTAATTAACACTACGATTCTGAGAGATAACACAAAAGAGCACTGACCCTTGGGTTTTGCTGATCCCCAACAAAATTTAAAAGAGCTGTCTTCCTGATGCTATGCTGTACTCCTTTCTTTAAACCTCCACACTTGACGAATGCCTGGTTTTGTGGCAGTTTTGATTTTTAAGCACTCTCTAGGACGCTTGCAAAAAGTTTCAGGTCCAGAAACGCAGTACACAAAGCACCACAGCTGCAATGGGTAGAAACAGACATCTACTGCAGCTCACATTTCCATACAATTTGTCCACTGGTATGCAAGAAAATTAAAGGAATCTTCAAAATTACATAGCAAGGACCATCATTCCTCTCACAAACCAATGAAACAAAAATAGCACTGATCACAATACATCAGCACATTAAAACTATGAAGCTAGTTATAGGAAAAAACAACTTTGAAAACTTTTGTTCTGATCGTTCTCCTCACCCGTTTTTTCAGAGGCAAGTACCCACAACACATCCAGGGTGGAAGGAAAGCACTGATGTTACCAGTTTCTGCCTCCAATTAGTCACAGACAGGAGGAAATTACTCCAGAAAAAACAGGTATCTACAGAGCTAGCAGAGAAAGCTTAAGTAAACGTACAAGGTACCTGTACTACAGTAATAGAAAATATTAAGAACTGCTTTTGATTACTGGCTTCTTTGGACAGGCCTGTCTTCTCTCCCTTCCCCGAGTATTTTGGTCAAGAACACAACAGATCTTTCTCCGTGCTTAACACGCAATTCAAACTTCCTTTTAACAAAAACACTATCATTCTTCCACGACTACTTAGATAACTTCGGAAGCACCAAAAGTGCCAGTATTCCACAAGAAGATGCTTGGAATAATTTTGAGACCTCTATTTGCAACTGACTTGCAGAAACATTTCACAGTGCTAACCACATTCTTACTTGCTGTCTTCCCTTATTCTACTCACTGAACCTCCTCATTTTCTTCCCTTTTATCATATTCTTAGGGCTGAAGGATCCAGGAGGGAGAAAAGGCACCAGATGTTTTAATGTTTTTTTCCCCCCCGGTTCTCAGGCAGGAATGCCCTGATACCATTCATTGCTTAGCCCAGTTAGTAACTCCAGGTGCCAAGCTGGCAACACCTACACGGGGCCAATAGCCACCTTCATTAAATTACCAGGAATAAAAGATGGGTCACTTAAGAGGCCACTGACCCCAGTTAGGAGAAAGAAAAGTGTATACATGCTATATTGGCACCTCTCCTCTTCACAGTCCTCTGGGCTGATCTAGGAGGTCCTGAACCTTCATCACTTACTATTATTTAAGAGGCAGAGTAAAGCTATTTTATTGTTATAACCTACTAACTGTGCTTTATGACTTCTGGTACAGCACCCACAGTATTTTCTATGTTACCTATACTTCAGAAACGAGCAGAGCCTCTTGCAATTTCTTTGAGGTAATTATAGAAGCGAGGAAAAACAAGGATGGCACAAAGAAAGCTTGAAAATACACATCTACAGTTACACTGACAGACCAGAGAGGTTCCATCTCTAAATTCTAGTTCATGAGCAAAAAGAGTTGGTCAAAGCAAAACAAGCAAGCAGAAGGACTTGATGGACATAAAGCTATGATCATCTTGTAAGAAAAAAACCTCAAACCACCACTAAGCGCCAGAAAATACAAAACGCTTCTAAAAATACTGTCCTTAAATCACTCACTGCCTCCCAGAAACCTGCTCTATAGTCATCAGTCTCCTCTATTATCTCTGTATGGTGCATTAAACTTAGCATTTTTAACAGAGTATTTTGTATGTAATAATAAAGCCTCTCTATTAAAATATAATAAAAAAAGTGTCTGAGAATACGTTTAATCCTTTCACGGCAGCCAAATCCTGCCATGTGTTTGTGTTGCCGTTTTCCTCCTCCGATTAAACAGTAACATGTTTATCAAGATTTCACTTGAACTTCTCCACTGTAAACTCTGAGAAAGGGTAACTGCAAGGTTGTTTTTCTCCCCTCCCATTACGTTCATCTGACTACAGACTGACAAAAGATCCAGTTCTTCACAGCCAACTCAGAAGTGGTTTTGAATCTGCAACACTTCTACTTTAGGACCTGGGCCTAGAACACCAGATGTGTCTGTGTTTTTTCAGGTCAGAGTGTACGCTTATGTTTCCAGGTTTTATGACATTTCATAATAATCAACACAAGTTTTTCTTCTGTTGCCTCTTGCTGATTTATATGAACGTATACTCTGATTTTTAGCCTTTCTTTCAAAATCAGTAACTTTAACTATGAAACATCTAGGCACAAAGTTATAAAATCTTCTTTACTAATGTAAATGCTATTGTCATTCCTCCCCTCAAATCACTCTTTAGTCTGCACAATAGCTAAGGCAAGACTATTACCAATGACTTTAATTCCATTTTCCAGTTTAAAAATAAACCATGTTTTTCGCTGTGCTTTCCCACCCCGTCACTTCCGCGTTTAATGGCTTAACGCTTGCTGGGTCTTAACTCCATTTAACCCTTGCTCTTCTCGAGAGGTGAAAAAAAAAAAGCCACTTCTTTTCTCGCTCATTACCATAAACAGGACACGTCATGCCCACTCTCCTTTATTCTCCTGCCTCAGACCCAAACCTGGCCGTACCTGAGTCCACGGATGAAGTCTCAGAGTTTACATAATGCCCACTCCAGAAGCACAGGGAGGCGGGGGCGGCCCCTTGGCCCCCTCCCCCGCACCGCGACAGAAATGGGGGGAGGGAAAAGGAGAGAAAATAAAGCTGAAATAAGGAAAAATGAGACCCTTCTCTCCACGCCGGGGGCAACTCAGGGGATCAGAAAACAGAGAAGGAGAAGAAAGGGGCAGAGGAGCGTGTGTTATTTCCTGTTATTGTTAATCCTGCGCCCACTGCCCGACGGAGGGGTCGGGTCGCGGCTCCCCGGCCCGCAGCCCCCGGCCCAGGGAGGGCCCCGCCGGGGCAGGGGGGGTCGCGGCGGCCCGGGGCGGCCCTCACCTTTGTAGTGTACCCGCAGGTTGTTCTGAGAGAGGCCGATGTAACTGAATTTGTCCTTCGGGCTCCAGGAGCGGGGCAACGGCGTCTCCTGCTCGTCCACGGCCGGGTAGAGCCTCTTCAGCCGCCGCTTCAACTCCTTCTCCTGCTCGTTCAGGGCCGGGTCGCCGTGCGGGAACGGCGCCGGGGCGCTGGTGCCGCTGCTCCCCGCCGACAGGCCCAGCGCCGCACCGGTACCGCCGCCCCCCGTCGTCGCGGGCCCGCTGCTGGCGGCGGCGGG